>VZRI01014155.1:143248-186422 GCA_013397515.1 Upupa epops | reverse complement strand
AGGAGACTCCACAACCTCCCTGGGCAGCCTGTTCCAGCGCTCTGTGACTCTCACAGTAAAGAAGTTCTTCCTCCTGTTGAGGTGGAACTCCTTGTGCTCCAGCTTACAGCCAGTGCTTTCTTACAGTAAAGAAGGCACAAGTGAAAAGAGAGTGTCTCTTTCTTCTTGACATTCAGCCCTCATGGATCTATAGACTGTGATTAAATCCCTATGTAACTCTCTCCAAACTAACAAGTCCCCAGGTCTCTCAATCTCTCATCATAAGGCAGGTGCTCCAGTCCCCTAATCATCCTCACAGCTCTCTGCTGGATTCTCTTAATCAAATTCCTGTCCCTCTTGAACTGGAAAGCCCAGAACTAGACACAATATTCAAGATGTAGCCTCACTAGGGCAGAGTAGGGCGGGAGGAGACCTCCCTTGATTAATTTCTGCTCAGCCCAGACTGTGTAAGGCAAACTGGTGTGGGGAGTTACTTTACACTGACTGGTCTCTCTCAGTAAGGAAATCGTCTGAATTCCTGACCCTCCCCCTGGCCCTGCTTTGTGAACCATCAAAACCCAGGGTGAGGTTTGATTTGCCCACCGTGTTTTCACACACAGCAGTGAAATTCACACATGCTGGAGTAGTAACCTTGTCCAGCAAGGAGTTCCTGCTTCTGTAGGAGGACAGAGTTGATCTGAGGTGGGCAGCAAAGCTGTGGAAGTGCAGTGCCTCTGCCTCTTGTCTCTGGGAGATGGCTGTCATTTGTCATTTGAGTTTAATAAAACAAAATGGTGAGATGGGCAAGTACTCAAACTGAGGAGTAATGGGTTTGAATTACAATAACAGCCCCCAGGGCAGATGACTAATAATTTATGATCTCATAAGTATGCCAAAAAAATGTTTGCTACATCCACTGACTCTCTGATCTGATTTTCACTCTGAGAAACATCTCTGGCCCTGTGGCCACAGCTTCTGTGCAGTCAAGTTAGCAGGCTGGAAGGACTCAATTTTTGCAGTATTTCCAAACCGAAAAGGCAGCAACAACACAGAGCTAAACTGAGATTAAGCTGTCTTCACAGATAACTTCACACAGATATTCATTGCTGGTCAGACCACACTTTGAGTACTGTGTTCAGTTTTGGTCCCCGCTAGACAAAAAAGGTGCTGATAGATGGAGAGGGTCCAGAGAAGGGTGACCAGGGTGATTGGGGGACTAGAAGACCTCCCATCTGAACAAAGGCTGAGAGAACTGGGTCTGTTCAGCCTTGAGAAAAGAAGGCTGAAGGGGACCTTATTGCGATGTTCCAGTCCCTCAAGGGTGGCTCTCAGGAGGATGGAGACTCCCTTTTCATAAGGAGTCCTGTAGAAAGAACAAGGGGCAATGGTTACAAGTTGTTCCAGGAGAGATTCTGACTGGATTCGAGAGAAGTTGTTCACACTGAGCTGTTAGACAGTGGAAGGGTCTTCCAAGGGCAGCAGGGAATTGCTCAATTGTAGGCAATGTTAAGGCTCAGTTGGACAGAGTTCTGGGCCAGCTCATTTCAACTGTACCCTGCATTAAGAGGTTGAACTAGATGATTCCTGAGTTCCTTCCAATCTGTGAACCTGTGAAGATCCTGTTTAGCTTTCCTTTCTCGTGATCAGTGCTCACGCTTGTGCATCGGTTTACAAAGCAATAAATTGCTCAGTAATTCTTCCTGAGTGGTTAAACACAGGCGCTCAATAAGCTGAAACCTGCTGTGGAGCAGATGAGGAGACAGGCAACACACTGAAGGGATGTGGAGAACTCCAAATAACCTCTCCTGTTGGCTCACACCTGCTCTCTTCTTTTCTCCCACCAGTGGCAAGGCCGGGCAGCGAGCTTCGACAGCCAGGGATCCTGTCCCTCGCCCAAACCACCCCCCACACCGTGATGCAGAGCGCAGCAAGTAAAATGGGACTAAACCAAGTTCCTTTTGCACTTGGCCTATGGTCTCAGTAGTCTGATGCTGAGTGGCAGTAGCAGCGACAAGACTTTCCAGTCTAGTTGTTCCTGCATAAGTAAAGGCAGAAACCCGTTTTGTGGTCAAATATGTCTTTGTCTAATACGTCTCTCAAGGTGATGTTGTTTTTGTGGCTTTTACCGTATGGATCTGTCTCCAGAGGAACAAGGTGGACTGAGACGGGAGCTGGGCATTTGGTCTGTAAAATCCTATCTCCAAGAGTGTATCTGAAGGCTGGGAAAGTACAAAGATGCTCTGGATGTCTACAGACAGCACGGGTGGTCAGAGAGTGGACCAGCCCTGCTGCCTGCGCCTGCTTAGAAGAGCAGCAGCAAAAGATGTGAGGTGACCTCTGGTCCATGAGAGACCTCTGGTCTGTGAGAGAATTCATCTGGTCTGCAAGCAGCTCTGTACTCTTGTGGTCAGCCCAAACCCAGCAACGTGCTCAGAGGTTTCCTGTTCATGTAGAGGTGTTCATGAGCTGTTAGAAGTCTGTGCAGTGTGTATCCCAAACTCCTTTTGTCCTATATTAAAAAAGCTGTTGATTCCTCAGGGGGGAAGAAGATTCCCTGTATTTGAAGTCTCCCTAGAGCTCCTTGCATGAACAGTTTCTTAAGACCCTATTGTAGGTGTCCCCACACGCATCACCACGTTATCTGGAGTGGAGAGAACTGCGTTGCCACAAGTGGGGCTCAGATGTAAAGGGGGAAAGATGTGACAGAACGAGGTGACATCCTTGCATGAACACTAGGTCTTTATTGCTTACATCCTCCGAGTTATAAAGGGTGAGCAAAAGGGTGAAGGGAAATACACAACCAATACCAAAAAACGCTTCCAAACTTTTCTCGTGACCTGTCAGCACTTCCTTAACAAACACAGCTGGAAGGCCCCAAGCCCTGGAGAAGGATCGAGTTTTGAAAAAACCCATGAAACTTTGCTGGGTCCTTGGCTGCAGAGGCCAAAAATGCAGTGATAACATCCCAAGCCCTAGCTCTGCAAACACAGCCAAGGCAGCTGATCCTTATCAGACAGCTGTGGGTTTTGGACACTTTCTCATCCTGGATTTTCTCTGAGTTAGTTAGTCCATTAGTGCTGTTTGTTCCACTGTAATGAAATGAAGTCAATGCAAATCTTTTGGTTTCTAGTTCAGATCTGCTGGCAAGGCAGGTGTTTCCCCTCACATCAGGTTAGCAGAGCTGCCTACGTTGACCATAACCTTCAGGTTAGCTTCACTTTCCATCTTCCTAAATGTCACAGCACCAACCTTGGCTGAACATCGTGACTAGCAGAGAAGGCTGTCTGTTTGCATTGGTTCTCGGGGTAAGATGAATCCTTTGTTCAGTGAAGGACAAAGTCATCATTCCTCATCCCACCTTGTGTCTTAATTCTCTTACTGTGTTCCAGGCTGTAGAAGCAGAAACCCAATAAAATGATTTGATTTGTAAGCGTTGCTTTGTCTGGCAAAAAACTTCCTCGTGTGAAAGCAGTACCTGTGTGATCTCAGATGGTTACAGTAATCGCAGTGGGCACTGTCAAACAGGACAATAACAGACCCTCACAAGCTGGGAGGTGTTGCAAGGGCAGACCCTGATTTGGGGCAGAGGCTTGTTAGGCCAGGGTTAGTAACTCTGTGGTTACAGTGGGCTTTGTATAAGCTTTTATGGGCTACCAATGGGATTTTATAGGCTTTCTATGGGCTACCAATGGGTTTTTATAGGCTTTTTATGGGCTATCAGTGTGATTTGTATGGGCTACCAATGGGCATTGTATGGGCTCTGTATGGGTTGCCAATGGGTTTTCTATGGGCTTTCTATTAGCTACTAAAAGGCTTTGTATGGGCTACCAATGGTTTTTGCATGGGAATTGTATTGGCTACCAGTGGGGTTTGTATGGGCTTTTCATGTACTACCAATGGGATTTGTATGCGCTAACACACATCCTTCAGGGAACCGCTGAGTGCTGGTTTAGGAGAAAAAGGTTGTAAAACTGCATCAGCTCTCCAGCCTAAAGACCACTGTGGACTTCTACCAAGGGACATGGCTGAGGATACCCTTCCCAAGACAACCCATCCCTTCTCCAGGTCTTATAATGGGAAAGAGTTTCTAACCATTCACATAATTGACTTAGAGTTGTGGATGGTCTAAACCCTGACCATAGGTGCTCTGGGCCTTGACCTGGAGCCTGAAGGGAGTGTTAGTGCAGTGAGTTGGAAGAGCTTCTTGCAGGCCTGCAGATCCAAGCACCTGTAATGCAGGACTCACCCAGAAGAAGATGCACTGGCCCTGGCTGGATACATGGCTAGCACTTGGCAATCCTCGGTTGCACTAACTCAAATTCTTCTCTTCTTTAACCCTGTCTTCTTGTTTTTTCAGTGTTCTCTGTATAAGCTCTTGTCTTTTATCCATTCTTCTTGTTATCTAGGATTTAGTCAAAACATACGTGGGGTTTGACACAAAGCTGCTATTTTTAATCCCCGCTTCACGCAGATAATCAATTTCCACTCAATACTGGCTGTCACTCGGCTTACTGGAAAACTGGATCTCACACGAGTGACTAACACCCACGCCTCGATGGCTCGAACCCCCTACACTGTTATTTTAAACGCTGAAATGTTGCCACATCCCTCAGTGAAGGGATAATCAAACCATTGTGCGTTTGTCATCGCTTCAGCGCAGCCACTCCAGAAGATTGGTCACACTAATGGAAACGAGAAACGCTGTAGAAGCGCAAGTGTTTCCCTTTCATCTAGACAGGGGTTAGAACTCCAAGAAGGATTCGACCATCATCCTAGGATTTGTTAAGTTCCTTTCTTGCACTTCTCATTCTTTCCATGCTGCTCTTAACTGTCTTACAGTGACTCCCTGAGAAGTTTAAGCGATTATGAAGCAAACTATGGGGGACTACTGTGGGAAAGTCCCACAGGAGAGTTTGCCTTTGAGGGACTCATGTGCCTTTGAATCCTACTGCAAGGGCTGATTTCCCTCACTGGGGAGGATACTCAGGGACTGGCCTGACATAGGATGCTCCAGCACTTTGCCCAGGAGAGTGGTGCTGGGTAGCCAGAGGCGATTCCTGATGCACAGCCACCGGGACACACAGGCTGGGGAAGGAGATGCACCCAGTACTGGCCAGTGGTCACTGCAGTCTGCAAGCAGCCACAAATGAATAGTCCATTTTATTTTGAGTGCTGCAAGCAAAATAAACACACACGAGCATTCCAGGACCTTCCTCTGGGGTTTTGGTCCTCCTTTCTTTCTAGTTGTAGTCTCTCAGTCTCCAATTTCATCAAACAATGACTGACTGCAGGAAGAACAAGAGACACTGCAGGGAGAGCAGACACTCAGCGACTGCTATTTTAATGATGGGGACACAGGGAAAAGGGAAATCCCATGGGTCCATGGGTCATTCCAAGGGGCCAGAGGAATGAGGAACTGTGCTAGCCAAGGGGCCTCCCACTGATCTGAACACAAAACTGCTTGGCATGAAACAAAGCAAAAACCATCTCACTGAAAGTGAGTTTCAGCCACGGCAACGCTCTGCTCTTTGCACTGAGCAGGAAGATGGGATGGGAAGGGAGCGACTGTTCCCCCTGCAGTGACAGCATCAGTGTTTAGTTTAGGGATCTTTGGGTCAGAAACTTTTGTCTTCCCTTAGGAGGCAACAAAACAGACAGCAAATTAGAGTTTGTTTTAGAAAAGTACAGCCCCCTTCCTTGAGATCTTTATCTCAGTTCTCTATTTGTTCTTCATTTTTTCTACTTCTGTAATTTGCTCTCTTAATCATCTCCCTAATCCAGCAGTCCTGGACTTCACAGTCTCGTTTTGCTAGAGATTTCCTCCCCGATGCCCTGATCATTCCTCCTGCGTTAAGATTCTGTATCTCAGTACAGTCAGGCACTGACTTAAATGCCAGGTCAGGGATCTCAGCTGTAGTTATAATGCATCACACGATGACCTCCCTGGGACTAGATGATGTTTGTCATTTATATGGACTCACAGCTCCTGATCTCTGCTTACACGGCTGCTGCCGGGGTGTGTAGAGTTGGGGTGCAGGGCTGGGACACTGTCCACTGGGCTCTGGATGCAGTTGTCACGGTCCCAGCAATCTCCAGCATGACATGCCCTGGAAACCCGGGTCATGTCAGCCTCAGTGTGCTGGGTCATGTGTTGCTCCAGGAGGATAAGGTTCCAAGAATCACAAAATGACTGAGGCTGGCAAAGCCCTCTGAGTTCCTCCAGCCCAGGACCTAACATCACCCCAGCAGCCACACCAGGGCACTAAGGGCCAGCCAGGCTGTCCTTCAACACTTCCAGACACAGGGACTCAACCACTGCCCTGAGCAGTCCACTCCAGGCTCTGAGCACCCTTTCCAGAAGGAAGGGAACCTAACTCTCCCCTGGCAGCTTCAGACCCTGCCCTCTCTTCCTGGTGCTGGTTGCCTGGAGAAGAGCCTGATCCCCACCTGACTGTAACCTCCATTCAGGGAGTTATAAAGGGTGATAATGTCCCCCCTGAGTCTCCTCCAGACTAGCTCCCTCGGCCTCTTCTCATGACACTTTCCCTCCAGTCCCTTCCCCAGCCTCATTGCTCCTCTGGACTCTCAGATAAGCTCCTCAGTCTCTTTGTTGAAGCAAGGGGCCCAGCACTGCCCCCAGTACTCAAGGGGAGATCTCCCCAGTGCCCAGGATTGGGGGAGAATGATGTCCCTAGTCCTACTGGCCACACTAGTGCTGATCCAAGCCAGGATCCCATTGGCTTTTGGTGCCCCCTGGCCACCCTGCTGGCTCCTGTTCAGCCAGTACTGGTTGTCACCCAGTACTGCCAGGTCGCTCTCTGCCAGGCTTCAGCTTGGACAAAAGGTGTCCTGGTGGATGCAAAGACACTCAGCACTGGGGCTGAGGGGATCTGGGGGGGGGTGATGGGCTGACAGGGAAGAGAAGTTTTTACATTTGATGTTGGAGTTCAGGGTTTGTGTTGCTAAAGCAAAATATATTTCATCTTCATTTTGCAAATGAAGGCTGCAAACAGGTTGCTTTTTCCCCAGGGTTAGCATCACCTTGAAGTCCGAGCTGCTGAGAGGCTGCTGCTGCAGGTGATCCTGGAGCAGCTATGTTTGACCTCTCATTGCAGATGCACATGGTAGGAAAATCTAGATCTTTGAGTGCCAGAAGCAGCCTGATAGCTCTGCCTGCTTCACAGACCTCTGCAGTCAGCCCTCAGCACCAACGCGGCTTGAATGTTCAAAAGCTCTTTTTTTCCCTGGGCTTTTCTCAAAGGTAAAGTACAATTATATTTTACAGCTTTACCTGGTTTATTCGCCTTCATTTCTTATTTTTTTTAGGACAGCACCTTGGTCACACAACTGGAATTCAGTGTCTTAGGTTCCCGTGTCCCCAGTCATTAAAAACAGGGAATTGAAAGCACGTGGATGTGAAACTGCACTGTATGCTTCTATCAAAAATACAGTTCATTAAAGCTAAGAAAGTACCTTAGACTGGGGCAAGTCAGATCCAGAGCATGTTCTGTTGCCTTGGGAACAGCCAGCACTAAAGCCAAGTGCAGACGTGGTAACCTGCAGCGGCAGAAAGAACAGGAATATTATGATGAGGAGAGAAAGCTGCCCCAAACCTAGAGCAGCCTCTTCATAGATTCATGGAGTGGTTCAGGATGGAAGCGACCTTAAAGATAGTCTAATTCCAACCTCCTGCCATGAGCAGGGACACCCCCCCAACGAGAGCAGGGGTCTCAATGCCCCAGTCAATCTGCCCTTGAACACTTCCAGTGAGGGGGCAGCCACAACCTCCCTGGGCAACCTGGTCCAGGGTGTCAGCACCCTCAGCGTGCAGAACTTCCTCCTGACTTCCAGTCTAAACCTCCCCTCTTCCAGCTGGAAACCATTCCCCCTGCTCCTACCACTCCAAGCCCTTGGAAACAGCCCCTCCCCAGCATTCCTGTAGTCCCATTCAGGGACTGGAAGGCTGCTCTAAGATCTCCCTGGAGTCTCCTCTTCTCCAGGCTGAACAGCCCCAACTCTCTCTGCCAGTCCTTGTAGGAGAGGTGCTCCAGTCCTCTCCCCTCATCCCCATAGCCCTGCTCTGGACACGTTCAAACAGCTCAATCTCCTTCCTGTACTGGGGGCTCCAGAACTGGGTGCAGCATGGCAGATGGGGTCTCAGGAGAGCAGAATAGAGGGGGAGGATCCCCTTCCTTGATCTACTGGTCAGGCTTTCCCACCTGCAGTACCAGCTGCACTGGGATCCCTGTGATTCTTCCCAAGCTGGAGGAGCTATGAGTTTGGGGAAGGGTGTGGGGGAGGTTATGGTGCTGGACCCCCAAGGAGACGTCCCAAGTGCATGGGGCAGCCTGGAGCAATGTGAGCTCCGGAGATGCAATTGGCCAGGGACTGGACTCCTGCTCCAACTTAATCAATGGATTCACAGTTATTCCTTTGTTCTCACCCCCCTCTTCACAAGTCTAATCACACATAAAAAAACCCTGCTCTCCCATTCAGGGGTCACCTGCCTGCCTCTCTGCTGCTGCCCTGTCCCCACGGATGCTGATCTTGGCAGGATTTTGATTTACGGGGGGGTTAGCAGGGACTTTTGGAGAATGGTGTTTGGCTGAGGGCTCTGAGGCAGTGACACGCGGCTGTGTTTTATTAGAAACAGAGAGACTGGTAATTTCTGTTTGTTTTGACCCTTCCTCTTTCCCACAACTATCGCAGTTACCATGGTTATATCTCCCTCCAGGTTATCAGACTCCAGCAGCAGAAGGGCACCATTCCTGCATGGAGCACAGCCAGGGGCTGCACTGGCAGGGGGAAGCTGCTCTGGCCCCCACAGGGCTCTGTGTTCTCATGCCACCCCAGTGCTAGTGCAGCCGATGGAGGGGAGCTGGGCCCCCAAACTGTTTCACTGAACTTCAGCAGGGGATGAGGGTAGTGGGGATGACAGACAATAAAAGTCTGAGTGGTATGATGTTTCTGAAAGCAGCTTCTTTTCTTTGTAGCGTAAAGCTCTGCCTCGTTTAGCCATGGCCACAATTTCAGTAGCCGGTGCATCCCCTGTTTGAGTTCACATTGTCTGTAAATGCTGCCAGAGACAGCTTCTTCCTCAAGTTGTGCCAGGGGAGGGTCAGGTTGGATCTAAGGAAAAACTTCTTGAGAGCCTGGCATGGGTTGCCCAGGGAGGTGGTTGGCGCCCCATTCCTGGAGGTGTTTAGGGCTGGGCTGGATGGCTTGATGAGGCTCTGGCCAGCCTGCTCTAGGGTGGGGTGTCCCTGCCCGTGGCAGGGGGGTTGGAACTGGATGGTCCTGGGGTCCCTTCCAATCCTGACTGATTCTGTAACTTCTTCCCAGTGAGGGTGATGGGGAACTGGAGGGGGCTGCCTGGGGGGTTTGTGGAGTTACCTTCTCTGGAGGTGTTTGAAACCCTCCTGGTCTTGGTCTGCTGTGACAGGGGGATTGGACTGGATGATCTTTCAAGGACCCTTCTGATCCCTGATGAATCCATGATTCTACCCTGGGAGGACTGCAGCTCTGCCCAATTACTGTCTCCACTGTGACGGGTGGGTGTGATGAGCTTTTGCTGTCCTATTACCAGGAAAAATAACAGAATCCCAGGATGACTGAGGCTGGCAAAGCCCTCTGAGCTCCTCCAGCCTAGCCCAGCACCTCACAGCACCTCAGTGACCACCCCAGGGCACTCAGGGCCACATCCAGGCTGTCTGGATCTAGGGGCTCCTGTAGNGGTCTAGGGGCTCCTGCTGTGGCAGGGGGACTGGACTGGATGACCTTTCGAGGTCCCTTCGATCCCTGATGATTCTGATTCCCATACAGAGTGGGGAGGCCTTGGCACAGGCTGCCCAGGGAGGGGGTGGAGGCACCGTCCCTGGAGGGGTTCAACAACCGGGCAGCCAGGCTGTTTGAGGAGCTGGGGTAGTGGCTTTGGGGCTGTAGGACAGACAGCTGGACCTGATCTGGAAGGTCTTTTCCCACCCTGATGGTTCTGTGGTTCTACCTTGTGCTTTGTGTTGCTGTGCCCACATCCCCAGGGCACAGCCCGCTGTGAGGGAAGCCCAAGCCCCCCTTCACGCAGGCAGCGAGGCTGCAGCCCTCAGCAGTTTTACCTTAGGAAGAGGCATTAAGTAGAAAATCCGGATCTATTCCAGAAAGGCTCCTGGGAGCTGATTTTTAGAGAGGCAAGAAATTAAAGAAGTGCTTAGCCGAACAGCTGAGCTAGTGTTTTTCTGTCCTCAGGAAACAACCTCGGGAATAACAGCTGTAGTGACAGCAGCCCCCAGAGAGGAGCCCGGGGAAGCCCTGGAGGCTGCAGAGGGCGGGAAACCCCTGCCCCGGAGGGAGCTGCCACCCAGGGCCTTCAGCCCTTGTGGGCTGTTAGCCCTGCTTAACCCCAGGGACCAGTACAGGGTGGGCACCGAGATGGTGGAGAGCAGCAGAGGAGAAAGGGACCTGCGGGTCCTGGTGGCCAGCAGGACGGCCAGGAGCCAGCAGTGGGCCCCGGTGGCCAAGAAGGCCAATGGCAGCCTGGGGTGGATTGGAAGGGGGTGGTTAGACGAGAGAGGTTCTCCTCACACTCTGCTCTGCCCTTGTTAGAGCCCATCTGGAATCTTGTGTCCAGTTCTGGGCCCCTCGGTTCAAGAAGGACACAGGAAATAGTGCAACGAAGATGATGAAGGGAGGAGAGCAGCTCCCTGCTGAGGAAAGGCTGAGGGAGCTGGGGCTCTGGAGCTGGGAGAAGAGGAGGCTGAGGGGGGACTTCATTCCTGTCTCTCAATCTGTGAGGGGTGGGTGTCAGGAGGATGGAGCCAGGCCCTTCTCAAGGGCATCTGGGGACAGGACAAGGGGCACTGGGTGCCAGCTGGAACAGAGGAGGTTCCCTCTCAATCTCAGCAGGACCTTCTTCCCAGGGAGGGTCCCGGAGCACTGGAAGGGGCTGTCCAGAGGGGTTGTGGAGTCTCCTACTCTGGAGACATTCCAGACCCGCCTGGCTGTGTTCCTGTGCCACTGGATCTAGGGGCTCCTACTGTAGCAGAGGGATTGGACTGGATGGTTTTTCGAGGTCCCTTCCAATCCCTGACACTCTGTGATTCTGTGGCTAGAGACAAACACAGCACTAGAGGCAGGAACTGTGCCTGCAGTGCTCTCTCAGTCCCAAATGAACTACAAGTTGTGTTAGTAAATGAAACTGTCCAGAAAGTACTGAATCATGGGCTGCGTCACAAACCACAGCTCCTCTGACAGCTCCCTGAGCTCTGAATTTGAAGACTTTATTTTTAATCTTCCTGTCAAGAGGAGAGGAAGGAGCAGACACTCCAGCACGGGGGGGTATGAGAGAAGTCCCAGCCTAGCTGGGCTGGTGGGCAATCAGCTCTGCAGGGTCCCCACGATTCTGTGAAATAAAGGCCTGGTTGTGTCCCCTCCTTCGTGCTACAGCCCATCTCCCCCAACACAGTGCATTCGATGCTGCGAGTGCAGAGGGCTTGTGAGCATTGGGGAGCTGGCAGTGTGAGAGAAGAGAGGCAGCTCTGTGCTGTGGAGCAGCAGGAGCCAGGCTTAGTGTTTCAGGAGGCAAAGCAGGGTTGGGGAAGTGGGGACAAGTTGAACAGAGTCAAACACAGCTCATCCTCAACTCTCAGCATCAGACCCACCCCAGGCAGAAGTGGCTGTGGGTGAGAAGCTCATCCTAGATCATCTCAGGCTCCCGTGTCCTCCCACATGTGCCGGAAGCCCTGGGAAGAAGTGCTGTGTTGCCTCCCAGTTCATGTGTGATGAGTTAGACCTCAACCAGATGTTCCGTGGGCAGCAGTACCTATGTGAAGTGAAAAGCCAGTGATTATAGTTGCCAACCAGCCATTAAGGAAGTGTGAGATGGAGAAATTACTCCCCCCCCCCTCCTTGTTTCAATACAATAGAACCTCTCTAACAGACTTGTTTAAGTTTTCAGCTCCTGATACTAAAGGCAGAGCTGCGTCAGTTCATCAGTAGGTCCTGTGAGCTGGAATAGAGTCAGGGAGGAAAAGAAATTGGTATCTTTGAGAATTAGACAAATGGGGGAGAAATGAGCCAGAAAATCTTCATTTCTCTTCGCTACTGTTAACAGAAGTTCCCCATTGACTCTATCAGATTGCCTCCCAAGGAAAAGCCTATTTCAAGAGAAGCGGAGATGAAAGGGATTATTCCTCACACAGGCTCTTTAAAGAGATAAAATGGTTGGCAATTAAAGCACAAGGAGCTGGGGACTCATAAGGTGGCGAACGGTGACCTCACTGGAGCAGCTATTAGCATATTTTCCACTAACCCCTCATTACAGGAGGTGATAACCCAGCCGGCCAGCACTGCGGCTGCAGAGGGGCTCTTCTGCCTGCTGCTGGGCTGAGGAGGGGCAGTAACCCTTATCAGGGCACTCGGGGTCCTGACAATCCCACCAGCTGTGGCACAACCTTTCCTTTCTCCTAATGGGGTTGATAAATATTTAAACAAGAAAAAAATTGAATCAATAAACCCTAGCAAGAGAGAGGAACTCTTGTGTCTGCAAGCAGTGATGCCTGCACAGTGTCTGTGGGGGTCCAGGGAGGCCTGGGGGGTGGGCCCACAACAGGCACACGTTTCCCATCCGTGGTAAATAGGAAAGAACACCTGTCCTTGCTTTTCTCTTTGGGGAACAGCACTCTCTTCTGTGGGTTATTGGGCAGGGAGCTGTCTCCTCTGAGGGCTCTCACCCCACAGTCATTTGTTGAGCTCAACAATGGTAGAGACTCTTCTCCAGTGGGATGAGAATGGGCCCAGCCATGGTCCTGCCACCCACACCTGTGTGATGGTTTCCTTCTCAGGATGAGCAGCTGCTGGGCACAAAGTGGAAGACTCGCTGAGGTCTGTCTGCTCAGCACCCACAGACAACCACTGTCTGGAGGGACTACAGTGAGGGATCTGCTCTCTTTCCCATGGCTGCCTTCAGCCAGCCTGGAGTCAGATCCCTGGGGTGGATTAGAAAGGGGATGGTTAAAAGATTGAGAGAGGTTCTCCTACCCCCTCCTCTGCCCTGGTGAGACCCCATCTGGAATCCTGTGTCCAGCTCTGGGCCCATCAGTTTCAGGACACAGAGCTGCTTGAGAGAGACCAGTGCAGAGACAAAAAGATGCTGAAGAGAGTGGAGCATCTACCTGCTGAGGAAAGGCTGAGGGAGCTGGGGCTCTTGAACTGGGAAAAAAGGAGCCTGAGGGGGAACCCCATGACTACTGATCACTATGGTGGGGGTCAGGAGGAAGGAGCCAGGCTCTGCTCAGGGGCACCCAATGCCAGGACAAGGGGCACTGGGTGTCACCTGGAACAGAGGAGGTTCCACATCAAGAGGAAAAGAACCTTCTTCCCAGTGAGGGTGCCAGAGCCCTGGAAGGGGCTGCCCAGGGAGGCTGTGGAGTCTCCTTCTCTGGAGACATTTCAAACCCACCTGGGCTGTTCCTGTGCCATTGGATCTAGGGGCTCCTGCTGTGGCAGAGGGATTGGACTGGATGATCTTTCGAGGTCCCTTCCAACCCCTAACACCCTGTGATACTGTGTAATGATGGTTTGTGAGGATTTTCCGTTTGTCAGCAGATGAAGTCAGTGCTGTGCTGCTTTACAGGGGCTATTCTGAGGATTAATTAGCTGATGCTTCTTGAAGTACTTTGAAGATGTGGAGTGCTAGCTGAGTGTTGCTCTCCAGAAGCCCCATCAACCACTGCAGTTATTATTCCATTTTGCTTCTCATTCCCATAATGTTTGTACAAAACAAATCCCGCAGGAGCACGTGGTTACCGTAGGCACTCGTCACACCAGGGCTCTGTGGGGCAGTGACAAACCCCCACCCACCCTCATTCCATGATTCCCTGTGTGCCAGAGCAGCTAAAGAGATTTCCTAGAGATTAAAACACTCGATGAACGCGTGATGCTCCACACAAATGGGACTCTGACAACTGCTGGCAGCGGCTGCTCCCTCGGCCCGCTCATGCTGAGATGAGTACTGGGGCCTCAGGGGAGCAAGGGGCAGACCTGGCAGGTTTTGACTCAGGTTAGATGGTTTCTGATGCCAATCACTGTCTCTTCATCCATTTTAATTCCAGCCAGAGAAATTACTGGCCTAATTATTGACAATTGGGCATCGTCTGAACATTGCATTTCTGTTCCTGATCTGAAAGGGCTATAAAACAACTCGACAATTCACCCAGTCCTTCACACTTGGATAATTTCTCTGCTCGACTTGCACTGTGCATTGAACTTTCAGCACCAGCCAATTACAGTCACTGCAAGTGTCTATTTAACATTTTTCTTATGCAACCGGGAGATACTTTAATTAAAACACAGAAGAATTGAAGCAAACACCGTTCACTGCCACAGAGCAGGACCTTGCCTCGAGGTGGGCGTGGGGGATGCCAAACGCATGGCTTCGTGGCAGCACAGGGGTTGGCACGGCCATGCCATGGCTTGGAGGGAGATACAGGGGTCTTGACCCCTGGCAGAGACGGAGCTGCCATCCCAAGAGGGTCCTCCCAGTGCTTGCCTCATCTCCTCTGGCACTGCTACCGTGGGGCTGTGTGGGGATTGGGGACCGTAAAAAGAGGGATTTGAAGGGGCTTGGGGGATGTTGGGCCTCACATCAAGGGTTTGTGGCAATCCAGATGCTGCAGGGGGAAGAGGACTGGAAGAGAGGTTGGAAAAACAACAACATCGAGTGCCTGCGGGCTAGGACACTGCCCTAGCACATGAGAAAACCTCCAGCTGTCCTCTCAGATCAGGGGACTTTGCTGTTTGCTCAGTTTTGTACTTGCAAAACAGTGTGGCCCCAGCCTGCTGCAGCAGGAGCCTGCCCAAAGCCCCAGCTTCGATCCCTGCTTAAAGTCCCGGCCAAAACCCTCACTCAAAGCCTCATCTTACACCCCTGCCCAATCCCCCAGCCCAAGGAGCTGCCTGTGCTCACTGCTCTGGCTACCCCTGGCACAGACACCCCACCCTTGGGAAGTGTCGCATGGGGTGACTCTGGAGCAAAGTGGAGCCTGTGGCTCTGGCAGCCTGGCACCAGCACCCCCCAAGCAGGTGGCTGCAGGTCACTGCGTAGAATTTATTCATTATATCACAGAGAGCATCGTCTCTTTAAATTAGTCCAGGTTTCTATGGTCCTGGGCAGGGACACCTGGTACTGGCGGTGGGGAGGGTGACAGGGGTGGGAGTCCAGCATTTCATCATTTCACAGTGATGGAAGATGGGACAGAGATGCCATCCCATGCTGGGGCCAGCTGTGTTCCACGGGGCGGGATGGGCAGAGCCGTGCTTGCCCGGGCAGGGTGGCTGGACATGCAGAGATGTCCTGCTGCAGGCCCTCAGACCTCCAGCTTCTTCTTCATCTCCATGCGGTAGATGATCTGGTAGCCATCGTCCCAGGCGTAGATCTGCCTCTCCTGGGGGTTGTACTTCATGCTGGAGTGGGAGCCGTAACGCTTGGGGAAGTAGACGAGGGAGGCATCCTCAGGAGACAGTGTGCCACTGACGTCAAACACGCACTGCACACGGGAGCGGCTGGGCAGGCGGGTGTTGTAGACCACGTGCAGAGCCCCACACACCACAAAGGCAGCCTCGGCGTTTTCCCGTGGGCACGGCGTGTCCCACATCTGCTCGATGTCCAGGGAGGTGGGATCCAGCTTGGCCAAGCATATGTTCTTCTCATCCTCCTTGGTGGCATAGATGGCCCAGAGTCCCTCCTCATCTGCCGCCATCTCAATGTAGGTGAAGGGAGAAAGCCCAAAAACAGGGATCTGCTCCTCAGCTGGGAACACCGAGCTGTCTACCACTGTCTTGTTGGCCAGGCTGAACTTGATCACCTGGAAAGGGCCTTGCTGGCGGATGTAGTAGAGGTGCCCATCATAGACAAGGTGCCCGGTGCCCACCCAGGGATAGGGCAGCTTGATGCGGGCGGCTTTACGGGTGGCAGAGAAGAGGGTGAACTCCCGCATGCGGGGGAAGACGTACACTGTGTCGTTGGCGGTGCCGTCGAAGACGTAAATCTTCTCCGAGTTCCCTGCGGCATCCTTGGTCCAGAGCCCTGCGGTGCTGCCAAAGCGCTTCAGGATCTTCATGGCTCTGACATTTGCAATGGTGTCGCTGCAGTCTGCAAGAATGGGGCTGCTGTGAAAGCCTGCGAGCCACCCAGCCCTGCAGCAGAGACTGCTCCCACCCCACGCTGGAGTCACACAGATCTCCCTGCATCCCACCTCAGGCAACTGCCCTGGAAACTCTCTGCAGAGGTTGCAGTACCATCCCTGGTGACACCCAGAAGTCACCTTGAGCACTTGTGCCATGGGCAGGGGAGGCCACCCTCACCCCAGCTCTACCCCAAGGGCTTCGGAGAAGAGGAAGACCCATGCAGCTCCCAAACAGCTGTGGAGAGGCAGGATTTTGTGCCAGAAGCACCTGAAATGCCCTGCTAGGACACAACATGATGGTGCATGACTGGGAACACTTGGACCTGGCTGGGATAGGAAAGGCCTGGAGTAAACCTGCACCCAGAACCATCTCTGCAAGGAACCACAGCAGCCCCTCACCTGTCAGCTTGGTGTATTTCTCGTTCTTCCTCTGTTTGGCTGTGGCCACCTGTTTCTCCATCAGTGTCTCGTCCACCTCTACGCAGGGCGGTGCTGGGTTCTGTGTCTCCAGGTAGTCTACCTCACGCTCCAGCCGGTCCACACGCACCGCTGCACTCTCTGCCTCTGACCGCATCGCCTCCCGCTCCTTCTCTGCTGTCTCAAGCATCCCTAGCACCTGGTTCTTGAAGTCTCGTAGCTCTGTGGAGTAGCGGCTGCTCTGGTCGTGCCACTGTGAGATCCTCTCCTGGGGAAGCCAAGGACACACTGAGGACTCTGCACTTCACAGCCCGTCCACAGCAGCTGTCCCACTGCCTGCCAGTGGCTGTGGAAGAACCTAGAACCACCTGGTGCTGGTGTCTCTGGGCCCAAACTGCACTGGCAATGGTCTTGCACCCACGATGCTTCTATGATTCTCCCAGATCCATGACCACCCTGCGACTCTGCCACCCCGCAGTGCCCATCCCACACCTCCAGTGCTCCTGCAGCCTGGTGGCCGGGGCACCCCTCACCAGCTCCGGGTCCCCATCCCGGCTTCCCCCCGTCTCAGGCCTCCTCCCAGCCCCAGGGGCCACCATGGAAGGAGGGCCTGGGAGCCCCACGGTGGGGTGAAGCTGGCCCAGGCCCTACCTCCAGCAGGGTGAGGCGTCGCTCCACGTACTCCATGAACTGCTGCTGCTGGGCTTGGAGGGCCGCGGCGAGGAGCGGCAGGAGCAGCCAGCACCGGGGCCCCATGGCCGCTTCCACCTCAGTGCTCAGGAATGCTCCGGCCTCTCGAAGCCCTTATTGAATCCAGATGTGAGGAGGGAGGAGAGGCTGCTCCTTCCCACAGACCAGCCCCAGGCACCTTAACCCCTTCGCCTCCCGACGCTGCCCTCCGGTCCCGCGTGGTGCCAGCGAACTGCGGGGCCGGGGCGTGCGGGGCGCGGGGGCAGGAATGTTCTCGGCTCTGCGGACACACAAGGGTCACTCTTGGGCTGCGGAGCCGAGGGCAGGGCCGCAGCCCAAGGGTGCCCCGACCCGCCGAGCTGGCCCGGGCAGACGGTCACTGTGGGCTAGGCTCGGCCACGGGCCGCGTCTGGTGCATGCAGCCACAGCTGGGCCAGCACCGTGGCCACCAGCCCCCAGAGCCTGTGGTTCCCAACCCCAGCCGTCACCAGCAGCCAGCGAGGCTGCTCCAGGTGCTGCCGTGGGGCCGTTTGCCCAGGGCACTGGAGCCGCCGAGGGCTGCAGCTCGGTGCCCGCAGCTCGGTGCCCGCAGCTCGGTGCCCGTAGCTCGGTGCCCGCAGCATGGCCATGCCCACGCTCACACTGGCAGCGGGGCCAGGCCGGGCCCCGGCCGTAGCTGGGGGCTTTCTCGGGCTCTGCCTGCGAGGCTGCGTGCGGAGCGACTCTGCCACCTAGTGATCCCGCATCCTGCGCGGCGCAGAGTACCCCGGCTCCCGTTAGCGATACTACCGCAGCAGGAGCTGAGTTCGGCCCCAGCCCCGCTCCGTTGCCTTCTCCTGACACCTTCTACCTGGTGCCAGCCCGGCGCAGCAAAGCGGGACCAGGGCGCCTCTGTCCGTGGTAGCCACTCTGAGCCCAGCGTTGGGGCCACAACCTGAGCCCATCCCAGGCACCGAGAGAACCTAGGGAGCTCAGCTTGTGTCAGGCTGGAGCACTTTGAGGCTGATGCCGGTCTCGTTCCCACAGGACTCACTTCACAGGCTGTGTCAGCTGCATCCCGGACACTCCTAGGCAAAGGCAGCAACCCCTGACATGGCTCTGGTCCTAGTTTACCCTCCAGAAGCGCCACAGAGTGCAATGCCCCAAGCCATGTGGTGCAACAGACTCTTGGGAAGGAGCTCACCAAGGGTGTATAGGCTGGATGTGATTCATAGTTTCCTAGAATGGTTCAGGTTGGAAAGGACCTTAAAGACCATCCAGTTCCAACCCCCAGCCATGAGCAGGGACACCCCCCACCAGACCAGGGTGCTCAAGGCGTCAGCCAATTTGCCCTTGAACACTTCCAGGGAGGGGGCAGCCACAGCCTCCCTGGGCAACCTGGTCCAGGTTCTCAGCACCCTCAGCGTGGAGAACTTCCTCCTGACTTCCAGTCTAAACCTCCCCTCTTCCAGCTGGAAACCATTCCCCCTGCACCTAAGACTTCAAACCCTTGGAAACAGCCCCTCCCCAGCTTTCCCGTAGCCCCCTTCAGGGACTGGAAGGCTGCTCTAAGATCTCCCTGGAGTCTTCTCTTCTCCAGACTGAACAGCCCCAACTCTCTCAGCCTGTACCAGTAGGAGAGGTGCTCCAGACCTCCCCTCAGCCTCGTGGGCCTCCTCTGGACACCTTCCAACAGCTCAATCTCCTTCTTGTGTCAGTGGCTCCAGAACTGGACGCAGGACTGCAGATGGGGTCTCATAAGAGCAGAATAGAGGGGGGAGGATCCCCTCCCTTGACCACTCCTCTTGATGCAGCCCGGGATGTGGTTGACAGCTTTCTGGACCACAAGCAAACATTGCCCACCTTTCCTTGCAGAAAGGGTGCTCAGAGCCTGGACTGGACTGCCTAGGGCAGTGGGGGAGTCCCTATGTCTTTAGGTGTTGAAGGGCAGCCTGGATGTGGCCCTTAGTGCCCTGGTGGGGCTGCTGGGGCGATATTAGGTCCTGGGCTGGGCTGAATGAGCCTCAATCATTTTGAGATTCTGTGCCCTTGTGCCATGCACCACCCCAGCCAGTGCCGGCATCACCCTGAAGCTGCCAAAACCCCCTTTCCATCCCTTGTAATAGATCAAGTGGTCAAATGAGTAGAGTACAGAAAATTAACCCTTTTTATTGATGCATTGCAATTGTTCTACATTTTTACCATATTATGTAGAAAATACTTAAAATACAAGCTACTTTGTAAAACCAAAGACAAACATTGAATCCAAAGATAAACTATGTTTTCACAATGGACCCTTTTCCCATATAGTTAGTATTAAATTTTTAAATATCTATTTCTTTTGTTAAAATGGTTTTTACATACCCCCTAAGTACATCAGCAATACAAACATAGATCAGTAATCGTCAGAAACTACCGGTATCTAGCGGCTTGTAAAAAGGAAGAGCACAACCATGAAAGGAAGTTAAGTTGTACACACTAGCATATCAAATACATTGAATAAAGAAGGAGTTCCATTGCAATATCAAGGATTCAAGCAGAAATACTAACGTTACATATAATGTACTGCTACATGTAGTGAGATAGATATAGTTCAAGCCGACTCTGAAATCACACGTTATATAAAGTTTAGCAACAAACAACCATGTGGACATGCGGCACCATTCAGAAGTTTAAATTAAAAAAGAAAGCAGGGCTGTGCCAATCCTGTCATTTAGAAGCAATTTAGGGTTCAATTTCCGAGTCAGAGGTAAAATTACTGCATCCCATCAGCTAGGTGCCAAGCAGGAAAGCCTCCAAGCTGCCTCTGCGGTGGCTGTCATGGCTGTGAATACAGGTCAGGTAATAGCAACAACTGATGGAACAGTTCATGAATCACACAGACAGGTCTGGACAGGTTATCAAATGTTCAGAGGTGACTCCCAAAGAAGCTCAAAACCAAAAAAAACAACCCAAAAAATCAAAGGACTCCAATTTCTATGCAGAGATGGCACTTTTATTTACAGAGTTGGTGTAGCGACTCTGACAGTGAGGAGAGTCAATTCTTGAATGTAACTGAAGGCGAGATCTATGAGGGTAGAAGGGATGCATCTCCTTAGAGCAACTATCAGAGACGTAACTGGCAGCACATACTGAGGCCCAGAAACTGGGGCCTTGCTGGGGTGGGATTTTGTTTGCTTGGCTTTTGCTGAGTATCACAGAGGAACTACAGGATACTCTATAGCTTGTGCCAAATGGAGTGTTCTCATGACACCTGTGTTACCTCTCTCCCATCCACCCCCCCTCCAGTGCTTTTGGAAACTTGGGCTGTAAGAGACAACATGGTGCTCGATGAATACGCCGGACTGGGCTTCGGTACTCTAAAGATAGATGGTCATTTCAATCTGCCTTTTGTAAGGGAAGCAGGCAAGTTCTTCTCAAAATTATTAGCAACTTTGCTAGAAATCTTCTTTTCCTATTCGGGCTCCACAGAAACACTTCTTAGTGTTGGTGAAACGTGGATTAGCACTTTTCTTGACGCGCACGAACCAGAGCCCGTTTTGCCTTTCGCTGGTAAGGCACGGCTCTGTCCCCGAGAGAGAGGCACCTCGAGGCAAAGTCCTGAACGCAGCAACGTAAAATGGGAAAAAGAAAGTGTCTACAGCAACAGACAGCATCACTTACACCAGAGGAGTGGCAGAGCAGGGTTGCTGGCCGTCCGCACGCCCGTGGAAACGCTCTGGCTAAAATCCACCCAACCACATTGTCAATGCCATCATCCAGCTCCACAGTCCCTGATCCCGCTACTGAAAGAGATGCCAAGACTTTCACAGCTCGTGGGACTTCAGGTCAGCCCAGACCTTTTCCCATCGGTAATGTGGAATTTCAGAAATGACTTTTGCATTTCTTGCCACAAACCGGTCAGAGAACTGGCTCCTTTCCCACTGGGACGGAACATAAACTGGGATCGAAGGTTACCACAAGCTCTTATTGCTCACGCCAGTTCATCGCCCACGTGGACGAGATACTCCTCTACGTACTGAAGATGACAAAATTCTTAGTACGAGGGACCCGAGAACACAGAGTGCAGTTCAGTAACTGCACCCGTCATCCAAAATGAGTGTTTCCTCTGAACACTGACTAGGGCTACAGCTGACAAACCTTCCCGACAACTCCACACTAGCAGTAGCATTACAAAACTGTTTAACGGTATTATGTGCTTTACAGCAGGCTCTCTTTGGTATAAATATCCTATCACCAAGCTAGCAATATTTTACAAGTGTCTGCTATTAACGTGGGGGAAGGTAACGCCACACTAATCTACTAAAAAGTGATTGCACATATTTAATCACTTCTGCAGTATTAGACTAAAACATTCCAATGCATTCCCAGCACTACCTTATCCGAAATGCACTGACAGACATCTAACAGTACATGTGCCATTTCAAGGAAAAGCTTTAAGGAAACATCGCTTCACTCCGAACGAAAATGTAGCTGTTTATGAGAGCGTTTAAAACGGAGAACAATGCACCTACGCGACACACTGCTGTCCTCGCGGGGATAAGCTCAGTGAATTGCTTCAATTCGACGGGGGCTTGCTGGTCCCTCATAAGGCAAGCTCACTGTAAACTCTAGTCACACTACGTCATCATTTAAGGCACTACAATAAGGGGACACACCAAACAACTCTTCATCACACATACCTGTGCAAAACAAATCCAAAAGTATCCTTTCCTCTCGCGAAGCTCTACTCCTCTCCCAGTGCTACAGTGATGAGCTCTAACCATTGCATTATATCACATACATTCCAACACGAATCAACTCATTTTGGTTTAAATACAAAGGATACGTCAACTGCATCCCCAGGAACGTTTAAGAAACAGACAAACACGAAGTACAGAGTTCAAGTATATTCACTACACATTTGGATTACAAAGACAGAACATGTGGTGTTAGCAGGAAGTTTTTCGCTTGTTATAGTCTTTTCTAATCAATATGTACATATTTCATTTTTATGTAAAATATTAAAACACCACCGATACAAAAACTTCTAAAATAGTTTTAAATTCAGTAATAAACTTTAAAATCTGGATTCTTTTTTTTTTTCCTTTTTTTTTTTTAATCTCTTTGTCTTTCTGTTTTTCTTTGCAATTCCTACATGCACATACTGTATACAAGTCTTAGTAAGAGCGCTTTAGAGTAGCTGTTGACATATCCAGGAGGATACGCTCACAGGAGTATAAAAAGCTGTACACATCAATACAGTGATGTTTCATTGGATCTCAAATTCAGCTCCTTCCTAAATTAATCCTATGAGAAAAACTATTAAGGAAAAACTCTAACAGAACAAAGAAAAGCCCCTGTGTGCTTCCCTGCAGGAAACCATCTCCGTTCTAGGGACAGCATCTCATGAGTTGGAGAAACTAGATCTGGACAGCAAAGTTACACTGTCTGTCCACACAGATAGTCAGGCTGAAAGCCTTCAATTGTTGTAGCTGAAGGCTACAATATCCTGACAAAGCTGCCGAGCTCTGTCACGCTGCAAGGTCTTAAATACAGACTGAAAAACTCAACTCTGCAATGAATGCAGTAAAAATGCAGCTGTGTTACGGAGACAAACGGAATTTTCAAGGTAACAGAACAGACTGCAGGGTTCACAGGGGGTTCTTACCTATATAAATCTTCTTAAACTAACAGCTTTCGAACAACTAAGCAAACAAGCAACAGCAACAGCAACACCACAATACAGAGTAATGTGATGGCGACAGATGAGATGGCTTTCGCAGAACCAGCACCTGATGGCGAGAGATGAGATGGCTTTCGCAGAACCAGCAACTGGTTAGAGACAAAGCGAAGGAGAGAACCTATGTTAAAACAAGGTTCTTAAAGAAACACAACGAGATAAAACACGTATCACACTCTGAGTGGCAATGTGGATTAGCACAAGCTGCTAAGATTAACATCTGCCAGGCTTTTTCAGTTGAAAGCTGTCCAGGTTAAACCAATCAGGACCTGGCTGTCAAGGCCACCAATTTTCTTTCTCCTTTCACTTAGCAAAACAGAATAGTTTTAAATAAATGTGATGTTGAACTTTCTAAAAGCACCTATAAAAAACTAAATGATAAACTACACTATTGACCCTTGTACTGAGAAGCAAAGTGTGCTGCTCAGTTAGGGACTGAACTTACTCGAGACAAAGTACTCTAAACAGCTTACAACCTAAAAGCCTAAGTCTTTAACCAGTCAACGGTCCACCCCAAATCCCCCCACCCTCCAGCCCACTACAGAACAGTGCTTTACTAAGAACTAAAGTATGAGTACTGGTTGATCTTTGTAGGGCTCAGTGGATATCCAGTGTAAATAGCAGACCCCCTGGAAGCACCAATATAGGACTGGGGAGCAAACTGGTGTTGGTACTGGGCAGGTGGGACATTTGCGGAAGTCAGAAGACTCGGCCCCACACTCACAGGAACCTGGTGGACAAGGCTGCTGGGGTGGGCAGCGTAGGTGGTGTGTCGCGAAGAGCCCTGAGGGGAGAAGAGGTGCGTGATGGAGGTGGTGGAGCCCAGACTTGCGGCAGTGGTTGGAGCATAAGTGTACAAGTGCGGCTGGCTGGAGAGGTGGGCGCTTGCTGTCGCTGCTGCCAGGTGGGGATGCACTGGGCTGCTGTGCTGAAACGTGTACGGAGCCTGAGAAATACTTGGTGTCGCATAAGCTTGCTGTCTTCGTGAAGCAGAACTGCCGCTTCTCTCCTGCGAGGCCAACCCTGTTGTTTGCTGGTTCTGCTGGGAGGAGAAGTAAGGAAGGTTAGTGGTGATCCTCAGGAAAAGTGCAACAGATAGGAAGAGAGCAAGGAAGGGTCAGCCAGAGCCTCTGGACAGCTCTGTTCCAGCTGCAGGACTGACGCGTCTGCAGATGCTTCCTGCCCAGCTCTGGGAAACCGTCACATCAGTTTGTGAAGGGTTACAGCTGCTCTGCTGAGGCAAAGGTGACCCTTTTTATGTGCAATGGGATCAAACTGACACACCTGGCTTACAGAGTACAGGACTGCAGGCAGGGGCTAAAAGTGACCCAGCCTTCAAGACTCCTCACACATCCATTCATCTGCACCTCAGTGAGAGCAGCAGCAAGGCTGCCCCATTTTATCAGCACAAAGCCTGACCTGACCCCATGCCAGAAGTGAACTGAAGTTGTAACACTTCCTCTCTTCTGAGAGGCTGCTGCAGCACGGCTCAAAGATCAAGAGTAGTGCCGCAAACTGATGTGAAGCCAATTGCCAATCTCGGAAAGTTTCAAGGGAAGTCAGCTGCCAACTGTTATTCTGAGAGACAACGTCCAGCCTTAATCTCACGGCTGGGCCTTTGTGAGATCTAGAGAAGGTAAAGAACAAAAGCATCTCCTCACAGCTGGATTCTGGTGCTGATCCCAGAATGACTCACTGCAAGGCAGGTTTGAGTAGGAGCACAAAGAAAGAAGACCGACATCCCTGTGCTTCCTTCTGCTGCCCTCTGCTACAGAACAAGCTTCTTTCCCTCGAGAAACTTTCCCCTACAGAGTTTAATTTACCCTGCATAGCCACAGCATGGAGTCGGCCTCAAAGAATTAATGAAGTAACAGCTATCAATTCTCTGATGATCAACCCCTTCTCCCCGCTATACAGCTGGTGTTCCAAAGAGGTCAGCTAGTCCCAGTGCTTACCTGGCTGAGGTTAAGAGGCTGCACACCATTCGCTACCACGCGATGCGAGCGGTACCCAATAGGTGTAACACAGCATCCTGATGACTGACCACTCGCAGAGACCACCGGCTTGGTCTTACTGGTGCTGCTGAGGATGCCTGAAATACGTCAAAAGCTTAGTCCATTCCTCCCTCTCACACGTCGCACACTGACAACTAGCTTAGGTAACCACTAACACAGGGACTATTTCCAGCACAGAACCTTTTCTTCAATTATGATTTCAAATCTGATTGCACCAGAAATCATTGGGAGGTTGCACAGACCTTTCTAAACTCACGCAAATTAGAAAGGCAAGATACAGCATTGAGACTGAAAACAGACTGAGGCTCGTGCTCTCAGCCCTGTGAAACCTAGAGCTGCAAACAGCCCAAAGCTGAGCACGAGGCTAGCACAGCAAGCTATGCGAGCACGCTTACCTGAAACCTGGGTAGCTATGATGCAGTCATTGAGCTGCGTTTTCAGCGGTGGCACAATGATAGACCGAGAGCTGGAGCCGTCAGATGCTCCTCTACTTGGCAGCTCCTGAGAGAGGACTCCGCTGGTGCTCCTGAGAGAGGAAAGTGGGTCTGTAGTATAAGGGCTGTTCAGTGAGGAGTCAGAGTCAGGGGAGTCATTCACCGTAACATAACTGATGACGTTGGACCTCTGCTTCATACTCAAACTGCAGGGAAAAAAACAAAACAAATGGGAAACATTCTTGCTTTTTCCTACAAGATAAAGCAGATCTCCCTCTGGGATCTCATACCCTCCCCTTCTTATGCCAGAGGAGACTGGTTAACTAGAGACACAAACAATACAGCAAATGATGCAGAGCTTTATGTCTTACACAGTGCTTCCTACCCTAGCCAGGGCTTTGTAAATAGTTCTGCACTTGCCCTGATGCTTGGGCTGAGCTCAGGGCAAACCAGTGCTGGTTGACAAAACAACCCCCCTACCTGGCGGGTTTGTATTTGCTGTCCTCTTCCTCATCAGTGTCGCTGCGAATGGTGATGACACTGACGGGTGGGCTTGGAGTGTCTGGGATCACGATGGGCTGGTGCTGCTCCTGCACTGGAATGAACACGTTGGAAGAGGAAGAGGTGGAGCGCAGAGGGCTGCTTCCAATGAGTGAGTAGACTTGGGATGGCAGAGTTTCCAGACTTGAGTTGGACCTGAAGGAAAACCAAAGCAGTATTCAGCTACAAGTCAGGACCAGCTCTGAGAATAGCCAGGCTGAAGCATGCATACAAGAAGAGTCTTGGGATCCACAAAGAGACTCTCAGAGCAGACTCTCATCCAAGGACAGCACCACAAAACTCATTCCAGAAGGGACTGACTCACACAGCAATGCTAGAAAGCTCCCCAGACAATGCCTCTGTGATTAGAAGCCCAGTGTTTCACACTATAAAGGCAACCTCCAAGCATAGCACTGGGAAAGGAAGCCTTACTTGGATGCACTTGGTGCTGGATGCTTGTTCTTCTTTGCTGGAATATTGCCGCTTTGGTGCTGCCTAACAACGTGAGCAACTCCAACGCTGAGAGGCTGTGCTGTCGCTAATGTCACGTTGGTCAGAAGTGATGGCTGCTGCATGAGGGTGCTGTACTGACTTCCATGGGAATGGGCATTCCTGGAGCAAGAAAAGAAAGAACCAAATCACATCACTATTACTGCAGGAACTGCAAGATGCACTGAGCCTCTTAGTGATTCTAAAGGGAAGGGAGAAACTGCATGTGCTGCAGGCAGAGCTGCGATCACACTGATTTCCAACTGGCATGGAGCTGGACCGGGCGCAATCCCTACCTCCAGTCAGCCAGCTGCTGGCTGCCACTGATGGTCTCTGGAATCACAGCTGCAGGTTGAACGGAGTTGTGCAGAGCAACCCCCGGGAGCTGCTGCCAGGTAGAAGGAAGCAATATCTGCTGGGTTCCCCCAGGCCAGGCCTGCTGCAAAACAACAGACAGACAGAGCTTCACTAGGTGTCACTTGCTACAGGTAGAGAGAGATATGTTCCAAGCAATCAATGCACTCACGTAGATTGTTAGCTTGCAGAGATAGCAGCACGTCACTGCACTTCTCAAAAGGTCTCAGTACAGTGAGAGAACAAGAAACCCAGAGAAATAAGTTTTCTCTGACACTTCTCTAAGCTTTTGTGGCACAGACATCATCTGAGGAGAAGAGTGTTAACACTGTGCTGCACAACACAGCCAGACACTGCAGTGCCAGCTACAGCACGAGCACTCTGGACTCTTTCTGCACCTGAGTTTATGCAAACTGCTCAGCTGAAAGATTAAAAAAATATGAAGCCAATTTGGTCCTTTCAGGTTTCCTGCCTCACAGGGCTCACGCTGAGAGCTGAGACAGTGCTGCTGTTATTGTGGACATTCACCTCAACAGAAGTCTTTAAGAAAAGCCACACCAAAACACTTTCACACGAGGGTGTTATGTGAAGACATTTCAATTCATTACTGTTATTATTAATAATATTATTAATGTTCCAGTCCAAAATCCACAACATGCAGTTTGCTTTAGGGTCTTTTTTGGTGGTTTTTGTTTTCCTGGGATTAAAAAGAAATCCAACCAAAACTCCAAATCCATTTGGCAGTGTGATTGTTTCTACGATTTTCAGATGACACAGAGCTCTTCCTCGCAGTTTCAAATGCAAAACCTGCTGGTTTAGATGCAGTATTTCTGCAAGTAACAGATCCACTTCTTACAAATACCGGTTCCAACAAGAAGCCTTCAAAGCAGAGAGCTGCTGAAACCTCTGCTAATATTTGCAGAATATTTAAAAAACCAAACAAAACCAAAAGAGAAATATGTTAAAAGTCACACCATGCGTCTTTCCAAAAGCCAACACCTGCACAAGACAAAGCAGAGAGTTTAATACAGCAAGATATAAATTCCCAATGAGAGGCAGAAATCGGGCCTTCCAAGCGACGAACTGTTTTGACAGAGGAAGGACAAAAATATGCAAAGCTTAGCAAATGGCTAATGCAAACTCAGGGGAAGCAGCAAGGGAGAAGTGTCGGAAGCACTAAAGGTGAGCAAATTCACGCCCAAGGCTCCCAGAATCCAAACAGAACTAGTAAATCCTCCAGAGAAACTCAGAATCCAGGCTCATAGTCTGGAGACAGCTGGCTCTGATCTGCGCTGCTGTACAGGGGAGTTGATCACCAAGTCCACTGCACACACGGAGCAGAATTTGCCTGTTGGATCAAAAGCCCAAATATGCTTTTGAAAGCATCGCTAGCAACTCACTCTCATGTCCCAAGCTCTGCTACAGTCACTCCTTGCTGTTCTCAGAGCCTAGACTGCAGCCCTTCAGCTATCAGAACTCAAGAGGAGGAAAGGAGTCTGTTTAGCTCGGAGCTGCA
Source organism: Upupa epops (assembly GCA_013397515.1). Classification (NCBI taxonomy): domain Eukaryota; kingdom Metazoa; phylum Chordata; class Aves; order Bucerotiformes; family Upupidae; genus Upupa; species Upupa epops. Next base: position 158,109 of record VZRI01014155.1, on the reverse strand, counting down.
ACCCAGAAGAGCCCCACTCCTGCCTTCCCGGCTCTGATGTAGTGAGCAGACAGCTCGGTTCAGAACCCAAATGAGTGGGGTTTTAATTTCAGTACAGGTATGACAGGAGCAAATCCCACTTCAACAGAGGTCTCCCTCTCAGAAGAAAATGACACTCAAACTACCACTTTGAAGCCACAAGAAACAACATGGTTCACATAATGGAATGTGCTTTGATAGACACGTGAGGATACCAGCACTCGAGTGCACTGCAATGTTTTTGTAAGCTTCACTGATCTGATTCTGGAGTTTGACAATGACTTTTGTGGCACCTGCAAAGTCGTCGTGATGCAGGTGCCAAACGAATAGAGCAGAGGACAATTTTGGTAACCTGTGCTTCTTAAAGGTGAGGTTGTTCCTTTCCCCATCCTTTTTTGTTTTAAAGATTGTTCCAAATAGCCCAAAAGCTAATAATTACTGCTGTTTTGGGTACCAGAGGTCACCTTTAATTTCAACCAAGAGATCCATGTGAACTGGAAAGTAGCAGTGGAGAGCGGGATCTTTATCAGGATGAAGGAAGCTACCTGCGACTGGCTATAAATAACAAAAGGCCAGAAAATCATTGTCACTGTTCAACAGAGGTTAGGAGAAATCGACTGCTAAAGCAATACATTAAGGAATTGGCTATCAATAGAGATTTTAGCCTGCGCTTAATGACCTGAAACACTTGTACATGCAAAGCAGCTTTACACGTGTTGAGAGCGAAATATGGAGCTAATTTGCCAAGTAGTTCAAATTCTGGCCATCCAGGTACCTGTAGCAGAGTCAAGCTAAAGACTGATCCCTCTGTACTCAGCAGTCAAAAGGCAAAGACAGGATAGTAAGCGAAGAACGAGAACAATCGTAACTCTGCTGTAGTATAGCTTAGAAGAGCTTTGTACTACTAGGCTAGTAAAAAGTAACGGTCAATGGATCTGGATTCTTTACAGAGCCACACTAAACGTCAGAGTCAGACAGTGCTTCAGCAATGTTGGGGAGGAAAACAACAAGACATTAAGATGTAGCAAGAACACAGCCACAAGATGGCACATGCTTCCATGCCCTCTGCAAGTCTAAGTTAAAACAAAAACTCAGTTAGTGAACACAATCAAGGGAGGCAATTACCAGTACTGCAGCCGTCTGTTCTACTAGCGCTGGCCGGCCGGCTGCGCAGTTCAGAGTAAAGGGGACCGCATACTGCGGCGTGATGGTGGCTACTTGAGGATGAAGAGTTGCTACCATTAGTGGTGTACAGCTTCCCTGTAATGTAGATCAGGCAGTGAGTGAAACACACGTACTGAGGCAGGACAAGTGGGTTCAGCAATAGGGCCAGAAAAGGTTTCACCTCACTGGCATTCTATGCTGTTCGAGCAGACTCCAGAATTGTAATGGATGCAGTGAAACCAACACCCAGACCCTCTGGTCATGTTCCTCTTAGCAATTACACATCCCTGAGGGGAACACACGGAACAGGTTCTCTGCATTGACACACTTAAAAGGCAAAACCGAGAGAGTGTTTGGCTATTGATACTTTACTGGGTCCCAGAGAGCAAGTTCCACTTCACACACTGCACTAACCATCAGGACACCGCGTTTGCTGCCGTCCCTCCCAACACACACGGCACTCTCGGGAAAGGATAAACTAAAAGGATTGGATAGAAGGCACCATAGGTCTTTGTATCATGAAAAAGCAAAGTTGTCTGTGATGAAACCTCCAAGACAGGTGTTAGTCCGTCAAGCATCCCAAATCAGATTCTCAGTGCTCAGTTTACACTCTCAGCTAAAGCAGGGTCTGATTCAGGTGGCCTCCTGCAAGTGCATTCTGCTTGTTGGATACCATTACCTGCATTAACTGTGCTAAACAACCCAGAGGCCACAGAACATCCCTGAATGATCTAAAAATTACTCCTGTACAAGTAGGTGAGTAAGAACCACAGGCTGCATGGAGAGGGAGACCAGTAAAGTACGGGTTAACGTCAGCAAAACCTAACACTATGCAAACAAATACAAGTGTATTTAATGATAAAGGCAACTACATTGAGTGAATACAACCTGTGAATCACTGGGCACTCACTACACATTTAAAGCTTTACCTTTTGGAAACAAACCCAGTTCCATTCCCACTAAGAAGTCAGGATTCAGAGATTTTTTTTTAAACACGAGTAATCTGCGTTGCCCCTTCTGTTTACCAGGACCTTGCTTATTGCAGAAATGATTTCTTGTAAAATTTGCTGCCAGAATGTCCAGCACTCCCTACGACAGCGTGCACTCGTGAAAAAGCACAGCCTGTCTTCCGGCAGCGGAACACTATGTATTTATAACCACTATTACACCAGATTTCCACAAGCAGGGAGGCACGCCACATCGAATCGTTTAAATATTGCAGAAAAACAAAACAAGCAAACACTGTTTTGGAAGTGACCTGGATTTAACCTTTCAGAGTGTTCAGAGAACCCACTGCACTCATCCGAGAGGCAGGCAGGTTCTCCTGGGATGGTGTCAGGAATTACAGTTAACGCTATGGGGTTTTGGAGGGGTTTTTTACCTGTGTGAGAACTCCAGACTGGATTTGCAGCGGCTGAGCAGCGGGTGCTTGTGGTACAATTGGGACAGCATTTTCCATCCTTACTGGGAATCCAGAATGTTTTGTAGTTGCCTGAAGTCCGGCTGTGGAGAACAAGGATCCATCACTGCTGAGCTGTTGCCTTTGACAAATCACACTAATAAAACACCAGCTGGAGGAAAATCTCCCGCAGTCCCGGAACGCCAAAGGGCAGTAACGGACAGCTGGTCTGCAAAAGCCTGGCTCTGCTGAAGTCCACAGTCTTGTTTTCAGAAACACCAATAATTCAGCGTTGTCTGAGACTAAGCTCAAAGTTCAAACCTTATGCTATCAGTTCCCATTTCATAGAGCCCTCCATGCTAACACAACCTGGAGAGAAGCACAGAGAACTTGCAGGACTAACAGAGCCACGCTTGTGCTAACCTCGCTTGTTTGCAACCTTCTGTTGCTTACAAATACAGAGCTGCAGCAGCGCCTGTGAGAGACAGGGTATTTGCTCCTGACACACAAAACACCGCACAACTATCTCCAGACAGGCCTGGCTCCTCCGCTCACTGGTTTCTGCGGAATGCTGCTGCACTCAGTCTGGGGGGAAAAACTGGTTTAACAGACGAAGGCTGCAGCCTAGGCAGGTACAAAGCTGTCACCTGGTGAAGCACAACCTAGAAGAGAACCAAACTGTCTACACGTGCCTGACCTGATTCTGCACTTGCATCTGGTGACAGAGAGTACCTCCTCCGGTTGGTGCAAATTACTTCTCTCTATCTCACTGCACTGACGGTACCATACAAAGGGCTTTTTCACTTACTTTGAAAAGCTGGGGGACAAACAATGAATGTTTGCTGGAATGGGTCAGTCTGGGTGCAGATCTGGGTGGTACCAGGTTGCAGGGAAACGCTCTGTTGTGCCACTCCAGCAACCGGTGCTGCAGATGATGGGTACAGAGCAGACTGATAGTTGAGCAGTGAGACGTCGGAGTTAGCCAAGGAAAGAGTAGCAGCGGCAGTAGTATTGGAAGCCAGAACGCTGGCCTAGGAAAGAAAGAATCAGATTTAGCACTTAGGGTTGTTATAACCCAAACAACAGGAACCAGCACTATTACAGTATTAAACAAGCACCAGGAGAAGGTTTCAGGTAAAAGGCATAAGACAACACGAGAAAACCCATGAACTGCACCAATTTTACCTGACAAGCAAATAACGATCAGGTGAAGTCAAGAGACTACTTTGGCCTGAGCTCTGGAGAATTATTTCTCAAGACAAGACTAAAAATTCTGGAGAGCAACTTAAATACAGTCTTCTGCTCCACAGGATTTGGCCTGAAGGCACAAAATTAGGCTACAGCGTTTCTTTGATTCCTGTAAAACAGCTAGAAGATGCTCTACCTGGTTGTGTACTGTATTGAGCTGGTTGTTGAAGCTCATGGTCAGGTTTGTGCTTGTGTTAGGAGCAACGTGAGTAGTGAATGGACTCTTGATCTGATTCACTGTGTCGTACATATTAACTCTTCGCTTGCAGATCTCCATATTCTGAAAGCAGGACTTCACACTGAAACAGAACAACAGAAGGAAAACGTCAGATAGGAAGAAACATCACCACGTATTCCCAACTTCAGGCCTTTTGATCTAGGTTCCCTTTTAGATTAACAAAGAACATGATAAGAAAGCCTTAAGAACATTTAATTCCTTACACATGCCACTCCTATTTCCACATCAGCCAGAAACTGCAGAGAGCAGTGCTGACAGAAAGCAGAGTAATGTTGTTCTGTGGTTCCACTAAGTCCTCCCAAAAGAAAATGAGAAATCTAAGGAAAGCCTACTGGTTGCTGTGAGGAAAATCCAGCAGATGTGTCATCGTAACGAATGGATGGTTCAAAGTCTTCAGTGGAGTAACTCTCTTATCTGCATCAATTGTCAACATCTTCTTCAGCAAATCAATATATTCCCTTCGGTCAGCCTTCTCTGCCAACATGTCGGTCCCTTCCAAGTCTGTAGACATATTCACCTTGAAAATAAAATGAGAGTAGTTCACACAAACATCCAATTAATTGCTATCTAGTAAGTCAGTAACTTTACACCATAGAGCAGATTTATTTTTCCACTGGCTGCCAATACACCCTCATCTTTGTGTGGGGCTACAAGGGCTCACAAACCAGAAGAGCCACATTCTACATTCTCTGTAAAGTGACAACAGCAATAGAAAAGTGAGACCAACATATTTAAGGCCCAATGATATGAAAACCACTCAGCTATCCCTTCAATTTAAGATTAGATATTAGGAAGAAATTCTTTGCAAAGTGGTTGGGCACTGGCAGGGCCTTCCCAGGGAGGTGGTGGAGTCCCCCTCCCTGCAGGTGTTGAAGAACCCTGTAGCCATGGTGCTTCACACCCTGCTCGAGTGGCAGCAGGGAGGGGGGCAGGTTGTGTTTGTCAATCTCCCAGGGATTCAGATTTTTGTTGGGGTGGGGATGGTTGGACTCGGGGAGCTGGGAGCTCCTTTCCAACCAGAATTATTCTGTGATTCACTTTATCTTCTAAAAGGAAGAATGAGAAACCAGAATGAGCAGTAGTTCCTGTCAGCATTTCTGAAGTCCAAGAAGAGGCCTGGAACTTATAAACACATCTGGAAGGGCTCAGCTTTCCTAGCTATCGACCACATCTAGTGACAAGAGGCTAAGCACAAGCTTGCTGTGTCTACCAGATGAAGCCTTGAGAAAAGCCAAGACATTTCCAGCAGCTTAATTAACATCGTGATGGTCTTTAACACTGATATCTGATGCTAACTGGCGCCATGGCAAACCTCCAACCATACCTGCAAAAGCATGTGGAAAAGGACTGCTCCAGCACAGGAACCTCATTTCTAGAGGTGCCACTAACTCCTGTAATTAATAGGGCCTTTACCTGCAGGTCATGAGATCTGCGCACACCTACCTGCGCCATGTCATCCAAGCAGTTGAATATGTATTTCCGAGCTTCTTTTGATTTTATTCCCGTCTCCAACTCATGTTCTTCCGGGGTCTATAAAGGAAAGCGTTTGTTAATACAAGCTGAAGTGTCGCACGTTGCCAAAGCAGCATGAAAAGAACCAAGCCAGGTGACTTCTTGCCTGCCTTCCCCTCAGCTGGAGGGAACATTCATTCCAAAGAGCAGGATGACTTCATTCCAAGCTCTGTTACTAGCACATTAGCCAGAAGAACCCAAGATTTCTGATTTAGGAAGAGAAGAGGCTATAAATATTTTAAATGCCTCTTTTACAAGGAATACAGGCAAAATCCCATTCCTTTTGCTGCTTAGCTTTCAAGGCAAATTGAGAGCACATCCGATTCCTTCCTGTCCTCTGCCAATACCCAAGCAGATTTTTGTTCAACTAACAAAGACCATCGTAAAATACTCCCTATTTTCCTCTTGTCAGGAGATGACAACAAGATGACACCCTTCACCAAGCCAGAGCAGGCCGTAATAAGGAACCATTATCTCGATTACTTTTAACACCCACTCTTCACTAGCACTATCACGCACAGCTGCTCTCGTGAGGCAACTACCAGGAGGTCTGTACCGCTTCTGAAATCACAGAATCACACAACTCAGCTGTACTGGAGCGGCATTTCAAATCCAGCCTTCATTTGAAGAACAAAACCAGGCGGGAATTTACAACAGCAAGCAAAAGCAAAGAGGGAGTTAAGATAACAGACCAACCTTCAGCCTCCACAGTGGATATCCCAGACTCGGATCTCTGTTAAAAAACCTGCTTGTTTTCGTTCCCGCACTGAGAAGATACTCTGCTGGAAGGCCTTGAGTTTGTGAAATATAACGAATCTAGGAAAGGAAACAAAACCAATGAGGACTCCTGATAAAAAGAACTCGCAGCTAATTGAGTTCATTATCAGCCAGGTTTGTTCATAACAAACAGAAAACAAACTGGAAATAAAAAACACCCAGATAACTCAAACGGCAAAATGAAAGGGACTATCTCAAGTATTTATAAAACCTTTAACTTCTTCAACCATTCTTCATGGTGAGGGTGCCAGAGCCCTGGAAGTGGCTGCCCAGGGAGGGTTGTGGAATCTCCTTCCCAGGAGTTATTTCAAACCCATCTGGACTGTTCCTGTGCGACTGGATCTAGGTGATCCTGCTGTGGCAGGGGGATTGGACTGATCTTTTGAAGTCCCTTCCAACCCCTAACACTCTGTGATATTATCTGCAGAAATGTTGTGACTAAAATCCATCTTTCCTATTCTATGAAGTGTTTTTTGCCCATGTGGATACTTACTGCTGCACAGAGAACTCTACCAATCAGAGGTCCCTTAGCAGGTCTCGTGGCTGATCTGCACATCTCCTGCTATTTTACTGTACCGAAACAGCTGAACATTGCAGGACACGTAACTGACAGCTTGTGAGCCACACAAATTCACAGACCCTTTTCACTCATGCTGGCATGGATGCAGGGTCTGCAGGTGACTGTTGTATCTACACAGCACTTCAGCAGCAAGTTCTGTTATTTTTAGGAGATTTACAGCTGAAAGGTGTTTAAAAATAACTGAAATCCCAGCCCAGCACATGAACTCATTCCTGGAGATGTCCTCTCACAAGTTCTGCCTGAGCTTTTTTTACTTGCTGCTGCAGAATCTCAGAAAACACAAAAACAAGTCACCCCTGGTTCTCAAGGGCAATTCAGATATCAAAATCTACCACATGAAGTGACACCTCGTGCTGCCTCACAAAGGACTGCAAAATCCTGTCTATGAAGCAATGGAAAAAGCACCTCCTCCCCACCCACTTACAGGACTAGATAAGGTTCTCAGAATTACCAAAACTCAGTGCACAAGGAAACCACCCTGCTGCACACCTCAGTTATTTTCTAACTCATTCTGGTCATTCAGGTCCCGCTGGGTTTCCTTTGGAAATTTACTGCTGGGAAGCTGCAACCTAAGTTTTCAAACTTACTAAGTTTTCATGCATTTTTATCACGTAAGGAAAACTATACCCAGCGCTGCCACATCATAAAAACCACGGGGTAAAAGTCACCCTCAAAAACCTTCTCATACAGACTTTTCATCCTTTTACGGCAACTGAGTAGCCCAGGTAGTCATGCTAGGCATCCACAGAAAGAGCTAATTAGTTCAAGATGCCTTTTCAGACTCCTTACCCCTGTATTTCAGAGAGCTTGGGGCTCACACTTTGCATTAGGAATGAGGGCTGCTGTAGGTATTAACAAGGCTGGAATGATAGGCTTGGTCTGGCTGTACATGGAAAAACTGCCCTCATGGTGAAATTACAGAGGGTGTTTCGAGTCAGGACACACACACCCCTCACTGCTGTTTTGACAGGGAGGTATTTCAACAGCTTTTGGGTTTGGAAGCCAGGGGGTTAACTGTACACATCCACCACACGCTCTCACCTGGTCATACTCGGATGCTCCTGGATACAGAGGCCACCCTAGGAACAGTTCAGCTATCACACAGCCCAGGGACCACATGTCAATAGCCTCACAGAATGGTAAACCCAGGATGATTTCAGGAGCTCTGGAAAAAAGCACAAGTTAAAAAAGGTAAAAATCTTCGACTCTGAAAGTGTGAAGTTCTTTCCTATAAATGGCTCTGCATAACACCCCTCCTTCTCTCCTCAAGCACAAGTAAATCTGGGTGAAGCTAAGCGGTCGCATGGTGCCCCCAACCTTTACGCTGCGATATGAAGTTACTCCTTAATTAGACCCGACGATACCTCCCTGAGACAGCACAGTCTGCCCTAACAGAGCTGGGAAGAGAAGTTCTGGCAAATGAGCTCTGAACGTCTCAAGATGCCAGGCCACCAGCTGCAGAAGGGCACCTGTGGTCCTGTGTAAGGGAGCAGCAGCTGCAGAGGCAGAGAAAGGAGCTCTTGGCAGAGCTGTGCAGTTGCTGTCAATGGGTTTTCATACAGGGTTTGTTCAGAGTTTCGAGTTTAAAATGGACGCAGAGAGAGCACAGCTGGAGACTGTGGCAGCTCTGCTAGGCTGTGTTACAGGTTTCTGTGCGCTGAACCACACCTAATGCAAAATGTACCTGTCTGGCCTAGCCTACACGAGAAGGTGATGAAAAACCCTCAAACTCCAAGCAGGGTTTGCTTCTGCAACAGGTAGGAACTCTAGGGAGATTTCTGACTGGAGCTGACTCATAGCACAGAACATTGACTACTAAAACTTTCTATTAAAAGAGGTGGTTTAGTAGAAGTCTTCACCTACACGCAGACCTGGAACAAACTGACGCTGCTCTGCCAGGCCAAGCTCTGGCCAGACATTTGCATGCAGCATAAAACACAAGCGCTGCACAGACCACATCAGTTGGTGTGGGAATTTACTCTGGAAAGTACAGGAAACACGAAAACCTTCATCATCTTCAGGCTGAGCTGACACAAGCGCAAAGGAAGACAGAAAACTTGAGGGTACTTTGTGGCCATGACTCAGGCAGCATGCCCCAGGGCCTGTGTGACATTTCTTGGGGTAGTGCGAGTATTTCTGTCGTGAGAAAAGGCTCTGAAACCAGTTCTGGTCTTTCTACAGAATTCTGAGCACAGAGCTTGCACAATGTCCAGGTGTCAAGAGCTCTGACACTTGGCTCCTCAGCTGTTCCAGCTGAATGCACCTCCCAATGCATGTACGTGGCAAGAGGTGACTCTCCAATTAATCACTCCTTTTGTGCCGGGGTGACACAGATACAGCTATGGTCTCTGTGACTGTACTACTCCAAAACAAAGGTCTCATCCCAGCTGCCCAGGCACAGTGTCCCTGAGAAAGCACAAGGCCTGTGAAAGACAACAGGCAGCTAAAGCTGCTGTTTGCTGCAGTGAGGCTGTAGCTATTCTCAGTTGTTCAGCTTTAAAGTGAGGAGGTTTTTCTAGGACATCTGAGACCCCCAAACTTGACTCATGGAGCACCTTTAGTGATCAGATTATTGAAGCCAAGACATTCTGACACTCTATGAAGAGCAGCTGAGGGAACTGGGGTTATTAAGTCTAAGATGAGCAAACCTTATTGCTCTCTACAGCTACCTCAAAGGAGGTTGTAGCGAGGCTGGTGCTGGTCTCTTCTCCCAAATTCCTAATGGCAAGCCGAGGGGAAATGGCCTCAAGCTGTGTCAGGGGAGGGTTAGACTGGATCTTAGGAAGTTCTTTCCTGAGAGAGTGGCTGGGCACTAGAACAGGCTGCCTAGGGAGGTGGAGGAGCTGCCATGCCCAGAGGGGTTTAAAAAATGAGTAGATACAGCACTTGAGGCCATGGGCTGGGAGCTGCTGGGATGAGGCCTGGAGCTGGTGATCCTGGAGGTCCTTTCCAGAAATGAGGATTCTATGATTCTACTTGACACTGATCTGTTTCTACCTTCTTATTTGTCTACTCCTGGCAGTAGTTGACTTTGGAATGGTTTCCCAGGTGGAAATTACTATGCAAATGCGATAACATCTGTAATTGATATTTGAACACTGAATGTCCTAATAAACATTTCTATTTTAGAGAACTAGGCTACAACAGATCCAACTTCCCACAGGCAGAAATGCACAAACAAGAGGAACAGAGGAACCCATTTGTCCTTCACAAGCAAAGCGAGTGCGATGCAGTCACGCACATGGGACTTTCAGAACCACGGGTGATGTTAATTTAAGTCTACTGATCGTCACCAATAAAACTTATTAATCCTCTTGATTATCCCACTTACACAGGAATTCCCATTTAGACAGGACCCAACGCTACCACACAAGGAACTCAGCATGCAGAAGTTTCCTTGGTTTTGACGGCAAACAAGCTGAAGCGGCTTGTGGAATTATCAGAGCAGGCTCATCCTTCCTGAGTGCATTACAAAATCCCACCAATTCCAACACAGAGAGGTTAGAGCCAACAGACGCTGGATGTGACCGTTTGGTCTTTAACTACATGATGGAATACTCGGGTATTCTGAGAACCCAGTACCACAACGACAGCAAGCTGAACTCTACACATTTAATTCACTGAAACTAAATACGCGAACTTCCCACGAGCCATCTGATTTCATTCTGACTGTGGAACAGAGCTGGTAAATCAGAACCTCTCTCATCTCCTTTTACACCACTATAATTAGCAAGCTTACGAGATGCGAGTTGAAACAGGACAACAGGTAGAGGTCACTTGTGCAGCTGCTCTGCCAGAGACTGAAGGGATTTTACAATCAACATCTTTCTGTGCACACAAGCTGGCCAAATTGTTGACTTCCAAAGCTCCAGCCCCCTGAGAAGAGACAACTCACAGCCTAAAAATCCGAGACTCACTTTTAGCATTTCAAAACAGACCGTGTTTACACCTTGGGCTCCAGCCCTCCCTCTTGTGAGAAGGGACAGTCACACAAAGCTTGTACAACTGCAACCAGCAACACTGAGAATTACACGATCGCCTCTCGAAGCTGGATTAGCCAGCACTCAGAGCTGGCAGCACACACTGCTGCTTCCCAGGCCAACCTGGCTGGAATAGAAGTAGGTCATGTAGCCCAAAGCAGAGGTAAGAAACACAGTGCTGCACTCTGCAAGCTCCCTCACTACTCAGCGCCACCTTCTCACACCCAAACTGTTTGGTCCTTCAGTTCAGTGCCTTCAATTCATGAGGTGCCTCTGCCCTGAGCCACAGGAACCTCAGGCGGGGATCTGTGCAAAAGTCACTCTATGGCTGCACTTGGCTCTAACACAGGAAGGGGTCAATCTAACCCCTGAAACTCGGGGATTTTTCTTTTCTGCAAGCTGTCTGCTTCCTTCTGTTGTTTATCCTCCCTGGGCACAACAAAAGCATCCAGACCCTTTGCACCTGATCTAACAAGACCACACTAGACCACACTCTGCTTTCCACGTCAGGAATTGCTGCTAATAGATGTCAGGACTGCCACAGAAACCAGCCACTGCATGGAACTGGGGCTGCCAGGGTTAGTCTGCTCCTGTCTGACTCTGGCTCCAGCCACAAACAATTCTCCTTGAGCACTTCTACTCGTGTTTACGCTGACAAACCCACACCAGGTGCCAGCTGACACACAGCTCCAGCAGTGACAGAGACTGGCACGAGCCGTACAAGCACAAGTACAAACAGAACCTGGAAGGAGCAGGGCTGTTGGACAATATGACCCCCCCCCCAGCACTGAGCATAGTTAATAAAGGAAGGTTTTTTTACCCTTTAGGGTACATACACCACAAAACTTACCTTGCAGTACCTGTCTTTGGCTGGTTCGGGTGCCTCCACAGGAGACAGAGGTTACATAAGTGCCAGTTAACCGGTATTAAAAACAACAAAGTGCACACAGAAGTTTGTTTTTTATTATTGACAGAGAACCAAACGAAAACCAGGTCCATACTAGTTTATCAAAGAGAGCACTGAAAAAACATCCAACTTAGAACTCATCCCAACACTAATTTCATGTGAATATGGCTAAAGCAATGCAGTTCTCCCACGATCAGCTGGTTTCTACACCATCTCTGTATGCTGCTAGTTTATGGATTTTAGTAATTATTACCATTAAACTAATTACATATCACTCAGATTTCCACATCACAGCACTCTTAACTTCAGTCTGGCAGACAGACTGAAACACCATCTCATCTCAGATTATTTGCCCTTCTGGCAGCGTCAGTCGCCCCGTGTCAGGGAGTTGCGTGCTGCACACAAAAGTGAAGCAGGCAGCTCCCTTCCCAACAGCCCCTCTAAGATCGTTATCGCTTCCCCGTGGCATCTGCCTCTGTTTTTTGTGATACCAGAAACTGGAGAGCACTATAAGCCTCCCCAGACTACTTTCCCGACATGTGTTCCAAGTCAGATAGAGCAGATTCTCCAGCAACAGTCACCTCTTCCCATGCAACAAGAACAAACCTGATAATGCCTTCTGGACAGCGAGAACTGCAGCAGAGCTATGATGCGGAAGACAGCTGTGTTAGAGGCAATGACTATCAACAGTTGAAAACTGGGAGGATTGGTGCCAAGGAGCAGAGGGAAGATCATGAGGAGTGGATTAAGAAAAGTCAGTAGTGCATGAAAGAAACAGCACAGAAAGCTGGCATTCTGTGTTAGAGGGAGTAAAGAGCCACAAACAAAGGCAGCAAGGAAACAGGAGTAAGAGGAAGGAACAGAACAAACTTACTACAACAACAACAACAAGTTTAAATTGAAGCTGGGAGGACGGGAAAGACATGAAACAAGGCAGAGGCACAGGCTGGGGTGGAGTGTCTAAGTCCTGTGTCTCGTCCCAGCTGGAAGGACTAGATACTAGTTAAGTTCTGTGTCAAGTGAGCTCAACATTCCACTGAAAGCAACCCTGACAACACAGCTCAGACTTTACCAAGGTTGTTCCGCATCCGTTTGTTGAAGGCTACTGCTATTTATATTGAAACACACGCTATTAACAGAACCAAGCTGGAGGGACGGTTCAAAGAACAAGCACTACCTGCTTTAGCTGCAGTTTGAACACTTCTGCTCACAGTTTGCTCTCGATTCCTAGCCCAGGAACAGAGCAGAAGTCGATTCTGCATTTTGCACAGGAAGCAGAGATAAAGCTTATTCCCCACATTCTAAGAGCTACAGGTCTTAAGAAAGCAGATAGGCTGATCATTTGCTCCTCCCCCCAAAACAGGATTAGACCTCACAGCAGAAAGGTCTGCAGATGCAAATCTCTCACATCCCGTCAGGATCAGCCTATTATACGAAAGCATCTCATGTTAGTACTCACCGGTAATAGCGCGACTGCAGGTAAGTGGAACACACTGCTTTGGAGACATGGCTGGCCGAACCAAAGTCTATCACCTTCACTCTGTAGGGCTGGCGAGCAGGATCCACCAACATGATGTTTTCTGGTTTCAGATCAGCGTGTATCAGGCCCAAGCTCTTTAACTTCATCAAGGCAGTAGCCACTTGCTGCAGAATTGGCCGGATGTACTTCAGGGGCAACGGACTAAACTTGTTTTGCTTTAAGAAATCGTATAAGTTCTGTTCCAGCATCTCAAATACAAGGCATGTATGATTCTTGTGTTGAAAGCACTCATAAGAGCGGACAAAGTTGTACTCGTCGGCATTCTCACTGCTCAGGCGCGAGAGGATGCTCACCTCTATCTGGCCTTGCCTGGCATAGGAAGGATGGTTCTTCAGGATTTTGATGGCTACAATCTCCTTTGTGCTACGTTTCCAGCATTTCGCCACCTGCCCAAACGTCCCACGGCCCAGGAATTCCAAGACCTCATAGCTGTTAGTCATGGAGCACAGGATCTCATGCTGGACCAGTTGGTAATCGCCTTCACCATTGGAACTGCTGTTTTTAGTGGCTACCGTGGTGGTTGTGGCCGCAGCACCCACCGCAGGTCTGTTTTGCAGCATGAGAGGTGGATGTTCCTCAATTATCTGCACACTACCGTTGCTGTCAACCTCTTCACTTTTCCTTTTTAATCCACATTTTTGGAACGGTTCCAGTAAAGAAACGTTGTTCCTATGGGACAGGCTCTGGCTGTTCTGGAAAGATGCTGTTGCACTACTGCCTGTGCTGTCGGCTGCCGTCACCACAATGTGCTCAACTGAAGGAGCAGAAAGGAGGAGGTTCTGGTCGTAAGCAGGGATGCTGAAATTGGCTACCTGGTGAGAGGAGCTTGCTTGCCCTTGAGCTGCTGGGAGGTTTTTGCCGTGGGTATAATACTTGTCACTGCTGCTCTGTCCTGAAACATCCCAGACAGAAGGCTCCACTTTCAGTTTCTTGGCACTGCAAAAGGCACTCGAGGATACTGACGGCGGCGAGAACACCTGCAGCTGCGAGGCCATACCTGAAACGGAAGAGTAGTACCCGTCGGAGCTGCTCAGCGGCAGCGGCTCGGAAGAAGAAAATTCTCCATCTGCACGAAGAAAGGTACGGAAATCATATTTCCAAGGATTATATATCGTCGAGGCCGCAGGCACAGACATTTTAAAGCCCTGGCCGTAAGGACGCCGAGAGCGGCAGCCTCCGCCAGGCAGGCTGGCTGAGCGTCGCCAGCGCTGGTAGCCGAGCAACCGCGGAACTCGCAACCGCTGAACTCGCAACCGCCGCTGCGTTCCAACGGCCGAGGAGCCGCAGCGCCCGCCGGGAGAGCAGCCGCGAGGACCCGAGACAGCGCGGAAGTGGGAGCGCGCACAGAAAAGCAACTCTCCCTCCTCTCCTCCCGCCCTTGGGCCTGATCCTCCCTCAGCGGTGGAAACAGCGTCCGGGGGACGCCGAGCACGGACAGGCCAAGCCCCGCACCGGCATCCGCCCCGCTATCCCAGCGGGCTGACTACCGCGCCAGCCC
>VZRI01014155.1:108684-137212 GCA_013397515.1 Upupa epops | reverse complement strand
CTGGCGCTGCTGGCCGTGAACGCGCTGCGCAAGGACTGCGCGCACCCCAGCCCCGCCGTGCGCGGGCTCGCCCTGCGCAGCATGTGCGGCCTCAGGTGGGACCGGGGGCCCTGGGAGGGTGACACTGGGGCCGTGCCCGGTGCTCGACCGCGCTGACCCGCCTCCCCGCAGGATGCCCGGCCTGCAGGAGTATCTGCGGCAGCCCCTGCTGAGCGGCCTGCGGGACAGGGCCTCGTACGTGAGGAGAGCGGCCGTGCTGGGCTGCGCCAGGATGGCCAAGCTGCAGGGGGACTCCGAAGTGGGTGAGTGGGGCCCGGCGGGGGGGGCTGGGTCACTGCCCGGCCTCAGGGCATGGTAGTGGGGGAAGGAGCAAGATGAGTAGAGCCGTTACTGAGAGACACCAGCGCCCTGAGCTCAGGGAGTCCCTCTGTTGCTGCCTTCTCAGGGGCAACCCAGGTCCCCTCAGCGAAAAGTTGTGCCAGTGACCCTTCAGGTTATTGTGTGGCGCCAGCAGTTGTGTTGCCGCCTTCTTCCAGGCCAGGCTGTGTCTCTTGTTAGTGATAAATGCCTTCAGATGTTTAACTGCAGCGTGACAACAGGATTCGGTGTACGGACCTCTGCTTCCTTGCAGACGGAGCAATGGTGAACGAGCTTTACAGTTTGCTTCGTGACCAGGACCCGATTGTAGTGGTGAATTGTCTGAGAGCCTTGGAAGAGATCTTGGAGAAGGAGGGAGGAGTTGTCATCAACAAACCCATTGCCCATCATCTCCTCAACAGGTTTGCTTGCTTTCTTATTAAGGTGGTGCTGGAAGCCTCATTCTTTTTGTTGTTGCCTGTGCTAGCAGAGTGGGTATTTCCGGCCTCCTGTCAGTTCTGGGAGGGATCTGGTTCTTGAAGGGAAGAGTCAGGCACCCAAAGATGGATTGGAAGATGCCTAACTTACCCATTGCCTGAAGAAATTAACTCTTCTGCAAGTAACTCTACATGTCCTGGGCCTGTTGCTCTACCCTGGGGTCTTGTCAGTGTTGCTGCCTGCCGTAGAGCACCGGCAGGAGTGCAGATGATGACGTTAAGCCTGTGTGTGTAAACTGGTCAAATCTCGTGAGGTAAAACTGTGGTATCTACTGAGGCCCAGCATTTGGTTTGGAACTGTAAGAAACTTAAGACCATAAGAAACTCTGAGGCTGAGATCTGCACAGCACGGATCTTCCTGTGCCTCTTGCTTCCTGCAAACTCTGTTTATTCTCTTGGTAGGATGGCTGATCTGGACCAGTGGGGGCAAAGTGAGGTGCTTACCTTCCTCCTGCGCTACAAACCCCGCAGCGAGGAGGAACTCTTCGACATACTCAATTTGCTGGATGGCTATCTCAAAAGCAGCAGCACCAGTGTCGTGATGGCAGCCACCAAGCTTTTCCTAGTGCTGGCCAGGGAGTACCCACACGTGCAGACAGACGTTTTAGTGAGAGTGAAGGGTCCGCTGCTGTCTGCCTGCACCTCTGAGAGCAGCGAGCTCTGCTTCACCGCGCTGTGCCATGTGCGTCAGATCCTCGGTAGCCTTCCTGGGCATTTTAGCAGCCACTACAAAAAGTTCTTCTGTTCGTATTCAGAACCCCACTACATCAAATGCCAGAAGATGGAGGTACTGTGTGAGCTGGTGAATGATGAAAACGTACAGCAAGTGCTGGAGGAGCTGAAGGATTACTGCACCGATGTGTCGATAGAGCTTGCCCAAGGGGCAATCTTTGCCATAGGTAAGAGTCTTGTGCGGCCTGGGGAGCAGCTGCTGCTCCTCTGCACCTTTAGGGTGAGCTCTTCTCTGCTCACAGGCATCTGAGCAATTGCCCAGTAACTGATGGGTGCTGCCTGAGGAGCTGTGGTCTGGAAAACCGTGTAGTGAGGTGGATTGTGAACTGGCTGCAGGATAGAAGCCAGAGAGTAGAGGTCAGTGGAACAGAGTTCACTTGGAGGCCTGAATGTAGTGGAGTCCCCCAGGGGTCAGTTCTGGGACCAGTACTGTTCAATCTATTCATCAACGACCTGGATGAGGGGTTAGAGTGCACCATCAGCAAGGTTGCTGATGACACCCGTCTGGAAGGAGGGGCTGACACCCCAGAGGACTGGGCTGCCCCTTCAGCGGGACCTGGACAGGCTGGAGAGTTTGACAGGGAGGAACTGGATGGAAAACAGCCAGGGCAGTGTAAAATCTGGCATCTGGGCAACAACAACCCCAGGGCCCAGGATAGGGTAGAGACTCACCTGCTGGAGAGCAGCAGAGGAGAAAGGGACCTGGGGGTCCTGGTGNGCAACAAAGATGATGAAGGGAGGAGAGCAGCTCCCTGCTGAGGAAAGGCTGAGAGAGCTGGGGCTCTTGAGCTGGGAACAATGGAGCCTGAGGGGTGACCTCATGGCTGTTGATCAAGATGGAAAGGGCAGCAGTCAGGAGGAAGGAGCCAGGCTCTACTCAGGAGCATGCTATGCTAGGACAAGGGGCAATAGGTGTTAGCTGGAACAGAGGAGGTTTCACATCAAGAGGAGAAGAAACTTCTACCTGGTAAGGGTGCCAGAGCCCTGGAAGGGGCTGCCCAGGGGGGCTGTGGAGTCTCCTTCTCTGGAGACTGTTCCTGTGTGACTGCATCTAGGGGCTCCTGCTGTGACAGGAGGATTGGAGTGGATGATCCCTCGAGGTCCCTTGCAACCCCTGACACTGTGATGCTGTGAAGGAGGATTGCTCTCCACAGGGCAGCCTCCCCTGGAGTCTTTAGTGTGTTTCTAGAGCAGGATTGTACCAGTTCTTTCAGGAGTCCTGGCACCGAGCTGTTTCAGGCTGTGAGTCAGGCTGTATTTGAGTCTCGTTCCAATGTCTGTGCTCTAACGAGATGCTCTAACAAAATTTATTCCTTCATTAATGAACCTTACAGTGTTAAACGAAACTGTGGTGGGTGGGAGGGCTGCTCTGACACCTGTTCGTTCCGTGTGTTGCGATGGGGCAGGGTGAAGCTGATTTGGGGTGTTTTGTTTCTGTGAGCTTCGCAGCAGGTGAACTTCTGTCAGGCAAAGCCAGGCTGCTAAAAAGCCTTTTTTATACTTAAGAGAAGTTCAGAGTCTGAGGTCAGGCTTCAGAAGAAGGAACAGATCCCTCGAGTGGAGAACGAGCTCATTTGACTACACTTTCAGAAACTAGTCAGAAAGAGAGACTTTAAAGTGAGTTTGTGCTGAGTGGTTGGGCTCACAGTTCCTATCTCACTCCGACGTTTGACTTGTACATCCTTTGGCTTCTCTGCAGGCAACATTGCTAGGACGTACACAGAGCAGTGTGTGGGGATTCTGACCGAGCTCCTGGGGCTCCAGCAGGATCATATCACATCGGGTAATCATCCGCAGGCAGTTTGCCTGGCTTCTGCTTTCCGAGTGCCCTGCTGGGGTTTGTGGTGCCGACTTTAAGGCTCTCCAAAGCACTTGGCTTTCAATTTAATTGGCACCTTCGGGTGGAAGATGTCCTGGTGGAGCTGGTGATGTGCAGCGTGACTGACACAGCAGCCTTCCCTTCCTGTGGGGTGGGAGAGGATGTTCATAGCTGTGTTTGGGGTCTGATGTGGAGGCTCCTTTGTGGCTGCCACCTGCTGACAAACAGAGTGAGGGACTGCAGAGACGCTGTAGTGACTGAGGAGAGGGGTGATGACTGGATCCTTTAAAATGCTGTGACTTCTGTTGCTCATACAATAGTCTGATTCACTTGTACCCAGGCTTCTCTTTCTCCTGCTGCCTTCTCATCTCGCCTCATAGCACTGCTGTTTCTGCCCTCTCTTTTGCATGGTGTTGCTTTCAGTTCTGAAAAATCACACGGTTGCACTCTGCTGTCGAATTGATCTCGGAAACGGCTGCTGTGCCAGAGCCTTTAAAATACTGACCTAAAGTTCATAAGACTCCTTTTGAGCTGGTGTTTTCATTTGTCATTCTAACCTTGTGTGTCTGAAGCATCGTGAGTCAGTGCCTGTTTAAAGGCTGGGGAATATCCAGAAGGGAGATTTCTTTCCTGCTGGAACAGAGGAAACGGTCTGAAGTGTCAGTGCTTTGTGCTAGACTTGGTGCCGCTCTGCTCTGGCAGACGCAGTGTCATGGGGCTCTGAAGAAGAGCCTCAGATCGTAGTCACGAGCCCAGCGCTGACCTCTGGGCCCAAGTCTCTCGGGTGGGGTGTCCTGGGTTTGTGTGTTGTCCCTGGTGGCTTTGTAACTTCTGGAGTGCTGAGTGTTTTGTTTCCTCGCAGCGGTAGTACAGGTGTTCCGGGACCTGGTCTGGCTGTGTCCCCAGTGCACGGATGCTGTGTGCCAGGCACTGCCCAGCTGCGAGGACATCATTCAGGACAGTGAGGTAGGGTGGCTTCGTGCTGTGGGCTGGGAGGATGTTGACCATCACATCAGTGCTGCCTCTCTGGTAAACAGGCTCGATCGCTGTTCTTCCTGTGGCTCCTTCAGGGCAAGCAAGCGCTGATCTGGCTGCTGGGTGCTCACGGTGAGAAGGTCCCGAATGCTCCCTACGTGTTAGAGGACTTTGTGGAGAACGTGAAGTCGGAGATGTTCCCAGCGGTGAAGATGGAGCTTTTGACAGCGCTGGTGCGGCTCTTCCTCTCTCGTCCTGCTGAGTGCCAGGACATGCTAGGGAGGCTGCTCTACTACTGCATAGGTGGGTTCCCTTCTCACTGCAACTGTGGAAGAGGTTTTTTGGGACCCCGTTTGGTTGTGTCCCTGGAGCGTGGGTGCTGTGGGTCCACATCCTAGCTATGAGGAGACCATCCGGGATGGCATGATGAGGTGGCTTCACAGCTTAGGCTGCTGTGTGGCCCCTAGTTCTGATTGCTGAGCGTAACTGCATCCCTGGGAAGCTGGTTTGACTAATTCAGAGTTGGTTAGGGAAATCTAGATCAAAGTCCTCATAAATGTTGTCTCTCACTCCCAGAGGAGGAGACTGACATGGCAGTACGAGACCGTGGATTGTTCTACTATCGCCTTCTGCAGTCCGGTGTGGAAGAAGTGAAACGGGTCCTGTGTAGCCCCAAGTCTGACCCATCTCTGAGGCTCCTGGAGGACCAAACAGAGCAACCCGTGAACACGTGGGCTTCAGAGTTCAATACCCTTGTGCCAATTTATGGCAGAGAACGCTGGGCACTCATCACTGCTCACCAGCCAGCAGATGCCTCATACAGTTCTCGTGCTGATTCCGGAAGCAGAGACACAGGTGACCTCTCTTGCCTTTGTCTGGGATCTGCTTTCCCCTTGTCAGTAGATGTTCTCACGTGGGTTTCTTTGGAAGATCACAGTGCTTTGGGAGTGCTGCCGCAGGGCTCTGTCCTGTGGGTACAGCACATGGCTGATCACCTCGCCAGCCCAGGCGATGCTGCCGAAAGCACTGTGGTTCCAGCTGCCCTCACGCGATGGCTACGTAAGATGTTCTCAGTGAAACTGGCACCTGCACCTTCAGTGCTACAGCTCACTTGTCTGTGGTTTCGTTTCAGAGTCACTGATTTCTGAAGGGAATAAAGAAGTCCTCCAGGTTCATCCTGACACGGGCAGCCTGACCCTAATTCCTGATGTGTGCCTGACTGCGGAGCAGTTTGAGAAGACCTGGCTGAGCTTGGACACGAGCTGCCACCTCTCTCTTCCCTGGAGTGGGACTGTTCACGCAGATACCATACAGACAGCTCTCCACGTTGTCCACATCCACACCATCGCTATGAGCAAAGCCGGTGTCCAGCCGTGGAAGGCTTATCTCAGCGCTCAGGATGACACCGGTTGCCTCTTCCTCACAGAGCTCTTGCTTGAGGCAGCAGATTCAGAGATGCAGATCTCCGTGAAGCAGAGTGAGGCCAGGCCCGAGGCACTGCAGTCCTTCATTTCAGTGTTAAGGACGGTCATGGGTGCAGTTGCCGGACTCGGGTCTTGACTGGCCCTAGCAGGACGCTTGCTCAGGGTGCAGGAGTTCATTTCTCTGGCTTTGTTGGCCACGCTCGATGCTGGATTTGTGCTTTAAACTGCAGCCCTTTCCTGGGTCTGGAAGGTGCAAGTGAGCTTGGGGGTAGCGGCATGGGGCAGGGTGCAAGGTCTGTTCTCCCTCTGTGCTGGAGAGAGGACAGGGTAAGGCATGCGAGGGCCTGCTGCTAGTGCCATGAGTCACAGAGGTGGTGGCACCTACAGTGACTGTCACAGGATGCTGAAGTGACTGATGGAACCAGCCTGGAGCGAAAGGCAGGGATATGTTTGGGGGAGGTTTTTTCATGTGAATTGTAAATAATTCACAAAACACTACAGGGGCTGCAGGACTCTGCTGCTGGTGTCACACTAAGAGGAACAGTGCAGTGAAACGAGAAGGAAGGATCAAGTTCTTGGCTCCCTTTACCTGTGATTAGTTTGTGTGATGGATTCAATAGTAGCTCCAGTTTGGGTCTAGGCAGCCTGGGATTTACATCCTGAGATGCTCTTGCATCTGCTCCCCTGAAAGTTGCAGGGAGCTGGACTTTGCAGAGGGTCAGGGAGAGTTTGCAGAGGGTCAAGGAGAGTTTGCAGAGGGTCAGGGAGAGTTTGCAGAGGGTCAAGGAGAGTTTGCAGAGGGTCAAGGAGAGTTTGCACAGTGGCAGAGCAGTGAACAAGGCCCCTTGGCTTACGGCTGAGGTGCTCGGGTTACTGTAACCGGGTTTTATGGCATCAGTAAGGAGCAGCTCTGTTAGCTCTGTTTCCTGCCAGTGGAGTTTGTTTTGATGAGGATGCAGTATCTTCACGTGGCACTGTGTCTTCCATGCGCTGCTCTGCCCCGCTGTTCTCGCTGTTGGACAATGGGTTTGAGCGTTGACTTCTGATTTGCTAATAAAAACGTGACTCGTTGTGGGTGTTTTGGAGAGAAACGTCATTCCACTCTGAGCTCTGTGAGACAGAGTCATTTGACCTGGCAGGACTAGGTGACAGCCTGCTGAACAGGAGCCAGCACAATGCCCAGGTGGCCTGGAAGGCCAATGGCATCCTGGCTGGCTTGTGTTAGCAACAGTGTGGCCAGCAGGACTAGGGACATCACTGTCCCCTTATGCTGGGTGCTGGGGAGGCCTCCCCTCAAATACTGGGGGCAGTGCTGGGCCCCTCACTGCAAGAAAGATGGAGTGGCTGGAGTGGGTCCAGAGGAGCAACGAGGCTGGGGAAGGGACTGGAGGGAAAGGCTGATGAGAGGCTGAGGNGCACCCAGTGCCAGGAAGAGAAGGGCGGGGTCTGAGGCTGCCAGGGGAGGGCGAGGTTGGCTGTTAGGAAGCCCTTCCTCAGGGCAAGGGTGCTCAGAGCCTGGACTGGACTGCCCAGGGCAGTGGGGGAGTCCCCGTGTCTGGAGATGTTGAAGGACAGCCTGGCTGTGCCTTGTAGTGCCCTGGTCTAGCTGGTTGTGGTGATGTTGGGTCCTGGGCTGGGCAGAATGAGTTCAGAGGGCTTTTCCAGCCTCAATGATTCTCTGCTGCTGTGGATCCAAACCACAGGGCAGTCCGGCTCCTCTCTGTTAGACAGAGCTTTTCTCTCTCAGCTTCGTTCCAGGAAGACTTGAAGCTGTAACAGTGAATTGCAGTCTCAGGTGCCAGATTCCTGTACCAGGGGAGGTACCTGGGGGTGAATTCAAAGGTGAGAACTGAGCTGTAGCAGGGCTCCCAGGAACACTTTCCTGTGTCCTCGTGCCTGTGTTGTATTCCTGTCCTTAAGCAGAGCTGCACAGAGCACTGGTGTTAGGGAGCACTGGCATGAAGCGATTCATCTGGTGTTCATCTGGGACGGGACTTGGCTCCTCTAACCCCTTACTCAGACCCCTTTCTTGAGCAGAACGCGCTTATTTTGAAACCAAACCACACCCAGAGCTTGAATGACAACGGTTAAGAGCAA
The DNA here is from genome assembly GCA_013397515.1 of Upupa epops. Lineage (NCBI taxonomy): Eukaryota > Metazoa > Chordata > Aves > Bucerotiformes > Upupidae > Upupa > Upupa epops. The sequence goes on along the minus strand of VZRI01014155.1, from coordinate 129,311 downwards.
ATATTGGCAATTGTGCTGTCCTGGGGAGGAGGCCGGGCTCATTCCCTTTCCAGAGCCATCAACCTGTGCGGCGCTGGGGAAACGAAACTAAAATCAGGGGTGCAAAGCTCACCTGCACAGACATCCCTGTCCGCTCTGCGCTGGGGGCACGCGGCAATGGCAACCTTCGAGGAGCAGACGGCGTTTGTGGCAGAAGCCTTGCTCTCTGAGCTCTTCTCCAGTGAAGATGTGAGCAGCTGCCGGAACCTGGAGACAGACTCAGGTGATGAGGCCATTGTGGGAGGGGAACGGTTTTGCTGCAGGGGACAGGGTGTTTGGACTGGACACCTGAGGGAAGGAGGCTGTGTCTGGGTGCTGTTGGGTTTCCGAAGACACTAGGCTTGCAGGACCTTCCCAGCTATCTCTGTTTCAGGGGAGCAGCCAGAGCAAGATGAAGCTGCTGGAGACAGACGCGCTCAGCTCTGGCAGGGCCAGCAGTGGGGCTGTGAGGGCAGTGCCAGCCGCTGTGCCCTACATGGGTCTGCATGTCCCACCTTGCTCCAAACCAGCTGTCATGATCAGAAGGAAAGATCCTACTGCTTATGGGATAGAATGTGGTCTCTGCTTCCCAAACTCCCGGTGTCACTAGGGTTGCTCTGGTTTGCCAGGCAGCCACACAGACTGTTAGGGGTTTGGAAGGGACCTCAAAAGATGAACTAAGTCCAACCTCCCCTGTCAGACCAGTGTAAGCTGAAGAGACCCAGAGTTTTGCCTGCATTCACGTTGTTTTCCCCATTATTTTCTTGACAACCAACTAGTTAGAATGCCCGGAGAGACCCTGGCATCCTGCTGCCACTGGATCCCAAGGGAGTTTGCCGTTTTGTCTGAAGAAAAAGCCTCCCTTAGCGTGCCACTCGTTTCCCTCTCCTGGATCAGGTCCTGCATCTCAGCCTCTGCTGCCCAGAGCCCTGGGAGATGCAGACACGGAACATCCGAGCTGGAATTAGCTGCTGGATGAGGGAGGGGGGGTGTGGATCAGGAAGTGATGCCTCCAGATAAAGCTGCCCACAGTTTTCTGTCAAAGATCCTGCTTTCAGTTCCTTACGGCTTTAGCAAATGGTTTTGCTGAACCTTTCAGTGCTGGGTTGCTCCTTCTGGCTGAGCCCTGTGAGGGGGTAATATGTGGAATGAGCGAGGGGTGCTGTGGGCTGCTCTGTGAGAACCCTCCCGAATTGGGGTCACCGTGAGTCTTGTGAAACATGGTGATTTGCCTTGCTCCTGAGGGAAGGAGGGAGGAAGGAGCTGGGTAGAAGATGCTGCTGGTTCCCAGAGGGGTAAAAGAAACCTTGGAGAAAGACAGCAGGGGGGATGAACTGACACTTGAGCAGGGAGCCGTTGAGGTGGAACAAAACAGACCTGAACAAACCCACGGTACAGAACCCTTTGGTCTCTGTCAGTCGATGGATACGGGGGTAGCTGTGTGACCCCTCTTTGGGTTTATGTTTCCCAACGTGGGTTCTCAGAGGTTCATCCAGCATTAATTAACCTCCTGAGTGCTCAAAGCCCCTTGCAGGCAAGATTGGGATGCGGCAGGCAGCTGAAGAAGCTGGGCTGTGTTTCACTGCTTTAATGTGTTACTCTGGTGCTGCTCTCCATGCTCTAGCATCCATGGTGTCTGCGAGAGAGCTCCCCACTACGTTTGACCCAGTCATCATCGCCAGTCGCCTGCGGAGGATAGGGGACCAGTGCAACCTGGAATTTGAAAAGGTTTCCTCGGAGTCTCTTGCTGAGGTGCTCAAGGGAAAGGTAAAGAGCAGCTCCTTGTCTGCATCGTCCTGTGCTGGAGAACAGGAGAAGTCTGGGACGAGAGCCAGGGGGGTCTGAGGGGAAGGGGAATGACACCCCCCAGCCTCCCTTCCTTTTTGTATTGTGGGCACAAGGACAGCAGCAGGACAAGGCGAGATGGGAGCTGCTTTTTCTCTTTCTCCCTTCCAAAGAAGTGCGATGGATGGAAGCAGCCAAGGGAGGGATTTAAAAGGACACTGGATTTTGAGCCAGGAGCTGCTTATCACAGAGTCATGTAAACAGCTCACACTGCCCTCTCAATCCTTGCAGGTGGAGAAGTTTGGAGCTGCCGTGGAGTCCATCAGCAGGACGTGGAGTAACCAGAACTCCGAGTTGACCTATGAGAGAGCTTTTCTCTCTGTTTCTGTGAAACTGCTAGAGTACATTGCGAAGAAAGTCCCAGCCATAGTGAATCCCAGCCACCTGACACAAGTGATCAATGGAAATACTCAAGTGAGAGCCTACATCGAGCGCCTTGGCGGATGGGTAAGGATGTGAAGCTGGCAGTGATGTTTCAGGGTGTTCGTGGCTCTTTCTGTGTCCCCTCACCTCTCCCATTTACCTCGTTCAGCACGATGAGGTACCCAGCATGTCCTGCAGACACAGACCTGCCAACCCTGTACAGCCGTGGCAGCCCGGCTGTGCCAGCAGCCAGCACCAACCTCCCCATCTGCTCCTCTGTCTCAGGATTTAATCCCTTATCTGAAAACCTTGGCAGCTCCGTTTGCTCCCTTAGATGAGAATCACATAATGAAGGTCCTGCTCCTGCAGCTGTACAGAGCCCGCTTGGAGGGTTGTACCTGGGGAAGGGATGGAACCAGTCCAGGAGAGGGTTGCAGCAGGGGGCAGGATGCTCATCCCTAAATCACACATCCTTCTCTCTCTCCTGGTCCCTTCATTCCTGCCTCAAATTCTTTCTCTAGAACCCACTCTCATGGGGTCTTCTGTTTGTTTGCAGGAGAACTTGGAGTGTTGAGAGGAAGGGGCTGCAGTGCTTTCCCAAAGGTGAAGGTGAACTTTGCATGGATTTAACCAGGAGGAACCGGTGCAGAGCTCTTCCTGGAAGCAAAATGTAAAGAGAGCCCCTATCCCTACGTGAAAACCGAATAAAAGTTCTTATGGATTTCCTTTTCCTCTTGTGTTTCTCTTAAATTCTGTGCTCTGCTGGACTCTCATTTGATGCTCTCTTCTGGCCCAAGCTGCCAGACAGGGAGAACTCTGGTTGGAAGAGTTGACCTCAAGCATTTCCATAGGTTTACTCTGTTCAGAAGGGTAGTGCAGCTCGTGGGGGAAACATGTGCAAGCACAGGGTCAGGGGCTCAGCGCCTGCCCGAGGGACCCTTTCCGAGAGTTTTGCAGTTGCTGTGGAAAGCAGGCAAAGCTGTGGGTGCGAAGGGACGCTGGGCTTCTCATGGCAGCACATTGACCTTGCAGCCTTGCCCTCAGCTCCTGGCAGTGAAGCGCAGCCCCTTGTGCTACCCCTCCTGACCCACCGTGCGGCTGCTGATGGCTGGACACAGCGCTTGAAGAGGTCAGACGTTGAGGTGCCTGGCTCTGGTTTCCAACCTTGCTGGCAGGGCACAGGGGAAAGGGCTGCTGGGGGCACACAGTGCCCGAGGTGCCCGGAGCAGCTCTACCCACTCAGCACCGGCTGCCCGTGCTGCGTGCGGTTCAGAAAGGAGGCAGCAGGGCCCCAGGTTGCCTCTTCTGTTATTTGACCATGACACAGCTGCGTACTAATTTCCTTTAGGACTTGTGATGAAGTCAGTAAACCACAGCCTGCCGCGACTGCTCCGGGCTGGTGCCTTCCGCCGCCGCTCGCACTGACATGTCCCTTCCCAGGTTGGGCAGCCCAGTCGCGCTCAATCTCCGGCAACATGGACCAAAGGGAGATTCTGCTGCAGAACCTGGAAAGAGCCCAAGGCAAGAAACTCAACCGAGGAGAGTTTGTGGAGGAGTTTTTGGTGAGTGCTCCAGGCGCAGCTCAGTGCTTCAGTTGATTTGAAAGGGAGCAGCTCGGTCGCTTCTCAAACCTGGGGATGGATTTGCATGTGACAGTAGGGTTTTGCAGCAGCAAGAGGCAGGGGAGCTAAGGGGTAAAAGACCTGTAAAGGCAGAAGAGTTAATTTAATAGCTGTGTTTCAAGTAAAACTGTTGCTTTTTAAACAGTTGCCCCAGTGCTTCCTGTTTTCTGCTTGGCAAATGTGCTTGTCAGGACAGTTTCACTTCGCCTGGTACAGAACTGGGGGGTTTGATGAGGAGGATGGAGCCACTGCCCCTTCTCTTGCTGCAGCCTGTTAGGTCTGTGATGCACGTGTTCCTGCCAGGCTTCTCCAGCTGCTGCCTGGCATAGCTTTTCCTTTCTTCGTGTCAATAGAACCCCTCACCCTGCCCTTCTCCACCGGCTTAGTGGGGAACAGTTGTTTGCAGAAATCCCCTGGGGACCTGGGACTGCCCTGCTCTGGTTGACACTGGGCACCTCAGTCCCACTGTGGGGTGACAGTGACCCGAGCAACTGGGCAGGCTGGTGGGTTTTGGGGAAGAGCTCGTGGATCCATTCACACTGAGTGCAGGTGCTCTGTGTCCAGCAGAGCCTCTGCCCCTCCTGGGAATTAAGTTCCTGTTCCCTCAAGGCAAAGCTAGCAAAATGAGCTGAAGGCTCTCACCTCCTCCTGCGACCTGCAGCGTGCAGCTGCCTGAGGTCTGTGCAGTGGGAGAGGAGCTCTCTGACATCAATTTGCTTGGGTGGCAGGGATGGGTCCTGGAGGGAGATGCCCTTTCACCACAAATCTGATGGCTGCAGTGGCTGTGCTGGGGGAAGGAGGTTGCTCTGGCAGGCTGTCCGTGCCACCCTGAGAAGCAAAGGGAAGGGTAACACTGGTGCTTCTGCAAAAGCTGAGGTGTCTCAAACGCCGGAATAACCACTGGCCCCAAGCTACCCCTTGGACAAGGTCTCTGGGGAAGGTGCAGGGGTTCCTTAGGAGGAACCACACAAGACTCAGCCCTGCTTTGCTGTACCAGCGAGCATGGGAAGAGCTTAGTGCTGAGTTTCAGGTGTCTGGGCTGGAGGGAAGTGATTAATCTGAGCCTGCAGCCACAGTCTGTTGTTCCATGGAACAAAGCGCTGTCACAGGCTGCAGAAATTCCCCCTGGCTGCTGAGCCGGGGGCTGTGTGTGTGTGAGGCACGGGACTCGGGCTGCTTCTAGCTGCCACAGTACAGTTCGTTTTCTGACCAGGGTGTCAGGTAGAAGTGGTCAAGGCTGCATTTCCTTCCTGCACTGGGAAGATGGTGCCAGGATGGGAATCCCAATGACTCTCTTCTGTTTGTGTGAAGAGGGGTGGAGGTGCAGATGGTGGTGGCAGGATTGGAAATGACAGAGGTTGGTGCTGTTTAAGTCCCCCCTTTTCTGTTTCTACAGTGGAGTAGATCCTTACAGTGGAGTTTGATCCTTACTGCTCTCACTTGCTCTCTCATGTGCAGCAATTCCCAAGGAATTCCATGATTCCTACCTTATGAGGAAAGCCTGAGAGACCTGGGGCTTTTTAGTCTGGAGAGAAGACTATGAGGAGATTTAATCACTCTAAATCCATGAGGGCTGGGTGTCAAGAAGAGAGAGACACTCTCTGTTCACTTGCACCCTGTGACAGGACAAGGGGCACTGGGTGGAAGCTGGAGCACAGGAGGTTTCACCTCAACAGGAGGAAGAACTTCTTCACCATAAGGGTCACAGAGCACTGGAGGGAGCTGCCCAGGGAGGTTGTGGATTCTCCTTCTCTGGAAACATTCCAGTCCCGTCTGGATGCTCCTGTGTGACCTGCCCTAGGTTCTATGGTCCTGCTCAAGCAGGGGGGTTGGACCTCTAGAGGTCCCTTCCAACCCCTAATGATCTATGTCTGTGTGTATTGCTAGGCTCCTGCTTGGCTTGAGCAAGTACGTTGGAGCCACAGAGCCCTGCAGCTGCTGGTGTAGCCTCATGGCAAACAGCAGTGTTCAACAGCTTAATGCACGTGAGCCCCGAGGGCTGCTGTGTCCTGCTCCAAGGGGCCGTTTGCAGATCTCCCACAAAGACCAAAAGTTAGGGAAGAAACCAGTAGAGCAAGAACGGGGCTTTCCACGCTGACGGCACAGACTTGTGAGCGTTACTTAGAACCTGATGTCACTGACAGAGAATCTTGTGCTTTGGCCAAAAAAAGATGCTCGAGCTACCCAGCTTTGTCCTGGAAATGAAAGAGAGGAGAGATTCATACCCCCAGGGAGTGATCGGGCTGCACAGGGTGAGACATCGTGTGCAGTGGGGCGTGAGGATGATCACAGAGATGCAGACCTCTCCTGTCAGCACAGGCTGAGGGAACTGGGGATGTTCAGCCTGGAGAAGAGAAGGCTACAGGGGGAGCTTATAGCAGTCTTTCAGTACCTGAAAGGGGATTCAAGAAAGGTGGAGAGAGAATTTTGACTAGGGCAAGCAGTGGCAGCACAAGGGTGATGGTTTCAACTTGAAGAGTAGATTTAGATGAGAGCTTAGAAATTAATTCCTCACTGCAACAGGTTGCCTAGAGAAGTTGTAGATGGCCCCCCCCAGAAGTGTTCAAGTTGGATGGGGCTCTGGGCAACCTGGTCTGGTGAGAGGTGTCCCTGCCCATGACAGGGGGCTGGAACTAGATGATCTCTGAGGTTCCTTCTAACTTAAACCGTTCTATATGCCTGTGCTCTGTCAGTGGCCTGAGTATTGCTGCTTGCAGCTACAGGTGGGAGCACCTCTGTGCAGTGAGAAGAATCAATTGATTTAACTGTCTTTCCTGATAGCCCTTGTTAAGGGGGTTTAACTGTCAGTCCTCTTATCTGGGTGCCATTTACACCGGGGATGATCCCTTCCCCTGTCTCTCACTCATTTGTGAGGGTGATGCTCTTTGTGCCCTACAAACAGCCCATTCCCCTGCAGAAGCTGACGTGTCCCAGCCCCGTGTGGGCACTGCCTCAGCACACACTTTCCGTTCTTCAGAAGCCACTGCTGGGCTCTCGGGTGACTTCGGTCTCTATTTTTGTTCTGAGTATCACGAGAAAAGCCACTCAGGAAACAATTAGTGATGCAGACCTTGCTCTGTGGTACTAAAACTGACCCCCCCGGGACCTTCACGGGTACTCTCTAGTAGTGTGTTGTATGTAGCACGTCTGCTGTAACTTGTTCCGTTCTTTCATGGCAGAAGCTGAAAAGGCAGTCAACAAAGTACAGATCGGATAAAATCTACCCTACAACAGCATCTGAGCAGCCAGAGAACATCAAGAAGAACAGATACAAGGACATCTTACCCTGTAGGTTGGAAATGGCAACCGTTCCCGTTCAGCCTTTGGAGGTTTTTGTGCTCAAGTCTGTTCTTCTAGTGCCTGCCTGCAGCACTGAGTGCGAGGACCCCCCAGGCTGTCAGTCACCAGTTCTGCTGTTCAGATGTAGGACTTTCTCTCTGACTGTTGTTCTGGAAGCCTTTGGCACAGATTTCCTGTAGACACAACAGCTAACACCTCCCTGCTGAGGAAAGGCTGAGGGAGCTGGGGCTCTTGAGCTTGGAGAAGAGGCTGAGGGATGACCTCATTCCTGTCTCTAAATCCGTGAGGGGTGGGTGTCAGGAGGATGGAGCCAGGCTCTTCTCAAGGGCATCTGGGGATAGGACAGGGGGTACTGGGTGCCAGCTGGAACAGAGGAGGTTCCCTCTCAATCTCAGCAGGACCTTCTTCCCAGGGAGGGTCCCGGAGCACTGGAAGGGGCTGCCCAGGAGGGCTGTGGAGTCTCCTTCTCTGCAGACGTTCCAGCCCCACCTGGTTGTGTTCCTGTGCGACTGGGTCTGGGTGATGCTGCTGTGGCAGGGGGACTGGATGATCTTTTGAGGTCCCTTCCCATACCTAAGGATTCTAGGATTTAGGAGAAATGCTTCCTCTAATTACTCTGCAGAGTTTTTAGGGTAGATTGGACCCACTTATTTCCCAAGGCCTTGTGGAGATTCTGTGGTTAGAGATGTCTCCATGAGGTACAAAGTGGTCTCTTGTGGCTCGCCCTGGCTTGATGAGGTAGTCTCTAGAGGAGAGTCTGTCTTAGGGTCAGAGCAGACTGTCCCTTCCAGCTAATCCAGCTGGAAAAAAGACACCTAAACCCACAGATCTCATCTAAGCCTGTAAAACAGAGTGCAGGGTGATTTTAGACTTGGCTTGCTCCACGGGCAGAGGAGGGGACCTGTAGCTCTTGCTGAAGCCCTCAGCACCGCTCTGAGAGAGCTCAGCATAGGCAGTGGCAATTCTGTGCTGGGCTGGCGGTAGGTCAGAGGAGTCATCATCTGTCTGCAAGGCCACTCTGCTCTGGCATGAGCTCTCTGATGTACATGTGCTTCTCCAGAGCCCCTGATGCTGCAGCCCAAGATGCTCAGCTACCAGGAAAGACAAACAGTAACTGCTGCTGCTTCTGCTTTCGTACCTGCAGTTGACCACAGCAGAGTGGAGCTGTCACTGATTACATCAGATGCCGACTGTCATTACATCAACGCCAACTTCATCAAGGTACTTGCTTCATTCTTGCTGTTACGCCCTGCAAAGTTGTTTGCAGTACCTGCTGGTGCTGGCGGGTCAGTTGCACCAGGAGGAGCCAATCCTTTGGCTCTGGTGAGCGACAGGACTGTGCAGCAGCTCCTGGGCTGAGCTTGAGGGTGACGGCTGTAGGAGCCCATCAGAACAGCCCTTGCGGCGCAGGGGCTACAGGGCAGGGGATGTGCTGACGCTGGGTGCGTGTTGGAGCAGCTTGTGGCTCACTGACCCAACTTCCTTGTGGGTGTCACTCACTGCCTTTGGTGGGTGACGGTGGTGCAAAATTGCCTGTGACCAGAATCGCCCGCCTGAAACCAGCACAGAGGCAGGAAGCCTTGCAGAGCAGCACGGTGAGACCCACTGCTGTGGCAAGCAACAGCACGGGTCAACACAGGCTGGCTCTCCATTCAGAGCTCCTTGTGTTATGGGACCCTCCTGTGCTCACAGCCCTTCTTGGATAGATGAGACGAAGGTTTCCATCAGTCTTCAGCGCAGGGACTGAGGGCTCTGTGTAAACTCTCTGCAGAGCAGACCTTCAACAAAGGGCCCTCAGCTCATTCTTTGGCCAGCAGCCACAGACAGAGCTGCACGCTGGAGCACAGAGTCAGCGGCTGCTCCACCACCCCCAGGTTCCCAAATGCTCCCAAACCACAGGAGCTGGTGGTCAGTGGCAGCAGATGTCACCTCAAGCCCAACTCCCTGCCCTGAGTCTGCCCGTGGGAGCTTTGCACACCATGGCTTTCTGGTCACTTCACTTAACTTGATGTAGGTACCTACAGTCTAACTCTATCCAAGTCCTTCTCAGCCCTTAGTGGGCTTCACTGCAGAGATTCAGAAAGAGGAAAAAGTTCATTTCTGCAAGGGACCCAAGCAGAGATGTCTCCATGTCTGGTCTGGATGCTGTTTCAGGGTGTCTATGGGCCAAGAGCATACATCGCAACCCAGGGACCTCTCCCTACTACTGTCATTGACTTCTGGAGGATGATCTGGGAGTACAAAGTGCTGGTAAGGTGCAGATTTCTGTCTTTCTGAGCTGGCAAGGTTGTCCAGGCAGCCAGGCAGCAGCCCCGTTGCCTAAGCAGGCAGGGCAGTGTTGGGGTTTTTACTGCAGGTGCTGTGTGTGCCCCACACCCTCCCCTCAGCCTCATCCACACTGCTCATGACCATCTCAGCAGTCAGGCTCTGAGTGGGGAAGCTCCTCACGCTCAGGCTGTGGGGGATTTCTGAGCCCAGGACTCTGGGCAGAGTTTCCTCAGCTGCTAAGTACCTGCAGGGGATGGGTGTGAATCTGCTGCCTGGGTGAGAAGCTTGGCTTCACGCTGTTCTAATGAACTTTCTCTCTGTAGGTCGTGGTCATGGCTTGTATGGAGTTTGAAATGGGAAAGGTGAGTTACACGTCAGAGATGGGCTCTGCTGCGGCAGCGCCAGGGCTGGGTGGGGAAATGCAGGCTACTATTAAATCTCATTAGCCATGGCGAGTTTGGTTGGGCTAGGAGGTGATCCCGAGTCTCCAGATGCTGATTCTGAAACTCTTTGCAGCAGAGCAGCTGTTCTCTTTGGAAGGGAAAAAATCAGCCATGGTGGCTCCAGGGAAGGGGTTGCAGGAGCTGGTGGCAGCAAGAGCTGGGTCCTCCTCCCAGCACCAGTCTTGTCCTGCAAAGTGAGACAGGAGACAGTGCAGGTGGGTAGGTGGTGAATAATCAAACGCATCCTGTTTGTCACCGCAGAAGAAATGTGAGCGGTACTGGGCGGAGGTGGACGGCTCTACCCTGCTCTGTGGTCCCTTCTCCATCACCTGTGTGAGTAGAGCCCTGCGGCACGTCGCGTGCGCTGGAAACTCGTGTCCGCCGCAGAAAGAGTGACTCCAGCTTCTCCTTCTGCAGGAAGCTGAAGAGAAGAAAAATGAGTACGTGATTAGGACTTTAAAGGTGACTCTGGATGAGGTAAGGAGGAGGGTTCAAGGCAGGGCATCCACCTTTGCTACATCAATAACATGCCATCCAGAAACTTCTCTGCCAGCTGGTTTGGATTTGGTGGTAGGGGATAACAAAAGAATGAACTCAAACTTCACTTTCTGAAGCTGTTTGTCAGTCGGGGCAGATCAGAGCCTGAGTGAGGCCCCCAGGTAGCGTCAGCAATGGCAACAAAGGCGCTGCTGCTTCTCTAGCAAGAGCATCCCCAAAGCCCTGACCTCTCTCTGCCTGATGCTGCCAATGGGAACTGCAGGTGTCTGCAGTGTGACGGCTCCTGCTCACCCTCCCAACATCCCACCTGCACCCAGGGGAGCAGCAGCAGCCTCAGACCCTACCAGTGCTCCTCTCTTTTTGCAGGAGACTCGCACTGTCCACCAGTTCCACTACAAAAACTGGCCGGACCATGATGTCCCCTCCTCGATTGACCCCATCCTGGAGCTCATCAGTGAGATTCGCTGCTACCAGCCGGATGACAGCGTTCCCCTCTGCATCCACTGCAGGTGGGTGAGCTGGTCATGGCCAGGAAGGGCTGCTGGCTCCTGGCAACCCTAGAGCTCCTGTCACCTAAAGCAAAGGTGCTCTCTGAGGAGGCCAGCAAGGCTGGGCGGCCAGCGAGGGGACAGCTAGCCGCAGGCCAGCAGCAGCACGTGCAGTTAGGAGACACCACCACTGGGCACGTCCATGTGTGGTGCAGGCCTGCACCCTCTGCAGTGTGGGACAGCAGGAGGGTCACAGGAGGCTGTGGATCTTGGCAAATACCCTTGCCAGGACACAGAGGGTGCCCATCCCCTGACCGCTGCCCGTGCTGTGACTGTCATTGCAGTGCTGGCTGCGGGAGAACAGGAGTCATCTGTGCCATCGACTACACCCACAAGCTGCTGAAGGACGGAGTGAGTGTCCGCGGGCCTGTGCCTTCTGACGGTGTCTGTGTGCCGCAGCACTGCCTTGCTCTGCCTCTTCTCACCTTCTCTCTCCCCTCACCCTCCTTTTCACCTCTCTGATGAGGGTTGGATGGTGGCCATGGATGGGAACTCCCTGCAGCCTGACTGGAGAACAGTGGTGGCCAAACCACTGACACCCCAGTTTGTGCTGCTCCTCTCTCTTTCGGTTCTGCATCGCTCACGTTCGTTGCCATTGCTCCTCTCCCCATCCCGATATGAGTAGCCTCTGATCCCTGTATCGATGGGGCCAAGTCCACCTCATGCTGCTCCCTCTTGATCTAGAGGCTACTACTGTGGCAGGGGGATTGGACTGGATGATCTTTCAAGATCCCTTCCCATCCCTGACACTCTGTAAAGTATTCTGTAATTAAAATCCTTGCACCAGCAGCCCTGAGCCCCAGTCACTGCTCTAAACTCCCTCAGGACTGGGCCACTGCTTGGAATGAGATCTGTCTGCAATGTTTTTCTCTTCTTTCTTGCAAGATTGTTCCCGTGAACTTCAGCATTTTCAGCCTGATCCAGGAGATGCGCACGCAGAGGCCTTCCATAGTGCAGACCAAGGTACACTCAAACCCCCTCCTGTGGGTATCGCGTCCGTAGTGAGACCTCAGCTTCCCCCAGGAGGGTTCACAGCGAGGAAACAGAATGCTGGGCACTGGGGCTTGGAGATGTCCTGCGAGGTCCCCTCTCCAAGCAGGGGAATGGATTTGCAGGAGGGGATTTGGTAGCTGCCCATGGCCCTGCAGCAGTGTGGTGCTCACAGTCTGAGCCATTGCTTGTGCTGGGGGACTGGCCAGGGGATAACGTGGGACTCTGAAGAGGAAACTCAGTGCAGGGCAGTGCTGTCTGTGCACTCAAGAACCCCCAGATGACTCAGTCTGAACCCTCTAAAAGCGATGGCTCCTGCCTCTTCTACTTCACCCACCAGGGGCTGGGCAGAGGTGGCTCCTCTCAGGCCGCTGCTTGCTTTGGGTGCCGGGGTGCCGCTGTAGTGCTGCCTCTGACTCCTGTTTGATGTGTGTGGATGGCAGGAGCAGTATGAGCTGGTTTATGATGCCGTGATTGAGCTCTTCAAAAGGCAGATCGAAGCGCTTGATGCCCAGGAAGATCCTGCTGCTTCAAAGGTAAAATCCCTGGGGTAAACAGGCCGCCTCCTGCAGCCTTGGGGTCGCCAGCTCTCGCTTAGATGCCAGCTGCAGCCCTTGAAGGAATGCCCCTTTTCTGCCACTCGTGAGGCCTCCTTCAGGGTCACCCAAGCCCCCCTGTTCTCTCCAAGCCTGCAGGGCTCGGCCTTTGGCCCCAGGCAAAGAGCAAGAAGCACTAAACAGCTTGAGGCCAACTGTCTGCTCCTCCTAAACCTCCCTGTGCTCTGTGGGCACAGGGCGTCATCGTGTGCTGCAGGGTCACAGACAAAACCAGTGCCCACGTGCCAGGCTGATGCCCACATGGGGTCCTGAGGGTCGTTTTGCAGGTGTTTGGCAGAACTAGGGGGTGGTCTGGCTCTCTGCACTCACATTTCTTCCTGGCCTGGGTCAGGAAGAGCGAGGGCAGCAGGAGAAGGGGAGTGCTTGTGACCTTGTGAGGCCTCCTCTCGAGTCCTGGGGTTCAGTTCTGGGCCCCTCATGANCAGGGGCACTGCTCTGCAGTTGAGGCAGGGGAGGGGCAGACTGGCTCTGAGGCAGAGATTCTCTGCAGCCAGAGTGGTTGGGCACTGGCAGGGCCTTCCCAGGGAGGTGGTGGAGTCCCCCTGCCTGGAGGTGTTGAAGAACCCTGTAGCCATGGTGCTTCCTGCCCTGCTCGAGTGGCAGCAGGGAGGGGGTCAGGCTGTGTCTGTCAGTCTCTCAGGGATGGAGGGGTTCTGTTGGGGTGGGGATGGTTGGACTCAGGGATCTGGGAGCTCCTTTCCAGCCGGGATTATCCTGTGACTGTGTGATTTCAGGAGATGCTCACAAGAATCACTCTTCAGGAGGCTGTGGCCTTGGTCTCCAGCTCGGGTGATTTTATCATTTCCAAACAACATCAATAATTAAAAGTAGTTGACGCAAATTCCAGCTGCTCAAAGAAAACGTCTGTGTTCTTCACGTTCCTCCTCCTCACGGGTGGTTTCCTAACTCCCCTCCCTCAGGTACCACCAAGGCACCCTATGGGCAAGCAGCTTCTGACCCCTGTGGAAGACATTTACTCCCTGCGATTACTGACCTGGTAAGGCCACAGCACCTGTAGCCCAGGGCTGGTGCTTTTCACTACAGTCTGTGCTGAGGGTGTAGTTTACTCAGGTAAAGACTGCTCTGATCACTGCTTAAAGGTGTTCAAACAGAGCCTTAAGGGGACTCAGTCCTTCCCCACGCTCCTTGCTTAGGCTGGGTGGGCTCTGTGTTCCAGGATCTGCTCTCAGGAGCAACTGGGACCTTGTTAGTAGCTGTCAGAGTTATCTGAGTACTAGATGGCTTTGATTTCACATCACGGTGCTTTATTGCAGCTCAGACCAAGAGGAACAGGATGTGCCTCAACATCTTCCTCCAGTGCCACAAGGCAAAGCTTCTCCGACACCGATGGCTGCCAGCAGAGCCCACAACAGCCCCAGCTGCTGTCCCCCCATCAGACAGGCTGTGTCCGTTGGCACTTTGACCTTCCTCAGCTGTAGAAAGGCTGCCCTGGCTGAGCACTGGAGTGCTGGGGAGGCTCTTCATAAACACCACAGCCTGGAGTTCAGCAGCTCCTCCTCTGAGCAGCTGCTTCTCAACCTGGAGCAGAAGGGCAGGGGTAGACGAGGACCTGGTGGCAGAGCAGCTCTGACACGGACTGCATCCACCCCATTTGTGCTGGCACAGGAAGGAACAGGCTGGCAGTGTGATGCAGGAGATGCAAAGCCTGGACTGAGCTCGAAGTGGCCCAACACCTGCAGCTCAAGATTCCAGGGGATGACACAGGACAGATTTTCCCTTGTTGAGCTGAACGGCTCAAGCCGAGAAGCAAACAGCCCCACAAGCCACAGAGAGCACAGGCAATGTCCTTACCCCTACTGCTGCTCAGCAGAAGACCCCTACTTCTCCTCGCCCTCTTCAGATGACCCTGTGTCCCCGGTGTTTGCTGAGAGCTCTGCGCAGGGACAGGATGACCTTCCCCCCTCCTGCATTGCGAGTGCCCCGCTGCAGCCAGTCACAGCCATTCCCTCCGCGATGCCTGCGTCCCCCCACACTGTGATGCCAAGCAATGACAGGACCTCATCCCCACGTAAGTGGTGCCATGCTGCAACACAACCGATGTAGCTGCTCCTCGGGACTCTGTACCCACAGGAGCTGAGGAAGCAGCAGGTTTCACCCTCACACTTGCTTCATCCTGCCTTAAATTTTCTCCATAATAATCAAGCAGTTTTTGAACAGCAAGATTTGGGGTGTCTGGACTTGTCATCACCTCAGTATAGCTCTCACAGAAAGGCAGGAGCTGGTGCTGGTTGATTCTTATGACAGAGTGCTCCAAGATCCAGTCTGCAACCTTAACACTAATGTTTATCCTGGATCTGTAGCCTTAAAACCATCCCCCACCACATGAAGAAGGTAGAGTTATTCCCTGGCCTGGCCAGTCCTGGCCTAGCTGGACATTTCCCACTGTCCACAGCCTCGGCATCTGCTCAGCTTTGTCCTCCTCACGTCCTTCAGTATCCAGTGTCACAGAGATGTGCTGCTCCTCTGGGTATGGAGACCCTCAGACAGTTACTGCAGCACAGCCTGAGCAGCGATGGCACTGCCAGCCATGGGCTTGGCTGAGTGCTGGGGCAGCACTCCCATTTCCCTGTGCAATGGGAATTCAGACCCTGCACGAGATCTGCTCTTGGGGCCACTCAACCAGCGGTGGGTGAACTGGTGCTGAGGTCTATTTGGCTTTCTAACTAGTTTAGAGGTGTTTAACCATCAGCTCTGGGCTGAGCAGGAGCCATCAGCTCTCTGGGTGTCTGCAAAGCTCTGCTGCCGAGCTGTGCCACAGAATTAATGTGTCCTGTGTCCCCCAATTAGCCACCCCGCCAGAGCCAGACGATGACGAGCCTCCACCCCTGCCTGAGCGGACCCCCGAGTCCTTCATTGTGGCCAGTGAGCCTGGTAGGTGCATTGAACCACAGCAGGGGCTGGGAGGTGCTCCCAGGGCTCTTCCCGTGTCAGTGCAGTGTGCTAACCCCCGGCAGCACTTTTGCTCTCGCTGCCTGCAGCACGCAATGACCTCTCTTGTGTTCAATTGCTTCCAGAACACTTTCCTCTGGCTGCTTCCGATTTTCAGCTTCCAGTCAGGAATACAAACATCGGCACCTCTTTGGAGTGGAGTGGAGAGACTCACTCAGATGTGATGAATGACTTGGTGAGACTGAGGCCATGTAAGGTGAGTAAGGGGCTCTTTATCTCTTCTCCAGCACCATCACTGGCACCAATTTCCTTACTTAGTTTCCATCTGTGAGGAATCACAGAATCATTGAGGCTGGAAAAGCCCTCTGAGCTCATCCAGCCCAGCACCTAACATCACCACCATCAGCTAGATCAGGGCACTCAGGGCCACANCCTGGCAGCTTCAGGCCATGCCCTATCCTCATCTTTACCACTACTTGCCTGGGAGAAGAGCCTGACCCCTACCTGTCTGTAACTTCCCTTCAGGTAGTTATAGAGGGTGATAAGGTCCCTCCTGAGTCTTTTCCAGCCTAAACACCCGCAGCTGCCTCAGCCTCTCTAGTTTCTTCCCCAGCCACATTGCTCCTCTGGACCTGCTCCAGCCCCTCAATCTCTTTCTTGAAGTGAGGGGCCCAGGACTGGATGTCCTTGCACTCAGCCTTGTTAAACCTCATCCCATTGACCCAGCCAGATCTCTCTGCAGCATCTTCCTCCCCTCCAGCAGATCAACCTTTCCCCCCAAATTGGTGCCATCTGTGAGTTTACTGAGGTGAAATTCAAGCCCCTCATCCAGATCATCAGTAAAGATGTTGAATAGCATTGTGCCCAGCACTAAACCCTCAGAGGCTGCACTGGTCACTGGACCCAGTTGTGGCAGCGTGCACTGCCATCATCAGTTATTTCAGCAGTCAGGATGGGGAGGACCGTGTGGTCTCAATCACACTCCTCCTTATCAACCTCTGCTCTACCTGGAGTCCCAAGTCACAAACGAGGTAAAAATGTCCCTCTTCTAGAGGATGATGAAGATGGGATGCTTGTGCTCTGCTGAGCTTCACACTGTCCTGTGGGACCAACAGGAGCTGAACACACTGTAGGCATCTCTGACCATCCCCTAGCTGAGTTACAGCTTTGTAAAGGGAAACAAGAAGGTGAAATCCTCTCTTCCACTCTCCAAGTGGGGATGTGTTTGGGGGGGAGAGTGTTTGCATGCGAACACCACCTCCTCTTCTCTGGCTCGTGTGAGATGAGAGAACATTTGGTTGTGGGAATTTCAAATGCCTTCTTGTTTCTTGTTTCCAGAGTGTGAAGTTCCGGAGACCACAAACAGGTACCGATGTAAAGCTGGGATCAGCTCTCTTGGGAAACAAGTCTGCTTTTGACTGCGGCTGCTTTACCCTGTCCGGTGACCGTCTTGAGGGTCTGTGCTCAGCAGCGCTGAATAGTTCTACAACTAAATAGTTCTAAGCAGAACTAGGGAATGAACTGACACCTTTATATGTCCTAATGGGTTCCTGTCTCATCCTGTCTGGGATGATGCCCCGTGCAGCCTCTGTTGCATCGTTTGCTGCATGTCGTGTGTTTCCTCTATGATGAGTAGCGTGTGCTGGTTGGAGTGCTGTGAACTCTGTGGTGAGCTGATCGGTCTAAATATCTGCACATGGAAATAAAGCTCTTCTATCTTTGCTGTCTCAGAGACAACGCGGGATCGCTCTAACTCTCCTCCCCCACTTCCTGAAAGAACCCCGGAGTCGCTGGTTCTTGCTGATGCAGCAAGTAAGTACTGAGTTCTCAGCCTGTAACCGAGATCTTGTGCTTAACCCGAACCCTCGGGGAGCTGAGGAGAACATAGCCCACTTGTCCAAAGCGTTAGCAGCACTAGCACTTCAGGACTCCATCCCAGGAGAGCTGGGCAGATAGAAAGTTAAACAGAGCTCCACAACCTGATGGATGTTTCTACAACTGCTCTGTTAGAGGAAATGAAAAGCAACATCAAACCAGGAAGGGAAGGGAGGTAGGATGCTTGAATGGCCACTGCTGTCTGTTCCCAGGTCTGCAGCCTGCTGCAAGAGACTGTACGGAGAGTCCCCTGTGTCCAGGGAGCAGTGCATCCCAAACATCCTCAAAAGAGCCTATGAAATGCTTCAGGAGAGGCAAGGTAAGTGAAACAAGACTCCAGCTGTTGAAAACACAGGGGGGGAGAGGAAGGGATTGTTGCAGCCACAGCTCTTGCTGCTTTCTCATTGCTCGCCTCATGAGAATTGCCTGCTTGGAGGCCACGCGAGGACACAAGATGAAGGTGCTAGGCACAGGCTCCTTACAAGGTGTGATCCCTGTGTATTTGAGAATTCCCATTACTACAGCAGCTCGATACCTTCTTTTATCCCCTCCAACCACCCTTCTTTTTATCTTTATTTTTGTTATTTTCTACAGAGCTTGAAAATATTGAAAAATATGAGAAAGAGTAAGTCTTCCAGGCATCTTCCTGATGGTAAAATCAAGTATGGAATGAAATCTGGGGGATTGAGTTTTCAAGAACCTGAATGTGTCTGAAGGGAAACTCCCTGCACATCTGCTCCGAGCAGGATACACCTCACCTGGAGAGTCCCAGCTGCTTTAGCATTACCTCAGGGATGCTACGGTGCCCTTTGGGTACTCTGGGGGCTGCTCTACTGTATCCAAACTACTAAATTCTTCAGGCCACTCAAACAAACGCTCTGAAAC
The DNA here is from genome assembly GCA_013397515.1 of Upupa epops. Classification (NCBI taxonomy): domain Eukaryota; kingdom Metazoa; phylum Chordata; class Aves; order Bucerotiformes; family Upupidae; genus Upupa; species Upupa epops. The sequence continues at coordinate 111,129 of VZRI01014155.1, read as the reverse complement.
TGGGGCACATGGGTGCTGTGGGGAATGTGAGCCCCGTTCTGGATCCTGCCCAGCCCAAGTGGAGTTGGTTATGAAGTTCCCTTTGATTTGAATTTGAAATGTTTATCTGGAAAACAAAGTGCTTCTGAGCAACCTTTGCCAGCAGAGCGTGCGGCAGTCGTCCGCTCGCTCCCTGCTACCTGCAGATCATGGTGTTAAAGCTGTGCAGCTCTGCTGGTGTGGCTAGTACTTAACTTAGTCCTGGCTGGCACAGCCCCCCTGCCCACTGCCGTTGTGCTCGTGGCAGCAATGTTCCCCGTATGAGGGTCTGGGTCCAGCTCTTCAGGTAACTGCCATGCTGACCAACAGCTTCAATCTGACTTCTTTATTTCTAGGCATCTGTAGCCCATCTTCACTGGCACAACCACCAGCATCTGCCCCACCAGACCGGCCGAGGTCCCGCCTTCACTTTGGTTCGTCTTTCTCTTTGTGTTTTGTGTTGGAAGCAGCTGGTTTTTTCTAGGCTCAATGCAGGTGCCAGGCTGAGTACTAACAAGCCCTTACAAACGATATGTTTCACACCTTCGCAACTTTATTTAAGAACTGTAGAAAGAACAGGTAAGGCTAGAAAACACAGACCCTGAAACCTTCTCTGACAATTGGTTCTCAGCGCATGAGGCGCCTGAAGCGTGGTTTTGCCTTTCCTGTTCCTACAGCCTTTATGTGGCAACAAGAGACAGCGGATGAAAAGCCAAAGCTGTAGCACTGCCACGACGCTACTGCCTTGTGTGGCGTAACAGGGCAGATGGAAAGAGTTGGTTTTCACACAAATTCTTCCACTAGACTGCAGTCGTTGCTTAGATTGGGTGTAACCTGGGTATTCCTGATGCAGAGACAGTATCTGTCAGACAGACGCTTGCAGGGACAGGTTCTGCACCCACATGTGGAATAGCGTGTCCAGTTCTGGGCCCCTCATTTCCAGAAGGACACAGAGCTGCTGGAGAGAGTCTAATGCAGAGCCACAAGGGTGCTGAAGGGAGGGGAGCATCCACCTGATGAGGAAAGGCTGAGAGAGCTTGGTAAAAAGGAGCCTGAAGGGTGACCCCATAAATGTTTATCTATATGGAAAGGGTGAGTGTCAGGAGGAAGGAGCCAGGCTCTGCTCAGGGACACCCAATGCTAGGACAAGGGGCACTGGGTGTCAGCTGGAACAGAGGAGGTTCCACATCAAAAGAAGAAACCTTCCCAGTGAGGGTGCCAGAGCCCTGAAAGGAGCTGCCCAGGGGGGTTGTGGAGTCTCCTTCTCTGGAGATGTTTCAAACCCTCCTGGGCTGTTCCTGTGCCACTGGATCTAGGGGCTCCTGCTGTGGCAGGGGGATTGGACTGGATGATCTTTCGAGGTCCCTTCCAATCCCTAACACTGTGGGATTCTGCGAGTTAGCACTACAGGATGTTGCCTGAAGTCTACCAAATCTTAATCTGTGGAAAAACTGGAATCACAAGTATTCTCCAAGCTGTAGGACACAGATTCTTTTGAATTACAAAAAATATTTGTTCTTCCTAGGCTTTGCAATTCGATTTTCAAAACCTAAAGGACCAAGGAGCCCCCCACCCACATGGAATATGTAGATACATCTCAAACACTCGGTTTTGGAGTTTCGTGAAGTCCCGATACCCCTCGAGTGCTCATTCCAGGGAGATATCCACCTGAATAAACACAGCAGGAGCTGCTGCAAGGTATTTGCAGCTCAGGCACCACCTGCATGCTCTCCATCAACTGAAGGTTTAAAGAGGATCGATCCAACAGCATCTTCGGTTCATTTATCAGAGGATGGAACTAAAGATGGGAATAGAGACAATTCCTGGCGTGTTTTGGAAGGTATTCACTTCAGGAGGATGGACCTGGACTTCCTGAATCAAAGAGAGAAACTGGGATAGGATCCAGAAAAGACTGAGCAATACAAAAGGCCCGTGGAGGGGACTCACGGAGAGAGGAGAACACGACTGGGCTGAGTGAGCTCAGAGGGCTTTTCCAGTCTCAGTAGTTCAGCTGATGGCTCTGTCCCCCCAGCCGTTCCCGATGGATATTCTGGAAGAGGCGGCTTCGATCCAGATCGCTCACCGGACTCCTCTATTTATACCCTCGGGGGGAGCCATAAAGGCGTTGAAACCCTCTTCGTGTGATTGATTTCTTGTGGGGCAGGGCTGGGGGGGTCCTCGGGCCACGCTGGCTACTCCCGCGGGAACCAAGTGGGTTCAGCTCCACGGCCGAGGCCGTTCTCCCGTTCCTATCTCTCCCGTTCCTATCCCTCCGGGGCCGGTGGAACAAACTCGCTGCCGGGAGTCGGGACGTAGCACCCACCCAGCCGTGCTCGCTGGTCACGTGATGTCGCTGCGGACGCGCCACGTGACTCACGGGCAGTGACGCAACGCTCGAGGCCCGTCTGCCCGCCCCTCCGTCCCGGG
>VZRI01014155.1:95298-108094 GCA_013397515.1 Upupa epops | reverse complement strand
TGCCGCCCCTCAGCGCGGCCCAGACCGACGGGGCTGTGGGGGTACCGCTCCTTACCGCCGCGTTCTGTCATGCCCGGGAGCCGAGGAGCTGCTGGTTCGTCTGTTCGAATAAGTGCCGCCGCTCCGCTGACAGGAGGGCCGAGCGTGTCTGGGTTTGGTGTTTATTTTGGTTGGGTTTTCCGTGAACAGCACGGAATGGCCCTTTGGGCTCTGCTGACGAGTCTGTGATAATCAATCGCCTCTCGGTGAGGGCAGCACAGATAAACAGTGGCAGGAGCTGCCGTGATGAAGAGAGGATGCTGTGAGTTGTGCTCCAGCAGTCTGTGATGGTGGTGTACCAGAGAAACCAAAGGTGTCTGGGGCTGGAGTGTGAACTCGGGAGAACGAGCAAAACTTGGAGAGATAGGAGAGAGAAACTTTTTGCTGCTGTTCAGTGGCTTCTGTTTGAATAGCGACTATAAAAGCTACTGGATTGTAAATATTGAAGTTTAGCTTGATAAAAGCTGATAAAACTACACAAGCAACATCTCGTGGTGGCCTGGGAGTGTGGCTGTTTGTGTCTGCGTGTGTCTGTTCTATCCCAGTAACTGAATGAGGAGTTTAATGAAGGCTTCAGCGCTAGTACAATTACTGATGTGCTATGGAAAGCTGTTGGTTAACTGGGAGCCCAGAGCTCTGTGCTGCTTATCCTGGTGTTGGGATGGGACTGGATTTCTTCTCCTGTCTTCCACTAACAATTTTTATTCTGCTGTATAATCAAACAGCCAGTTTGTTTGGCTGTAATTCTCCCACCTTTGGCCACAGGTGACAGTGTATTTGCTGTGTAACCATGATACTGCTGTGTTTGGCTGTGTGAGTTTGACACGTTTTAGACCAGTGGAGTTTCTGGCACTGTTCTTATTCCACCTTGTTGTGGAGGCACTTAGTTTGATGACCTGGCTATAGCTTTCTTAGTTCTTGAGATACTGGATGCTTTCTCTTTATTTAAAGGAATAATTGAAGCTATAATCAGTATAATGTCATTAGGAGGCTGCTCTCACTGTACTAGTGGGACTCTGCTGTGTTTGAAGGGTACAGCTGTGGTCAGGTTAGCTCTTGCCATTGAAACAAGCCAACGTTCTCTGCAAGTTCCAAATGCAGAGTGCCAAGTGTTAGGGAATATCTTCAAACATAAAAAAATAATAAAAAATACTCTGAATTAAAATCAGTGTGTGCCAGAGCTTTGAAAACTATAGCTACAGTTAGAAATGCTAAGACATGACACCTCGAGCAACCAGAAGCGCAGTTAGAAACGTCTACAGGGAAGTATTCCTAACAGCTCAGTGGTGGCATGAATTTCTTGTTTTAGTTTCAGCCCAGAATCTCTGGTCGCTGTTGCCACCCCTCACCGCCCCGAACAAAGCTCTTCTGTGTGATCAGTGTGTTCACTGCAGTTAGTAAGCAGTTCCTGTACTTGAGAGCTTAGTGACTGAGTAAGCGAACGCACGCTTAACTTCTGAGATTTCCAGGAAAGCTTATTCAAAGAGCTGTTTCAGTTGACTTCCCAAGCCAAGTGATACCACCTCCCTTTTCCTGGTTTCCCCAGCTGTGTTATAACAACGAGGGCATTTGCTGTTGGTAAAGGCTAACAGCAGCACGATGAAAACTCGTATTTCAGGTCCGAAGTAAATTGTACAAAGGCAGTATTAAGCAATCAACTCTCTTTGCTTCGTGAGTAACTCTGGTACAGCAGGCTGTTATGAAGGTCAACCAACCTTACTAAAGAGCTCGAGACTGAACTAGTAATGATAGAGTTAAATACCGTGGTTGGACTGAGTAACTTGGAGCTGCTTGTATTTACCATCACACCTTTCCTCATGGGTTGATGTAAGGTGTTTTTCCTTGAAGTGTACTGCAAGCTAACACAGTGGGCTACAGAACCATGAGCTTTGCAGCCCAAGAAAGAGTTTCTTGTTCATGCAAAACCCTCTCTTGTGGGGAGCAATGAAATCGGCTCTTGTACCTTCTAGTCAGATGTTGCCTCCAGCAGCAGCCTGTTCCCATCCCTGCAGCTCTGCTGGTGGTGTGGCTCTTGAAGGCTAATGTGCAGTGCTGGCATGAAACAGTGCTTTGAGTCACGCAGGTGGAAGTCCTGGCAGTTGAGTTTAGCAGCTGGGCCACCGAGATTTTGATCTGTCAGTGTCCCTCGCTAAGCATTATACGATTTTGTTGTCAGCCCTAAAAGCTGAGCAATCAAACATTACCTTTTGCCTAAAAGAACTGCTTTACGCTTGGTCTGTCAGCCTTTAGCCATTTACAGACTCCCTGACCTTCTGAAAAACAACAACCAGCAAAAAACCCCCTTAACCCCCACCTCAACCACCCATCTCCGAATAGTTAACAGAAGGTAGGGATGTGAGGATCTGGATCCTTTAACACCAAAGGATCACAGAACACAAAGAGCTTTAAGTGTTCTCCCCTCTAAGTGTCAATCATGGTTTTACCTCTCTGTTCTGCTTCCTATATTGTGCTTCCAGAAGTCGGGGAAATGAGTGTTTAATTGCTGCACCTACTTGTTTATCCTCTTCGCCTGTGTGACACTGCCTTAAATGTCAGAAGTTATTAACATGCTTAATTATAGATGTTCTGAAAGACCAGTGCCTTTTAAAGGGACTGTAATAAACCTGTGAAATGGAGTGGGTTTTTGTGTATTAAATCATTAGACTACTGAGTTTTGAAACTTTTCTTGGGAGCTTTCTTTGTGTAATAACCAGATACACTGCATTTTCTGTTGTGCACTGAAGTCTTGTGACAAGTCAAGACATTGGTGTTGGTTGGGCTTCCTGGGAGCAGGTGCTTTAGCAACTGAGAGGTCTTAATTCTTGTTGGGTGAATATGCTGCCACAGCGGAACTCTAATCTTCTCTTTATTATTGCTGCCAGAAACTCCGGATGAAAACGGCAAAACCCAGCGAGCTGACACTCTCATTGTGAAGAAGATAAAGAAAAAAAAGAAAAAGAAACATCGGGAAGATGTGAGGGGAAAGCGCCTGAAGATGTACAACAAGGAAGTGCAGACGGTGTGTGCTGGCCTCACTCGCATTGATAAAGAGACTCTGTCTCAAGGGCAGTGTGATAACTTAGAAATGAACCAAGAATCCTTCAGGTATCTGAAGGATGAGCAGCTCTGCAGACTGAACCTGGGTATGCAGGAATATCGGATACCCCAGGGAGTACAAACGCCGTTTGTGACGCACCAGGAGCATTCTGTTCGTAGCAGCTTCTTGAAAACTGGCACTAAATTTAGTAACTTCATTCATGAGGAGCATCAGTCCAACGGGGGTGCTCTGGTCCTTCACGCTTACATGGACGAACTCTCATTTTTGTCTCCAGTGGAGATGGAGAGGTTTGCAGAAGAGTTTCTCGCGTTGTCATTCAGTGAAAACGATAAAAACGCGGCTTACTATGCTTTAGCCATCGTGCACGGAGCAGCTGCTTATTTACCAGACTTCCTGGATTACTTTGCTTTTAACTTTCCCAACACTCCAGTGAAAATGGAAATTTTGGGCAAGAAGGACATTGAAACGACGACAATTTCAAACTTTCACTCTCAGGTAAGAACTGTTGAAAGACTTAAACATTGCACATGTCTGGATTTGATTGATTAATCTCTAGAGCAGGGATGGCCTGAAGTGGATGATGTACAATGCTTTTACCAAGCGGATGTCAAAAAGACACTACTGGGGCTATTGCTCCTCTGTTGGTTGCTCCTGTTTCTGCTGAAGCTCTTCTGTGCCCACTGGTAGGTAGTGAGTTGTGTTTCAGATGTCTCTAACCCTAATCCTTAGAAAGTTCTGCACTGATCTTCCTGCAGACTTCAGCTGGTGAGTTGGGAGAGCGCCGACATTGTTTCAAACAATAGGCAAGCTGAGCTCATTTCAAATTCCCCTATGAAAGCCTTTATATTTGAGTCTTGTGATCAAGGGTGGAAGGATCTCTGAACCTGCAGCAGCAGTAGAGTTCAGAGAAATGGAGTAAAACCTCTTCATGCTTAATCTCATCTGAGAATAGATTCAAACTGCTGGTTAAAGTCTTTATTTGAGGCCTTAGTAACTTTCACTGGCTCACCTGGAGGTGGGGGGAAGCTGAAGCTCTGTAGGGGATGCACCAGTGTGACTGGAACAGTCCTTGTATGGCAGTAGGGTGTGAAATGGTGATGTTTGGGGGTGGACTCTTTGATCTCCCCAGAGTTAAGTTCTGATTTGAGTACGTGTGATATCCCCTAAAATGGCTATAAACTGTGCCAATGGGTGTTTAACAATGACACTTCTTGGTGGAGGTCTGTCTTGTGAACTCGCACAGCCTGTACTATAAATACACGTGAGGAATGTGTGGTAATAAACAAGAGGCCTTTCTGGGTTATAGTCTGTGCTGGTATTTCAATCAATTCTATTTTAGGTCCTGTCTAAACATGATTAAGATTGAGTCATGACATAAGGTTAGGTTGGTCTAAAACACCTCTCTAAACCCAGCTTCAGCATGACCTCGTTAATCCTCTCTGGCTGAAGTATGTGAGCACAGCTCACACTGAGTGAGTGGAGAAGCGCAGTTGCCACAACTCGGAAGAGCTGAAACACGGCTCTGTGGAGTGTACGTGATGCTGTGTGCCCAGGGATGTGTTCGAAGTAGATGGTGGATTCAGTTGCCTGCTGATAACACTCAAGTTTTGGAAGCTAGTCTAAGTTTCATGTAGTGGAGGCTAAAACATGGAAGCAGTTTGGTGTTGCTTCACCTTTGGACTTTCCTGTATGAGGAGTTGTACAGCACTGTATAGCTACACCTTTGCAGATCGAGCATGTTAGAGTGGTGTTGTTCCAGTCCTGATACTGTTCTTGGAAGCTCTCGATCAAGTTGCCTTTGTCCCAGGCTGAGCCTTCTTGGTTGCTGCCCTGACCTGTTCTGTGGCAGGGGGATCAACACTGGAGTTGAGTCCTGGAGGTACAGTGTCAAGAAAACAAAACCTGATCTGCGAACTGCAAATTAACTGCAAGATAACGTGACCTTTGGTTTGTACAATACTCTGCTGGTGCCTTCTTAGAGAGACAGTTTTAGTAGGAAGTATCTCCAATTCAAAATACAAAACAAGGACTTTAATCTGGAAGGCTTCATAAAAAAATCTAGTGGTAATTTAACTCCCTTGCAGGGTGAATTCCTGTGCTCTCAAGGCAGTGAGGACACATGCATGTTTACAGGGAAGCTCTCCAGTGTGTGTGTGTGTGTGTGTAATCTAACTGTTTGGCCTCTGTATTTTAAAATAATTAAGCTTCAGTGTTCTCAGGATGTTTTGCTTGTGGTGGCCCTGGCTTTGCTTGTTCTAGTACTTAAGTGCTACAGCAAAGCTTTAGTCAGGAGCTGTTCACTTGGGCTAAGAGCCTGCAGGTCTCAGATCACTGAGCAGTAATTTATGAGCGCTCTTCACACAAGGGCATACTTTGGTTTAGATATCCTTAGCAGTGCTGCTGGAATGGGCTCATTTTCCCTATCAGTTTTTTCAGTACAACTGCTGCTGGGTCTACTCAGTGACCTGGAGTATGTCTAGACTTAAAAAAAAAAACCACTTCTGCTTTTTTTCCCCCCTAAGCAGCAGCTGATGAGCTGCCTGGTCAGTTCTTACTGCAGTTCAGAGAACAGTTAAACTGTCACAAGGAGCAGGAATTGCAGGGACAGGCCAGGAGAAATCTGGGGGAGGAAGGGTTTGCATAAGCTGCTGTTGTTTTTGGGATGATGGTGGGAGAAGTAGCCAACGCGTGATAACAGTAAATTTCCTAATCTGCTCTGTCCTTGTCCAGCTGCTGCTGGTGGTTTGGTGGTGGATGTTGAGTGCTTAAGCTTCATAACAAAGTTCTGCAAGTGACTTACATGTGCAGGTGGAGATGATGCAGGGCAGCAGCGGGCTCAGCGTTGAGGAATAAAACTGTAGATGAAGATTCACGTGTTCCTAGCTTAAACTGCAAATGGCAATCCTCAACTCGTGCTGCTAGGCTGCTCACTTCCTTGGGGATTTTTTTGCTTGCTATGGCAATATCAGAACCACAACATAAAGGACAACCGGATTTTTCACTGCAGCTGTAAGGAAGAGACCTGTGGGACACGACTGAGATGAAGAGCGCATGTGTCAGTAGCATATGGCTTGAAATATAGAAGCAGCAGCCAACTGCACAAATTAGAGTTTAAGTTGGCTTAGACTGAGCCATAATGTCTGAGTCACAATGAAACTATGTGGTGGATTTCTCCAGTCAGCCTGGAAGTGTTGAATTGTTTCTGGATTAGTCAAACACCAGCAGGGTTGTTACTAGAACTGGAAGTGTTTCCTGTCAGTAGCACAGGCGGGAGTTCTTTTCCCTTGGGATACCCTGTGGGCATCTGTTCTGACTGGTCCCTGTGCCTATTCCTACAGGCACCTCTAATGAAAGACATGTAGATGAGTTGTGTAGATAAGTCTTAAGATTAGTCCCGGCCTGGCATCGAACTCTACTAATAGTACTCTACTAATCAATTTTAATCTTCTGTAACAGAACTAAAGCTCTGGTGCTGTTGTCTTTCCTTTCTGGCCACTCAGGTCAATCGAACGTACTGCTGTGGAACCTACAGAGCAGGACCAATGCGGCAGATCAGTCTAGTTGGAGCGGTGGATGAAGAAGTTGGGGACTACTTCCCAGAATTTCTAGATATGTTAGAAGAATCTCCATTTCTCAGAGTAAGCAGTAACTTGGAACATTTTGTTTAGAGCTCTACAGATACTTAAACAATTACTGAGCTTCCCATGTTTCCAAGACACTAGGAAACCATAAAGTACTTTTTCTGTCGACGTGCTTATCGTGCTGAGATGCATCCTTTCCTGTGTCCTGAGGAAAGCTACTGAATTAGGTAGCTACACATGTGTGAATAATGAGCTAAATATAGTTTGTTGTGTATATGCAGCATAGAATCACTTATTCCCCTAGAATTCATTTGGTCAAGTTTAGCTTGGATTATATTTTGCATCTTGAACTTCAGTTTCTGTGCAGTTTGTTTGACAGCAGATTTGAACCAGCTTTACCAAAGGCATCACTTAATTTTTCTATCTCACCCAGTGTTTTGTGTTATGTGTGTTGTGTGGGTTGTTCTGGTTTTGTTTCCTTGTAGATGACGTTGCCCTGGGGTACACTGTCTAGTCTCAGACTTCAGTGCAGGTCACAGAGCGATGATGGGCCCATAATGTGGGTGAGACCAGGAGAGCAGATGATCCCAACAGCTGACATGCCAAAATCGCCATTCAAACGGCGCCGGTAATGTTTTGTTTTCCTTTCCTAGTAAAGGTAAAACATCGCAGCCCTGTCTGCCTTAGGTTTGAGGCCAAATCCTGAGTACTTGGTGTAACTAGTTCTTCAGAAGGCTGATTGACAGAGGTAATTAGTGGCTCAGTGGATAGGACAGATGTTATTTGTGATGGGTATTTTATTTCACATAGCAGAGTGTCCCCGATTGATCCTTTCTCAAGATTGAAACCTGCTTTTATTATCATCTGGGAGATTTGCTTTATTCATCTTACTTCTGGGGAAAGAACTGATGTGATGGTAGGGGCAGGTGAGATGCTCTAAAGCAGCAAAAATAAACTGGGTCATATTTTTGTGTCTGTGCTGGAGCACTTAAGACTTCCTGAGATGGCAGAAGTTTTTGAGCTGTACATCTGTCCTGGCTGTCACTCTCGCACAGAGTTGCTGTGCAGCTGAGATTGGATTTGTTTTATAAAGCTGGAGCTTGTAACCTGTGCTGTGGTTCTTTGATTTTGAAGCCCCCAGCACACAACATTTTAAGGCTGTTTTAATACAGATGTTTATTTTTGGTAGTCTGAAGCACTTCTCAGTGTGTCTTCTCATCATGTTGTAGGTCAATGAATGAAATAAAGAATCTCCAGTACCTACCTCGGACCAGTGAGCCCCGTGAGGTTCTGTTTGAAGACAGAACAAGAGCTCATGCTGATCATGTGGGTCAGGGGTTTGACTGGCAGAGTACAGCTGCTGTGGGTGTTCTGAAGGCTGTACAGTTTGGGGAATGGTAAGTGCCACTGAAACATAACCGTTCCAGAGACAATTCTTTGGAGAGCAAACCTAGTCATAGAAATGCCTTATGCCCTCTAGTAAGATAAATGCTGTCTAGCATTTGGAAAGCACAAGCTATGTACTTTTTCTTCTCTCTTCTTGAGGCAGTAGGAAAGTTGTAAGAGTAGTTTGCAGGAAATTTTCATGACCTATGGAATAAACCTTAAGCTGCCACACTCAGACCATCAGCCTGGACTGCTCTCTTCCTGACTTGGGTATATTAGTGCCAACTTTGGTGACAGTAGTTTAAGAACTCAATGTAATGAATTTCACACTACTCTGCTTTCTTGTTTCCTGTGCCCTGGGTGTGCCAGTTGACTTTACACACGGCTTGACTTGCATCCTATAGCTGGAAAGAGCTAAAATTCTCCTCATTGCCTGGACTTCTCACCTCTTTTTCTAGGAGTGACCAGCCTCGCATAACCAAAGATGTGGTTTGTTTTCATGCTGAGGATTTCACTGATGTTGTGCAGCGACTTCAGCTGGACCTGCATGAACCTCCAGTGTCACAGGTATTGAGTCCTCCCTATGACAGCTTCTTAGCTGTTTGGAAGTAGCATTGAGAGGTTCAGGCTCGCTGTGTGGCCAGCCCTTCTACATCCTTGTGTTTCACAATAGAGTAGTTCAGTTGGAAGGGACCTACAGCAGTGATCTAGTCCTTCCCAGCAATTTAGGCTGTGAGTCATGTGCTGTAGAAACAGCAATTGGTTAAGAAGCTGTGTATGCCTGTTTCTGATGTCTTAGGATGTGGAGGCAGCTAAACACAGCACTGACAGCCAAAACAATGCAGCTGCTTGTTGAGCCTGCTGTTTCCAGCTATAGCATTTCTGCACGTCTTGGGAGAGGAGTTGTTGGATAAATTGTACTAAAGTTCAGTTCTCAAGTTAGTGTGGACTTTTACTCCTTAAACAGAAAGTCTGATTTTAGACATAACCTTGTTTGAAAATAGGTGGCTACTGAATTGCTTCCTCTGCACAGAGTACACCACTAACTTTACCATCTTTCCTTCTCCCAGTGTGTTCAGTGGGTGGATGAAGCCAAACTAAACCAAATGAGACGGGAAGGCATTCGCTATGCTAGAATTCAGTTGTGTGACAATGACATCTACTTCATCCCTAGAAATGTCATTCACCAGTTCAAAACGGTGTCAGCGGTCTGCAGCTTGGCCTGGCACATCAGACTTAAACAGTATCACCCTGTGGGGGAGACTCCTCAAAATGCAGAAAGCAATTCAAGCTCGAACAGTGGAGCCCCTGGAAAGACAGAGTCGGAAGATGAACCCCAGTGCGTGAGCGTAAAAATAGAGCCTGAAGATCCAGGTGTAGAAATGCAGCTTACAACAGGGGTCCTCTCCTCCTCTGTTTCTTCACTATCAGGACTTGTGCAACCAGATCAGGTGGCCCAGCCCCTCCCAGGTTTTAAAATAGAGTCTGATCAGCAACACCACAATCGGCAGGATCCTGCAGGCTCTGCTGTGTGATATGTATATAAGGAAACATTTTTTAACAACTTTTTAAAATTTTGATGTGAAGTTATAGTTTTATAACTGGCTTATGTTTTATTGGAGAAATCTTGCCTATAATTCTATAAAGAAAGGTGACATTCCAAAAATGTCAAGCATATCTTTTTTACACAGATTATGCAAAATTCAAGTTGTATTTTAACCCCTTAGTACAACCTGTAACAGTGGGCTACCACTTCTTTCTGTTTTAAGTAAAGAGAGATTGAGTATCTCCTCAAAGTCAGAATGAAATTCCTCCAGGAACATAAATTGATTGAACTACAGTGGTCAGTGTTGTTTCCCTACTTTCTCTCTCGAGTCATCACCAGAGAGTGATGCTTTTGTAGAAGACTTGCAAAGTGACTTCCCCATCTCATTTTAATTGCTTAAAAATAACACAAGAGAAAGCACAGCACTTGGATTTGTGATGTTTTTGCTATGTCTGTTCTCGACACGTTCGTTTCTATATGAGTTGGGTTTATATTCAAGCTAGAGAAATTGATTGTTTCTTACAGTTTCCTACAAAGGTGACCTGTAAAATTAACTGAAGAAAGCGTCTGATCCTGTTGAAACGCAATGACTTACTGACCTAACACTTTTCATAGCACTGCTTATGTTGTTTGGTGTGAGGGTTTTGCTTCCAAAATGACATCTTCCCTGACCGTGATTAATACTAGTGTCAAAATTTAGCCAACCTACTGGTAGTCTTGTGGAGGAAACTGCTATCTTTGAGCACTTTAAGGCTTTAAAATACTAACCAATGTGGCAGCTTGTTTTGACGAGGCTGTTCTGTGTCCAATGGAACCACACTTTCCCCTTGTACTGAAGCACTTAATGTCATAGCGTTGAGTTGATACCGATGTACACCGTAAGGCTGTCCTTCTGCTAGGAGTTCTGTATTACTGTTTCACCATAAAAAGTATTATGGCATTGGGCTGCTTTCTCCATGTGTAGCTTCTGGGTGCCCAGGCGCTGTGGAAGGATCGGCGGCATGTGCTCAGTGTTGTAGAGTGTCAGCTATCAACAGTTCTATCAACAGTTCTTACACAGTCATTCGATATCTGGATGTTAATGTGTAATCTGTATTTGACTTTCACTCGCCCCCCTCCCCCCCCGTTGATTACTGCCCTTTGCAGCCATCAGAAGGAAAAGTCCCATCCCTTTCTCCCTCTTCTCCCTCTCCCACCCCCACATGTAGAGTACAAGTTGGGTTTTGGTGCAACTTCAACTGTCTCTGGATAACTTTCTTTGTTCTAATCCTCACTGGGGTAGGAAAGATTTGAAACACTGTTAGACTAGACAAAAGCAAAGATGCTGTGTTAGTTCTGGATGCATCTTTTTACTATCAATTATTACTCTTCTCTTTATAAGGGTCTCTCAAATATGTTACTCTATTATAAATCCTACTTTGTGCAATATTGTTTGTGTAGGCTTTTATATACATATTAGCACCTCAGTGTAGAGGGCACTATTTTAAACGGATAGAAAAATAATCCTCAGAAGATACTGCAGTGCTTAGTTAGAACCTGTATTACTCCTTATGTGTATGTATGTATTGTCTTTGGTACAAAAATGAGGACTAGGAAATATTTCAATTTAAAACTGATTTACAGATTGAAGTGGTAGTGACTCGTTTAGTAATCTGTGTAAATAAGGTGTTAGAGTGGAAAGCTTTTATGATAAAGTAACGTGATTCACGCAGGGGTGTAATTTAATCTTAGGAACTCTAGATGACCCAGAGTGGTTCATAAACGAGCTGTCTGTTCTCTGGTGGGGTTGTTTTTTTTTTCCACTTTTTATGTTGAGAGGAATTTCATAGCTTTAAGGGTTGTGCAAAGTCCAGTTCCTCACAGGTTTTGGTTCATCCTGTATGTTCACAGTGCCCAGCACCAAGGGTGTTCCTTCTTCTTCACAGAGTCTGCTAGTCTTCCAAGTGCCCATTTCACCTCTCACACTGCTGTTCTCTAGTTGTGTCAGTCGAGGTACTTCAGTCACAACAGTCTGGTGGCTGTTGTGGGGCAGTCAGAGCCGTGTACAATCACTCAGGAACTGACAGAGTTGCAGATGCTACAGTGAGCCTGCAACTGGAACTTAAGAGGCAGGATAAACGCAGTAAGAGCCCCCATCCACCAGCTTGTCTGCTTTATGGTGAAAATGGAAATAGAGTGGAGAGGGAACCAGTTTGGAAGTCTCTGTGAATTGTGCTGGTGTTTTCCAAGGGGTTGAGGAGGAAGACCACAGAGGCTCATGTTGCTTTCACACCTGTAGCTGTAGTGAAATCTCTGGCTGCAGCCCAAAATACCTGGAAAATGCTCTGACTTCCCTCTATGGGTGGAGAGGCCTGAGCAGTGGTATCGTGCTCTTATGTTCTGTTACTAATGATCTCTAATGTCAGATTTAAATACAGAAACGTTCTCCTCAAATAACTTGAATGTTGCTGATGCTGTTCTAGCATGCTTGGAGAGGTGAGGCAGAGAGGAGCAGACTTGAGGAGCAGTCTAGTATCTGAGCTCACTACCAGCTTTGGTTTGCTCTAAAGAGAACAGTTTGCTGCTTTCAACCCCCATCCCGTGTACAACCTGGAACTGTAGAAGCTGTAGCTCATGACAAACGTGGTTCAAGTCCCTTTCTGTGTTTGCTGACCAAGGCTGAATGGTAGGGTAGCTCCAAGGAAATTGCTTCCCAGTATCTCCCGTTAAAGAGCTGGCTCTTGGAATTTCTCTAAGGTTTTGTAAACCAGCGAAGGCACTGAGATAATCAGCCCTGGGCTGTTACAGTTGATGGCAGCAGTACCCAGTTCCCCAACAGTTTGTATATAGGAGTGAGTTACTGTAAATCCTCCGCTCCCTGTTTAGGAGGCTCTCCCCTGCTGAATAGAAGACTCCTGCTTAATGCTGGAGGAACCGGCTCAGGAGTGATCGACTCTGGGCTTGGGCTGCTGTTTGTAATAAAACAGCCCTTGGGGTCAGGGTGAGCGGCCCCCTTGTGCTGGAAGGGGGCGAGCGAAAAGCGAGTTAAAGATGAGCCGTCGGTTCCCTGAGCTCCCTCCCGCCGGGCCTTGCTGGGCGGGCTGTGACGGGGGCTGCCCCGGGGGTTGTAACCGGGGTGTGTGTGTGTGCTCCGAGGGTTTCCGCTCGGTTCGCTCCGCTGGAATCCGCTGCCGGAGCTTTTCCGAG
>VZRI01014155.1:80184-94795 GCA_013397515.1 Upupa epops | reverse complement strand
TCGGCTCCGCAGGGGCTCAGGAACAAACCGAAGAAGAAGGGGCGCATCCAGCCCGACCTCATCGACGTGGATCTCATCCGCGGTGAGGGGCCGGCGGCCGCGCCGCTGCCCGCTGGGACCGGGAGCGCAGCGCCAGGCCGGTGGCACCGGGAGCCCGTTCGGGCCGGGGGGATGGAACCTGGGCCGGGGTTTGTCAGTCCCGGCTCGCAGTCTGGCTCGGTTGTTAAGCCCCTGCCCGCAAACTGCCCTCAACCCCGCAGCCCCCTGCCCGCAGCCCCGGCCGTTCCTCTGCCCGCAGCAGCAGCAGCAGCGGGAGGGCCCTGGGAACCCCCAGCCCGGAGCAGCCTTAGTCAGCGCGAACGAATCGCTGAGCCCTGCGAGCGGGGCTGCGGGGAGCCTGGGGCTGGAGAGGGGAAGAGGAGGCGATGAAAGGGCCAGTAGCAGCGGGTGAGGGCTGCCCGGAGGCTGCGGGGTTGGGGGTCGAGCCTGGGGCAGGGTTCTGCCACCTCGCGGCACGGCAGAGCCGGCTGCGTTCACGCTTGGAAAGAAGCAGTCGAAATCTCTGCGATTCAAGATTTTCTTTTCATTCCAAGGTTCTACATTCGCCAAAGCCAAGCCCGAAATCCCCTGGACGTCGCTAACTCGGAAGGGAATTGTGCGAGTGGTGTTTTTCCCCCTGTTCAGCCAGTGGTGGATACAGGTCACTTCCCAGCGCATCTTCATGTGGCTCCTGGTGCTCTACGTGATGCAGGGTGAGGGGTGGCAGGGCTCTGTGGCACAAGGCTGTTCCTGCAAGGCATGTGAGATCGTGATCATCACAGGGAGGTGATGGTGCCCCTGTACTCGGCGCTCTGGGTCCAGTTTTGGGCACCACAGTATCAGGTGGACATTGAGGTTCTGGGGAGAGACCCTGTGAGGAGCAGCTGAAGGAACTGGGGTTGTTTGGTCTAGAGAAGAGGAGGCTGATTGGAGAGCTCGGTGCTCTCTACAGCTCCCTAACAGGAGGTTGTAGCAAGGCTGGTGCTCATCTCTTCTCCCAAACTCCTAATGCTAGGACAAGAGGAAATGGCCTCAAGCTGCATCAGGGGAGGGTTACTTTGGATCTTAGGAAGAAGCTCTTTCCTGAGAGAGTGGTTGAGCACTGGACCAGGCTGCCCAGGGAGGGAGTGGAGTCCCCATCCCTGGAGGGGCTTAAAAATTGAGTAGCTGGGCCACTTGAGACCATGATCTGGGGGTTGGGGAGCTGTTGGGATGGGGGCTGGACTGGGTGATCCTGGAGGTCCTTTCCAGCTGTTAGGATTCTATGTATGTTTTGCAGTCCACAACCGAAAGCACAGGGACCTGGTGTGAAACCTTCTTGAGGCTTCTGGTGCTGTTGTTTGCAGGAACCAGAAAGCAAATAGTGAAGAGCTGGGCCAAGCTCTTCGCTGTGCCTTGTGATCTTCTGCTTTTCAGTGGTAGCACTTGTGTTGTATTTCCTGATGCCTGTCGTGAACGCCAGTGAAGTCATGGGACCGCTGTGCCTTATGTTGCTCATGGGGACCGTGCACTGTCAGATAGTGTCCACCCAGATCAACAGACCTTCAGGAAACAACGGGCTCAGCAGACGGAGGAGGTGAGCGAGGTAGTGGGTCCACACAGAGTCACAGAAGGGACCTCAAAAGATCATCTCAGTTCTCTGTTCATGCGAGAACTTACTGGCTCGTTGGTTGATTCTTTTTTTGGTTAATGATTAATTCTCCTTATTTTAACGCTCAGGAAGTTACGCAAGTCTGTGGGCGTCGATGGGAACACTTGGCCTTCTGACAAAAGCAGTAAAGAAGAGCAGTCAGAGTCCGCATCTCTTCTGAACAATTTACTGAGTGTGGTTTTCCGAAGGAGGTACCTGTCCTTGGTGGTTTGTTGCACTTGTGGTGGCACTGCGAGCACTCTGGTATCCAGAAAAGGAAGACAGAGTGTGTCTGGCACTGTCACCGATGTCCCAACCCTCCCCCAGTTGGTTTCTTCTGAACTAAAAGGGCTCTTGGTTTTGTAGGAGGTTGATTCCTCATGAGTTTCTCGCTTTGAGATGCTCAAAACCAATCACAGGACTGGAGCTGTGGCCTCACTAGTGCCATTAGCTCTGTATTTTGCTGCTGTGCTTGGGGTGAAAGCATTCAGTTGTGTTTTCTCTCACAGGAATCAACAGATGAGGTTGGTAGCTGAGAAAGGGACTGAGACAGAAGGAGGTGTGAACATGGTGACTGATGGCATTAAACACAGACACGGCAGATCTGAGCACAGGCTGCTGCACTTCAAGGAGAAAGAGAAGCTCTCTGATGCAGAGAAGAGCCACCAGGTACTGGTGGGGAAGAGCCAGTCCCAACTTTCAGGGTGTTCTGTGAGTGCCCGCAGCTTTGCTGCTGCTGAATTGTGCTGGGTGCCCTGTGGCTGACTTTGAGTTCTGCTTCCCTAGGATGAATCCACCAACAGGGGCGGCGTTTCTGAGGAGCTCTCGAGTGAGGAGGATGCTGAAGCAACAGCACAAAGGATCTTGTTACGCCAGAACGTGGAAGCGGCTTCCAGTGACAACAGCTACGAAGAGAAGAAGAAGAGGCCCCTGGTTTCTCTGAACCAGGCTGTCTCACAGGTACTCGTGTTGGGTTGGTGCCATCCCCAGCACAGTTTTCCCTGTGGATAACAACCAGCTTTTCCCTCGGTTTTGGCAGGTCAAGCAGGTCCTGAGAGTTGCCAGAGACTCTGACAGTGTCGTGGAATCGGAGCTGGAATCCACCCTCTACAGTCAGGTGCGGTTGTAAATGGAGCTTTACTGAGCCCAGCCAGTGCGGGGAGTTGTTGCCCAGCAGAACAGACCGCTTGTTCCTGAGGAGGATGAAGCCTTGTGCCTCCCTCCCTGCTTGTTTGGACCTTTGTCCACAACCGTGAGCCTAACAAGTCGAGACTCAGCTGGTCTTTCTGCTGGCAGTGCCGTGTGCTGTGGTCCAGGCTGCTACTGCTGCAGGGGCTGTTGTGGTTTGGGAGGCAGTGCTGAGCTGTAGCTTTTATGCTGACAAGCTTTGATTGGAAAGTGAAGGCTCTGTTCTGTGAGGTATCTGATCACCTCGATGACTTCATTACTTTATCTGGGCCCCTGCCACTCCCACAACCTGACAATGAATCACAGAATAGATCACAGAATCCTCATGGCTGGAAAGGACCTCCGGGATCACCAAGTCCGGCTCTCATCACAACAGCTCCCCAAGCCCTAGACCGTGCCCTCAAGTGCTCTGGCTACTCAGTTTTTAAACCCCTCGAGGGATGGGGACTGCACCCAATCCCTGGGCAGCCTGGTGCAGTGCCCAGCCACTCTCTCAGGAAAGAGCTTCTTCCTAAGAGCAGATCTAACCCTCCCCTGACCCAGCTTGGAGTCAGTGAACATCAAATTATAAAGACACAAGTCCACAGATCAGAATAAAACAGCGGGGAAAGCCCGGGATGATGCAGGAGCCAGAAAACGTTCGTGTTAGAGTGAATCAGTCAGGTTTGGTTTTGTGAAGGTGGCAGTAGGGGTGGGGAGCTGACAGAGGCTGTGACTTCCTGTGCAGAGACGCTGGTTGAAAAGCTGTCTGTGCATCACATTGTCGTTACCAGTTTGCACTGGGGCTGTGTCTGGGAGTTCTCAGCTGCCCTAGGCTGTGGTCTGTGGTCGGGGAGGGAACAGGTTCTGGCAGCTGCTGCAGACTGCGCTCTGTTCATTTTGCTGCTGTCCCAAGGACTCGAGGTCTTGTGTCAGCGTGGGCTCACGGAGCTGCAGTGTGACCCGACAGGACTCGGAAAGCACTCGCCATGACTCCGAGACTGAGGACATGCTGTGGGATGACCTGCTGCACGGGCCAGAGTGTCGCTCGTCCTGCACTAGTGACAGTGAGGAGACGACTGTGAGAGGCACCAGGAGGGATCTGAAGGAAGATGTTTTCCAGCAGGTTTGTGGATTTGTGTCCAGTGGCTCAAAGTGTGGTGGAATCCCAGAGTGTCTGGGCTTGGAAGGGACCTCGAAAGACCATCCAGTCCAATCCCCCTGCCACAGCAGGAGCCCCTGGATCCAGTCACACAGGAACAGTCCAGGCAGGTTTGAAACAACTCCAGAGAAGGAAACTCCACAACCCCCCTGGGCAGCCCTGTCCAGGGCTCTGGCACCCTCACTGGCACCCTCCTCTGTTCCAGCTGACACCCAATGCCCCTTGTCCTAGCACTGGATACAAGGCAGCTGTTGATGCTGCAGGTCTGGTAACGCAGGAGGGACCCATCACCTCGCATCTCAAGTGGAAGATCCCCTCACTCAGTCTCTCTTTCCCCATCTACCTGAATAAGACCAGCACTGTGTTCTCGGTGCAGTGTGAGCAACCTAGCACAGGCTGAGCCTGTTCTGGCAGCCCTGGGCTAAATGGTACCAGTGATCAGCCCACCAGTACTGTCTGGATCATGGCCAATCCCACACCAAAGCTTCCCCCCCCCAGTCCCGTTTGCAATCCCCCTCTGGATTTCACAGCTTCCTAGGACAAAGCCTTAGTTAATGGTGGGACAGAGGCAGATTTCACACCTCTGGCATTCTCCTCTCCCTCTCTTCTCCAGAACCATTTGTTGTGGCTGCAGAACACGAGCCCAGCATCTGCGAAAGTGAGTGCCCTGATCTGGGAAGGGAACGACTGCAAGAAGGTGGATATGTCTGTGCTGGAGATCAGCGGGGTCATCATGAGCAGCTTAAGGGCTGTGAAGCCTGGCAGCCTCACTCTTTCCCAACCACCAACAAAGCCCTAAGAGCAGCCAGGTGTGGAGATACCAATTGCAGTGGGCAACTGGCCCCTCCTCAGCTGCCAGTACTGTTGTTCCAAAGGTTTTCACTTCAAACCTGCATGGTCCAGCGGGCAGGAGGTGCTGTTGGGAGCCCAACGGGTGCTGCTTGCTGCTGGCTGTCTCTGCTCTGTGCAGTTATCTGTTGGTTTGGGACTGAATCGGGGGGAATTGGCTTAGGTTGGGTCCTTTGAGGGGAAGGGGAACCGAGGGCTTGACTGACTGAACGCTGCTCCCACAGCATCCTCTTCCCTGATGCACAAATCCAGGTAACCACCCTGCTTTTGTTCCTCTCGCCAGGTTAATGCCTACCAGCAAGGAGTGGGGTATCAGATGCTGGGAAACATCATCACCATTGGACTCGCCTTCCTGCCGTTCCTCTACAGGCTCTTCCGCACTGACAACCTGGAGCAGCTCTGCTCCATTTCCCTGACAGAGCTTCTGCACATCTTCTGCGGGGCTCCTGCCAGCACCGCCGTCGTCTTTCTGGCTGCCATCAACTTCCTTGAGAGGCTTTGCCTAACGTGGATGTTCTTCTTCATGATGTGCGTTGCTGAGAGAACGTACAAACAGGTGAGTTCACCCTCCTGTCGCCTTTCCTGACCCCTGGGGCAGGGTTCTGTCTGCTGCAGTAGACACTGGCGAGACGAGGGTGTCTGAGCAAGTGCTGAGTGCCCCTGTCTGTGCCTCAGCTCGCACAGCAGCGGCAGCTCTGCCTCTGCCACACTCGAGGTGACTGTCAGTGACCCAAGAGCTCAGGCACCAGGGTCTCCCCTGAGGCTTCCCCAGTGCTGCTGGTTCTGTCAGGTACCACCACGCAGCCCCAGACAGTGTCTTGTTTTAGCCTGACTGGTGTCTGTGTTTCTGGCTTTGCTCCACAGAGGTTTTTGTTTGCCAAGCTGTTCAGTCACATCACGTCTGCTCGGAAAGCCAGGAAGTACGAAATCCCTCACTTCAGGCTCAAGAAGGTAGAAAACATTAAGATCTGGTTGTCTCTCCGTTCCTATCTAAAGGTGAGCTCTGAGTTGTCTCTGCAGAGGGTGTAACCGCACTCCAGGCTCGCTGCTCTGGCCCTTTGGTGGCCCTGCTGGAGGTGCTGACCAAGTTACAGCTCTGCAGCCAAACCTCCCACCTGACTGGGTGTCTTTCTCCGTAGAGACGAGGCCCCCAGCGCTCTGTGGACGTGGTGGTGTCATCCATCTTTTTACTGGCTCTTTCCATTGCCTTCATATGCTGCGCCCAGGTGAGCTCCTTCACTTCTGAGACCCCCACTCTGCTGGGACTTCTCTTTTGCCAACCTGCAGAGAGCTGGAACTGCAGCTCTTTGTCTCTTCAGTTTTGTGAGGGGGACTTAAGGAGCTTTGTAAGGTTTAGGTGGCAACAGATCTTCATCTTCTGTGTCAGGAGGGGGAGGTCTGGGGTTTATGATCACTGGGAGAAGGTTGAGGGCACATGAGGGAAAGGACCCTCTGCCCAGGTACCTCAGGAGGTCACAGGACCCTTGGCCTGAAGACTTGCAGTGTCTTCTTTAACTCTGCTGTTAAACGCAGATCAAGAGCTGTTAACCCTTCCCTAGCCCTTCGGTTACACTGAGCAGTGTTGCAGGGTGGGAAACCCATCAGGTGCTGCAGAGCACGAGTGTCTGTGACCTGTTGTTTGCACACAGCAGCCTCCTGGCAAAGCTGGCAGCCCATGGCTGGGATGGGTGCACCCTCTGCTGGGTTAAAAGCTGCCTGGATGCAGAGAGTGGTTGTGAATGGATCCCCATCCAGCTGGTGCCCAGTGCTGTCGCCCTGGGATCAGTGCTGGGCCCAGTTCTATTCAGCTTCTTTAGTGCTGACCTGGATGAGGGGATCGTATCTCCCCTCAGTAAATTCATGGGTGACACCAAGTTGGGGAGGAGTGTTGATCTGTTGGAGGGGAAGAAGGTGCTGCAGAGAGATCTGGACAGGCTCGGGCAATGGGCCAGTGGGATGAGGTTGAACAGGGCCAAGGGCAGGGTCCTACACTTCGGCCACAATAAGAGGTGTCACCAAGGGCCAATGGCAGCCTGGCTTGGATCAGCACTAGTGTGGCCAGCAGGACTAGGGATGTCATTCTCTCCTGTACTGGGCACTGGGGAGGCCTCCCCTAGAGTCCTGGAGTAGTTCTGGGCCCCTCACTGCAAGAAAGAGATGGAGGGGCTGGAGCGGGTCCAGAGGAGCAATGAGGCTGGAGAGGAAAAGGCTGATGAGGAGAGGCTGAGGGAGCTGGGGGTGTTCAGCCTGGAGAAGAGGAGACTCAGGGGGGACCTTCTCCCTCTCTCCAGCTCCCTGAAGGGAGGGTGCAGTCAGGTGGGGGTCAGGCTCTTCTCCCAGGCACCCAGTGCCAGGATGAGAGGGCAGGGCCTGAAGCTGCCAGGGGAGGGTTAGGTTGGATGTTAGGAAGCCCTTCCTCCCAGAAAGGATGCTCACAGCCTGGACTGGACTGCCCAGGGCAGTGAGGGAGTCCCTGTGTCTGGAGGTGTTGAGGGACAGCCTGGCTGTGGCCCTGAGTGCCCTGGGGTGGCCACTGGGGTGCTGTTAGGTGCTGGGCTGGGCTGGAGGAGCTCAGAGGGCTTTGCCAGCCTCAATCCTGTGATTGTGTGACTGACACTGGTGGGCTTTCTCCCAATACAGGTTCTGAAGGGTCACAAAACATTCCTGAATGCAGCCTACAACTGGGAGTTCCTGATCTGGGAGGCAGCACTGCTTCTCTTTTTACTACGTCTGGCATCTTTGGGCTCTGAAACCAACAAGAAATACAGCAACATTTCCATCTTGCTGACCGAGCAGGTACCTCCCTTCAGCTTCCCCTCCCTTGTGGTTGGGTACAGTTACCACCTTTCAAAGCAGCTGAAAGGATGCACCTGTCTCTCTCAGATCAACTTGTACCTAAAGATGGAGAAGAAGCCAAACAAGAAGGAACAGCTCTCTCTAGTAAACAATGTTCTGAAACTCTCTACAAAGCTGCTGAAGGTGAGATGCTGGCCCCCAAACCCAGCACCTCCTCTGGGTCACCCTCTTGGGGAGGCCTGAGACAGTGGGGATTTCTGTGGGTACCTTGAAGCAGACAGAGGCTGTGCAGGGTGAGCAGTGTCTGCTAGAGCACCAGGAGTAACCTGCAAGTCAGAGGATTAATTGCTGCTGCTAGGGAGGAATGTTAACGGGCTTTGCTTCCCCCCTTTCACCGCAGGAATTAGATTCTCCCTTTCGGCTGTATGGACTGACCATGAATCCACTGATCTACAACATAACGCGTGTGGTAATACTCTCTGCTGTGTCGGGTGTCATCAGTGATCTTCTAGGATTCAACATCAGAGTGAGTGCAATTCTCACCCAGCCCACAGGGAGCTGCTTGGCGGGGTCACTGCTCAACCACTCAGCACAGGCTTGGGCTCTTAGGTGGGATTTAGAGTCACAGAGTGTTAGGGACTGGAAGGGACCTCGAAAGACCATCCAGTCCAATCCCCCTGCCACAGCAGGAGCCCCTAGATCCAGTGGCACAGGAACAGTGCAGGTGGGTTTGAAACTTCTCTGGAGGAGACTCCACAACCCCCCTGGGCAGCCCCTTCCAGGGCTCTGGCACCCTCACCTGGAAGAAGTTTCTTCTCCTCTTGATGTGGAACCTCCTCTGTTCCAGCTGACACCCAGTGCCCCTTGTCCTAGCATTGGGTGCCCCGAGCAGAGCCTGGCTCCTTCCTGCTGACACCTCCCCTTCCATATGTATTGTAGTGACTCCCCATCTCCCTGGGGCAGGCTCTGGGGGAAGGACAGGTACCTTTCAGGTATCTGGTGCCCTTTAAAGCTGTTGGAATCCTGGGTTCTTTCCCTTGGTAGCAAAGACACCATCCTCCTGCATTTCAAATTGGATCCCACAGAGCAGAGCCCTCAGCACAGGATGGGCAAAGGAGGCCGAGTCCGTGCTGTAGCTGAGAAGCTCCCAGCTCTGGTGCTTCCAGACCCATAACTCACTGTGTTTCTCTTTGCAGTTGTGGAAAATCAAACCATGACCTGACAACACCTCTGCACTCGGCCTTCTCCATCAGACAGAGCAGAGCCGATAACCAAGAGCTTGGGCAAAAGGCAGAGCTGCTCTCCAGCTGCCGGCGTCTGTGACCCTGGCTGTTCACAGCAGGCCGTGTTTCGCAAGTTCTGCCTCTGCTTTTCTGCTCTACGACACCCAGGCTGAGGCTGGTCTGCTCAGCACCCCAGCCCCTGCGCACACAGCCAACCCCACCCGAGCAGAGCGACCTGAGCCCCGCAGCCGGAGTGCGGGCAGCGTGGGACCCTGACCACACCAGCCCTGTGAGACTGGAGGGACAGCGGCTACAGGAGCCTCGTACGACCTGCAGCCTGGTGACAGGTGATGAGTCGGTCCCGTTTCAGGGGGCTCAGGGGCTGCACTGGGTCACTTTGGGTGCCACTCCGAGCTCTGCTTGGCCTGCAGCCACACTGACACATTTACCTGCATGAGCCAGGGTGCTTCCGTTCCGCTCTGCGTGCTCGAGGCTTTGCCTCTTCATCTGACCTGCAGGCTGGGGTGAGACTCACCCTGTGCTCGGTGAACTCTGCCTCCAGCGCACAGCTCAGCGCCAGAGCGGGTTCCTGGTGGTTGTTTTACACTGACCCTCCTGTGAATGAAACGATGAGTGTGTGTTGGAAACACTGGTTCCAGGAGAAGCACTGCAGCTCCGCACTGCAGCAGAGCCTCACCCCAACCCCTGAGGAAGGGAATCCCACGAGAACCAGTTTGGTGGCAGAAAGATCCTCTCCCCGACTGAAGAGTAGAAGGGGCAGGGCAGAGAGACACTAAACGCTCTCCAGGCAGCTGCTGAACCTTCAGTTTCCTTAACTGATGCTGCTTCTATTTATTTGAAATGAAAAATCAAACCCAAGGAGCTGTTTGTGGTTTCATTCTTTTCATGTTAAGGGGCAGGGAGGGGGGTGAAGAGGGCAGAAGAGTTTCCGGTAGTAAAGTGTTGACAGCCGTTTTCTGGACAAGGAGCAGCTGTCAGTGCGAAAGGAGACGACCGCTGCGTCTATCAAAAGGTACAAGTGCAGCTACAGGACAAGGATTTCATCATCACCAACCGTCTCTAGAGGACTTGATGAGGTTTATAATCCCTTTGTCGATTGTTTGAACAGGGAGCCAAGGA
The DNA here is from genome assembly GCA_013397515.1 of Upupa epops. Lineage (NCBI taxonomy): Eukaryota > Metazoa > Chordata > Aves > Bucerotiformes > Upupidae > Upupa > Upupa epops. Next base: position 84,789 of record VZRI01014155.1, on the reverse strand, counting down.
AACTTCAAGGAATAAACTGTGTTTTCCAGAAGCGAAGGAATCACAGCTGGGGGTAGGGGGTCCCAGATTCAGCCGTTCCAGTCCCGCAGCGCAGAACCACCAGGCCAGGACCAGGGGGAGTTTGGTTTTAATATCTATATAAAAAATAATGAGCCATTTACAGGTCTCTCCGGAGGCAGAGCCCCCCAGAGTTAGGTATAAAGGTGCTGTACAGTATATAAACATTTACACCCAGGACATCCAGACATCGCTTGGCATCCCAAGGCCACATCGCTAGGTCATCCGATACAGTCAGTACAGACACGAGTTCTACGGAGGGAGCGATCGCACACGGGACAGCCGCTACATCGGGTCACAGCAACACAGAAGAAAGAGCGGGGTAGCCGAGGCCGGGGAGGTCGCTGCAGTGGTGCCGGTTCATCTTGGCGGTCAACGTCTCCTCCGGTCCTCGCTGCAGTCGGTGGGTGGGGCGAGCGCAGACAACGCAGGACAGGCTCTCGGTGAGGAGACGCGGGGACTATCTACACAGGCTACTTCAAAGTGGTGAATGTTTTCACAGTCGTACTCCACGCCGGGGAGTACTCGTACGTGTGACGCTACACAGCACGTCTGAGCCGAGCCATCCCCGGCGAGAGCAGAGCACAGGCCATCTGCTTCACAGCCCGCTTCGTGGTCCAAGTCTTTTGTCTGAAAAGCTGTTGGGAGAGTGCTCCTCGGATGCTGAGGAACTCGACTCCCCAGCGGGCTCACTGTGCTTCAGCGAGGTGGATGTTTGGCAGCCCAAGCAGGAGCTCCATCCCTTCGCCTTCAAGGAGCAAAACACTGGGTTAGCCTGCATTTTACTGCAAGCTCTGACCTGCTGCGACTTCTCCTGCAACCGCAACCGACGGCTCCTTTTGCCGCTGTTTTGCAGCCGTTGAAAATCCCAAGAGGTCAGGAAATCATCGCTGAAACCCTGGGAATGAGAGAGCCTCCTCACTTTATGCACCTGTTCTTGGAGCTGCTGGGCTGCTGGTGGTGGGAACAGCGCTCTGTAAAGCCCACAGCCTAGTCCAAGCCACAGGCACTACGTCTCCCCCCCGCCGCGCACTGTCCGGTTCAGCGCTGCCAGATCACACACTGGGAGTAAACTGGGGGGAGACTGCCGGTACCCCCAGAGCCCAGAGCTTCCTCTGCGAAGCTGCGATGGCAGCTGGTTCAGCTGCTCTCTCCACAGAGGGACAGATGCGCTTCCTGATGAGCGTTACCTGAGGGGGATGCGGCTGAGCCAGGGCCACCAGTGGAAGCCACCGTGTGATTTCACCGAAGGCAGGCTCTCCTCTCTCCAGGCGGGGGTTTGCCCAGGCAGGGGCCAGCACCGGCCTTCTCAGCCGGGCCAGCAAAGCGCTTTTTGCCGCGCTCACAAGAAGCCAGATTACAAACCCGGTGCTGATGTCCAACAGCGACAGCACTTGGTGTTGGCTGTCAGACCTGAAGGGTTGAACAGCGATCGAACAGCGATCGAACAGCGATCGAACAGCGATCGAACAGCGATCGAACAGCGACAGCCGCTCCTCTGCTGCCCCAGAACTGACAGAACCGACTCGCCCGTCTCCGTCCGGAACCAGGGGGACGGCCTCGGGCAAACACACAGCCTGCTCTTCAGCAAACACCCACTGCAGACGCAAGCTGGCCTCTCCACGACTGGAATAGATGAGGGGGACCGGAGCGACCGGGTACAGTAGATAGCTTGGCACACGAACAGGAGGTGAGTCATGACCACACTGGCTAAGAGAGAGGCATGAAATGACTTTGTTCAGGGACTCAAACACTCTCTGGGGAAGCCGTAGCAGTGCAACGGCGGCGGCAGCAGCAGAACACCGCCCGCCACAGGACAGGGGGACAGCAGCTTACGGGGGGAGTTTCGCTGAAGCGATCCAGAAGGTCCTTCATGCAGCTGAGATAATTTAAGAACAAATCCACTACTTTCCACCCTCTGCCCAGTTCCTGAAAGAACAACAGGACCGAAACTCGGTTCAAACCCTTCCCAAATGAACAACAGCCCGCAGTCAGAGCCGTTTCTCCGCCACGCCGGCTGCTGGGGTGACTCTGCACGCGGTTGGTACCCTCCAAGGGCCAGGAGTTATCGGGGTTTTCTTGACTGGAGAGCTGTTCTCAGATTTGGAAATTCCATCGTCTTTGGTTTCATGGAGCAGCTCCAGGTGTCTCTCTCCGTGTTTGTTCAGCAGAAGAGTCTCCTGTGTTTCCAGCCTCCTCTGTTTCTCTGTGGAGAGCAGAGGAATATTGGAAAGGCTGGATGTTTTCAGCCTGCTGGACCCTGCCTCTCCAGCGGGCGACTTCTTCATCCTTTCAGCTCGGGAGGCGATTCTCCTGGAGTCACTGAACGGAAGATCGGGCTCATCGAACGCTGCCTGTCGTCGCTCCGGAGACCTCCCCTCCCTCCTGCCACAAGTTCTCTGCTTTGTTTCTTTCCTTGCCACTCCTGCTTTCCCGTTTGCACCCTCCAGCTGCTCGACAGTCCTATCGCCACGAGTCGTTTGATCTCGATACCCCTGCAGCCTGCCGAGCGCTTCTACGTTTGCTTGCTTACCGAGGGGCTTCAGGGGACTGGCAGACCCTCCCTGACTTCCGCTGGGACACTCCTGTTTGTTCCTGCTGCTCATCCCTATTTCTGAGGGTCTGCTCTCACCGACTCTGGAACTGTCCGGTTTGTGAGAGCCACTGCTGCAGGGCTTTTCAGGGTCCCCTCTGCCGGGGCTGTGGAACCCGCTGGGAGGGTGCCCCTCGGCAGCCGCTGACCCGCCTGGACTCTCAGATCTCTCTCTTCTAGTCCCCAGCTCCAAACTGCCTTTTGTGATTTCAGACCCGGGGCTGGAGGGACGTTCCCATCTGCTCCTTGTTCTCCGGGGAGAAGCCTGAGGCTTCCTCTCGGGCTGGTTTGCAGTTAAAGTGCTTCTCTTCTCAGGCACAGTGTTCTTCGCTCGTTCCAGTTTCTCAGACAGCTGAGCTCTCGTTAAAGTTTCTCCCGGTACCGGTAAATAACTCACTTCAGATGGGGAAGCAGGAGGTGAAGATGAAGCTAATGGTGACTGTTCTTCATATATTACATTCGATGAAGATGGACTGTAACTATCCCAATCACCTGGAAGGGAACAGCGAGAGATTCAGCTTCAACCACTAAAAACACCCCCTCCCACCGCCGCTGCTGCCACCCCCTCCCGGAGATCACTACACGTTCTAGCACCGCGCAGGCTCCTGAGGCTGCGGGACGTTGGGTTTAAACAAGACTCCCGACCGCGTCCTCTCAAAGCCTGGCTCGCTCAGGTTTTGATCACCGCATCGTTCTGCAGCCTCCAGCCCCGCCGAGCAAAGCGTCCAGCGTTCGGGACGCCGACAGCTGCTCCGCGGCACCGACGCCGTCCCCGAGCAGCGCAGCGTCGGAGCCTGCCTGCGGCGCACAACGGCGACCGGAGCTCCGCTGTTCGGCCTAAGCAAGGATCGACCCGAACTGTTCCCACTCGCAGGACGCTTGAGAAGCAGTGAGAAGCTGAGGGTTTGCCAGAGCTCCGCACTGTTACCGACAGGAGGAGAGGGAAGACGAGACGTGCGGATTTACCAAGTCTGTAAGGAAAAGCCAAGAAAAGCACTGAAAGCCCTTAATGCTGCTCAGGTTTCACGTAGGGACACAGACTGGAAGGAGCCAAACCTGAAGGAGGAAGAGAAAAAGCCCAGAAGTACATTCCAAAATCACAGAGATCAGCGAGCGAGATCTCCATCAGCAACGTCCGATCACAGAATCCCGGGATTATTGAGGCTGGGAAAGACCTCGGAGATCATCAGGGCCAGCAAATTAACAGCAAGACAAGAGGCAACCCCACCCTGAGAGCCGCTCGTCTAGGTTCAGCCTCGTCTCTGCACAGCAGGGGCTGCTCCAGATGGTCTCCCGAGGTTCCTTCAGACCTCTCTAGGATCCTGTTTCTGCCTCAGCCTCGGATTTCCACAAACAGGAGGGCCAGGAGTGATTCCAGGTAGCGGCAGCGCAGCCCCCGCAGCGTGAGATCATCCCCATTTATCACCCAGTGCTGGGATCACAGCCGGCTTACGGGGCCTGTGGCGCCTCTCCCGGCCTCACTCCCCTCTAGCTGTGGACAAGGGGACCTGGCCAAGCTCATCAGAACAAGGCAGACTATGCTCAGCTTCACCCGTAACTGCATCTGGGCAAGAACAGCCCCAGGGACAGGATGGACTGGGGCCTGACCTGCTGGAGAGCAGGGGAGGAGAAAGGGACCTGGGGGTCCTAGTGGCCAGCAGGGTGACTCTGAGCCAGCAATGTGCTCTGGTNGCTGTGGCAGGGGGATTGGACTGGGTGATCTTTCAAGGTCCTTTCTGGTCCCTAAGGATTCTAGGATTTGCTCCTGAGGTGTCTCTAGTCGCTAACCGAGTATCACTGACCCCGGAGATCCTTGTAACTACTGCTATTTCACAGGAGGAGCTGGATAGTGGAGACTTTAAATCTCTCTTCTCTTGATTTCCTTTTTTCTTACATTAAAATGATCGCTCTGAGCTGCTGTGTCATCGTACTTAACGAATGCAAAGGAGGAGGGA
>VZRI01014155.1:62975-80167 GCA_013397515.1 Upupa epops | reverse complement strand
CTGAGTATCACTGACCCGGAGATCCTTGTAACTAACTGCTATTTCACAGGAGGAGCTGGATAGTGGAGACTTCAATCTCTCTTCTCTTGATTTCCTTTTTTCTTACATTAAAATGATCGCTCTGAGCTGCTGTGTCATCGTACTTAACGAATGCAAAGGAGGAGGGACTCCCAGTTCACAGAGCTCTTGGACAGGGATCGCTGCGAGGGGTTTACTGGGTCGGGTGCAAAGGGTCTGCAGAACAAACCTGGTGAGGAGCAGCCGCGGGAGCTGGGGCTGGGGACTCTGGAGAAAAGGAGGCTGAGGGGAGACCTTACTGCTGTCTGCAGCTGCCTGACAGGAGGGAGGGTGCAGAGTGGGGCTCTGCTCAAAAGGAACAAGTGATTGGGCAACGGGAAATGGCCTCAGGTTGCCCCAGGGGGAGTTTAGGTCGGACATGAGGAAGAACTTCACTGAAAGCAGGTGCCCAGGCCTTGGCACAGGCTGCCCAGGGAGGGGGTTCAAGTCTCACAGTCACGGAGCCTGGAGCTCAGCGACAGGGTCTGGGGGTGGGTTGGGACGGCTGAGTTGAGGGTTGCACTCGATGATCTCAGAGGTCTTTCCCAACCCGAATGCTGTGACGATTTATGCCAAGCTACTTCGCTGTGAGACAGACGCGGGCAGCCAGGAGCGCAGAGCAAGCCCGCAGCTCACGGAGGGGCTGCTGCCTGGACTGCGCCGCGCGGGTTGGCGCAGTGAGCTGTTAGGGGCCGTCTTCCAGCTCTCGAGGAAAGACATGGAGAGAGTGCTGAGCAGATTTTACCCCTCGAGTGGAGGGCAGTTGCTGCCTCTAACTGACTGAACTCCACAGCCTCTGGGGTTGGTGACTGCAAAAGTCGATCAGCTAAAAGCAACCCTGTGATCTCCAAACGCTGCCACCAGAACCCAGGGTTAAGGGACTTCAAAGGCGCTGAGTGCTCTCAGCTTTAAAATGCTGCCACAGCCCGGAGTCCTCCGAGCAGCACGTCACAGCGAATTTGGAATGAGAAGGCAGTTGGAGTTCATTATCCACTCGTAGAGGAAAAGCTGATGAGCTTGGACAGAGCTGAGAAACTCCGTACAATCCAAACAGGCAGTCATTTCCCCTCCAGGGCTCCTGGGTACCCATCGAGTGTTAATCTCACCAGAACCACTCCTTCTCCTTCAAAACAACCCTGAACACATGCAGAGCTCTTAGAACGGAACCGCTCACTGCTTCACAGACCCCACTGCCCAGGACCCTCAAACCAGGGCTCCCCTCGAGATGACCTACTGTGATCTGGGATCAAGCCAGTCCCTGGTCTCAGCAGCAGCAGAACCTTGTTCCCTCCAGCCTGGATCAGTTCGATGGCTCTGGTGTGGGTGATTCCTTGGGTGGGTTCTCCGTTGATTTCAACAATCTGGTCACCAACCTAAGGAGAAAAGAGCGACCAGGTCAGTCCTTGCGACTGTCTGAGCCCTCAGGTCAGTCCTGGTGACTGTGACCCCTCCTCAGGGCACTCCTGGTGACTGTCTGACACCACGATCTCATTCTTCATTTGGAAAGAAGAAAACAAGAGGCAGATGCTTCCATCCCTCCTCTCTGCTAAAATCTACTCAGCAGGAGCAACCCCACTCGGCAGCTGCTGACCCACACAGCGCGACACCCCGTGGGGTGCCAGGCTCCTCACGCAGCATCTCTGCTCTCTCATCGCTCCAGCACATCCTCCAACCATTGATGAGGGATGAGGCAGCCCCAGCCGGGTGCTTGGGAGTGATTTCACTGTGGAGCAGAGAGAGAACCACGTCAGAGCTGGCACCAGGTGCCTGCTTCAAGTCACGCAGACTGGGGAAGCGACTCAGCACCTGCTCCCCGCAGAGCCGAACGTGCTCGTGGTTTCATGTTGTACTCCAGGCAGGAGTGCTCATCGCTCTGGGGGTGTCAGTACTGAGGGTTCTGAGGCCAGTTCTTAGCTCAGGGAGGCCCTGGGCAGGCAGGACTGTGCGGGCTGCACCCCAAGCCCAGGTCCCGAAGCAGCTCGGCAGTGCGCGGCTCAGCCGGGGGATGTCACTAGCGCATAAACCTCGCGTTTAGACACTGCCTGGGCTCTGCCGAGCACAGTGTCGCTGCCAAGGGAGGTCACTGGCTGGTTACTCATCGGACAGGACAGGACAGGACAGGACACGACAGGGGAGGACGTGCCTCCCATCAGGCTCAGTCCCCATAAGCGGATGAGAAAACCCTCTCTGCTGGTTTCAAGTGCAGCCAGAGAATGACAGCGCTTCCCAGCTGAGGAGGGAGAGACTGAATGACGTGAGAACTGGGATCACCTCACGCTGCTCCAGCCTCAGAGCGCTCAGCTCTGGGCAGCAGTCGTGCAGAGTCTCACGTCCTGGTGCTATTGTACCCCCACATTTAATGTCTCTAAAGCTGTGAGGGGTGGGTGTCAGGAGGATGGAGCCAGGCTCTTCTCAAGGTCACCTGGGGACAGGACAGGGGGCACTGGGTGCCAGCTGGAACAGAGGAGGTTCCCTCTCAATCTCAGCAGGACCTTCTTCCCAGGGAGGGTCCCGGAGCCCTGGAGGGGGCTGCCCAGGGGGTTGTGGAGTCTCCTTCTCTGCAGACGTTCCAGCCCCGCCTGGCTGTGTTCCTGTGCCACTTGGTCTGGGTGATCCTGCTGTGGCAGGGGGATTGGACTGGATGATCTTTCCAGGTCCCTTCCATCCCTAAGGACTCTATGATTCTGCTTGCACAGCAGTACCTGCAAGCCAGCACCTCACACAGACGTGAGAGTTAGCGTAAGAGTATTTGACAGTGAGTCCAGCTTCTGCCTTCAAGCACTGCACGAGCAGTGGCAGCACAAGGCACAGCCCAGCAGTCCCTGCTGACACGGACCCAGACTCTCCTCTCAGCTTTCTGCTCCACTGTGAAATCTCCTCTCTGGGCTCCTAGCGCTTCCCAAGCTGCTGCTGCCTGTGCCCGGGGCCCAACGCCGCTGTAAGCGAAGCCTGGGTGCACAGAGCTGCTGGGCATCTCTCCTCTAAACGCAGCAGTCGCTGCTGTCACCACCCGCAGTGCCCAGTGGCAGCACCCAGTGCTGCTCTGTCTGCTAGGACCCGGCACTCAGCACAGACCCAGTCAGAAGGACTCGATCAAAGGACTGGGCACTCACGTGTACTCGCCCGTCCTTGACAGCCGGCCCGTCTTCGGCGAGTCGCAGGATGAACAGGCCCATGTTGTACTCCTTCCCTCCTCGAAGGCTGAACCCGAAGCCTCGAGGGCCCCTTTCCAACTCCACTGGGAAACAGCCGGGACTCTGTGTGGAGGGAGAGGGCGATGCAGTGAGGAGCCTGAGCAACAGGGCCTTCTCTGTGTCCCCACTGCCTCTGGCCGGTTCCCTGTACCTGGGGATGGCGGCTGCCAACAGCGGAAGCCCCGGCAGCGTCGGGCTGTGCCGCGTGCTTGTGCTCGGGCCACGAGAGCCTGTAACTGCCTGAAACGTCTTTCCCAGCTTCACCTTCCACAGGTCCCCTGCGCAGAGGTGAGAGGAGGAGGACGTTACCTGTCTGCGTTAACGGTTGCCCAGTCAAGCTCTCCCAGTTCATTCTGCTGACCCCCAGTGCTCTGTACCTGTCTGCGCCGGGTGCCAGCGGCCGGTGCTGCGGGGCCGGGCTCTGCCTGGCGGAGTTTGTTCCCGACGGAGGCCCACGGTGCTCTAAGAGATGCAAACGAAACCAACTGTCAGAGAGAACTGCCCAGAGTCAGGCAGAGCCACCAGGAGATCACAGCCACCACATGTACTGCATCTGCTGCTGCTGCTGGGCTGAGCTGAACCCACCAGTCACAGGGGGAAGAGGACTTCCCCAGGTCTAACACCGTGAGGGGTTGAGGGGGTTTCACCCCAAAAGGGAAAGGCTAAATTATAACAGCAAGACCATCTTTAAAAGCAACTTAGGACTGTGATCCCCTCCCCTTAAACCCAGTGCTCTTGGGTTAAAAACCACGGTTCAGGGTACAGAGTGACTCTGTCCCTCAGGAGGAAGGAGCCCCAGTCTGGGCAAGAAGCTGCCTCTCAGCTAGAGCTCGAAACAGCAAGAATGAGCTGAGCTTTATACCCTGAGTGGGGGTCAGGAGGATGGAGCCAGGCTCTTCTCAAGGGCATCTGGGGATAGGACAAGGGGCACTGGGTGCCAGCTGGAACAGAGGAGGTTCCTTCTCAACATCAGCAGGACCTTCTTCCTAGGGAGAGCCCTGGAGCCCTGGAAGGGGCTGCCCAGGGGGGTTGTGGAGTCTCCTTCCCCAGAGATGTTCCAGCCCCGCCTGGCTGTGTTCCTGTGCCACTTGGTCTGGGTGATGCTGCTGTGGCAGGGGGATTGGACTGGATGATTTTTTGAGGTCCCTTCCGATCCCTAAGGATTCTATGAATTATCAACTAATAAACTCCTTTTCCTTATAAAGGTTAAACCCCCCCTGCCCCGAGCACCCAAACTGGAGACATCCCAGTCCTCTGTCACCACCTCACGGCAGAGAAACCAACCATGAGGCTGAATATCTGAGGTACGCGAGAGCTCCCGAGTGCCACGCAGGGCTGCCCGGTGCTGTCGCCGTGAGATGCCTTAGAGAGGTTTTTCTCTCTGGAGACTCAAACGTCAACTTTGACTCCCGGTTTAGACTCCCAGTTTTAATTTAGAAGCACAGGCAAGAAAAACGCCATCTGTTTGTACCGCTCCCGCAGCCCTCGCCCCGCCTGCTCTGCTGTGTTTGCAGCTAATAGCTGACAAAAGCTGACAGGCTCCTGCTTTGGTGACAAATGTTAAAGAAAGTCCTCTGGCACACGGAGTGCACTTCGCTCCTCCGCAGGAAAAGCGATGCTGACACATCTGTGAGAGCCAGGACGGCGAGGTACGAGCAGTGTTTTCCTTGCCAGTCTCAGAGGGCACTGCTGAACGTGAGGCACTGGGGAACAAGAGACTGCTCCAGGTGTTTGCTCTGTGATCATAGAATCCTTAGGGATGGGAAGGGACCTGGAAAGATCATCCAGTCCAGCCCCCCTGCCACAGCAGCATCACCCAGACCAAGTCGCACAGGAACACAGCCAGGTGGGGCTGGAACGTCTGCAGAGAAGGAGACTCCACAGCCCCCCTGGGCAGCCCCTTCCAGGGTTCCGGGACCCTCCCTGGGAAGAAGGTCCTGCTGAGATTGAGAGGGAACCTCCTCTGTTCCAGCTGGCACCCCGTGCCCCCTGTCCTATCCCCAGATGCCCTTGAGAAGAGCCTGGCTCCATCCTCCTGACACCCACCCCTTACAGATTTAGAGAAGAATGAGGTCCCCCCTCTGTCTCCTTCAAGCTCAAGAGACCTTCTGATTCCTAATGATTCTAGGGCAGCCTGGCTGTGGCCCTGAGTGCCCTGGGGTGATGTTAGGTGCTGGGCTGGGCTGGCTGAGCTCAGAGCCTCAATCGTTCTGTGACTCTGTGACACGTTCCCATCAGCAGATATTCCTCTCTAAACAAACACCAGCCTCTGGCAGTGTGGCAGGACACCCCCTTCCTTACCCTCCTCGGCCACCACGGTCAGAGTCACCACGTTGCCGGCATCCTTGATCAGCTGCACTATGCTGTCGTGCGAGAGCTCCACGATGGACTGTCCGTTCACCGCTGAGATGCGATCTCCCACTTTGAGCTTCCCGCACTGGTCCGCGGGGCTGCCGTCTATAACTCGCCCGATCTTGTGAGGAATCACTGGGAAAATCAAGAGGCACAGCAGCACCGTTAGTGTTCGTGACAGATGAGCACCAGCAGCACCCAGAGCTGCCACCGACACCCCCGAGCCTGCTCCTGCTCTAAAGGGCAGCACTGCCAGCACCAGAAAAAGCCACAGACCCCAGAGGCCACAGTAACTGGGCCAGAAAAGACAGAACGGAGGGGGGGGTTATGAGGAGCAGGAGGAAAAGAGTCTGGGTTTCACTCCTTCCCCACTGCAGGAAAGAGCTGAATGAATCAGGCACTGGGATGCTCCGCTCCGGGATGGCACCTGCCATGGGCAGCACTGCCACAGCCAGCGGCTCCTGCACCCTCCCCAGCCAGCGTGGGGCTGGGGTTTGGGGACAGACCTTGTTTTCCAGTTTGCTGACCCTCACGTCAGCGCTGCAGATGGCACTCGGCAGCAGGGAGATGCCAACAGGACGGGAGGAGCCTACAGAAACCCAGGGCAAAGGAGCAGCTCAGCCGTGCTGACACGGCCCCACAGAGCAGATCCGCGTTACGTCAGAGCACGTCAGTCGGCTCTTCCCTGCATCCAAAACAGCCCTGTTGCTCAGCTGGAAGCCTGGAAGCAAAACTGGCCTCTAGCCTGCTCAAACCCCACGCTGGGGCTGCTCTGCACAGGACCCGCTGCTCTGCTCCTCTATTATCTCCTTCCACAGAGCCTCTCCAGGCTGCCCCCCACGTCTCACACTCAGTCCTCCCAGCACTCCACATAGAAACCTGCTTGCACCTCCAGAGCCTGAAGGGGGTTTGACGGACCCCTGCTTCCTCCTGCAGTGCTGCTCTCCTGCAGAAGCTTTTCTGTGGGGTCAGGAGAGGTGGCAGCATTCTGCACCTGCCAGGATCATCGGATGGCTCTTGCAAACCACAAGAGCAAACGTGAGCCTTCCTTCCACAGCAGCCACGCAAGATGAAAAAGCCATCAAGGACTGTGGTAACGAGCTGGCACAGGCAGGAGTTACTGCTCAGAGCAGACACTGATGCCTTCCAGCATTTACCACGAGGTTAAATATTAATGACACTTCCCTTAGCAGTATTATATAAACCCCAGAGCCAACTGCGAGGAGTAAAGGCACTGCAGGTTGCAGTCAGCTGCTCCTGACTTGGTTTAAACTACCCTGACTTGAGGAGGACGACAGGAACTTCACCTGAAACTGCAGCCCACTGAGGTTCTGCACGGCCCAGCCTGCGTCTCTCCTCTTGCCCTGTGTGTCAGAGCAGCGCAGACCACAGGGTTTATGTTTCCAGCACAGCGACTGGTTTCAGCTGTCTTCTACCGTCAGTTCCAGTATCCAATAGACGGGGATCTGCAGCAGATGCTCAGAGAGCAGCGCTGTCTGTAGCAGTTACAACAGGACACCAGTACCTGACAGAGTAATTCTGTGTGCAGTACCTGTTCTTAACACCCGACTCTTCTGCTCTCAGTGCTGCTTTAGAAGCAGCACCAACTGACCCGCTCCTACACCTGGCCCCTGGCCACGCTGACCCAGACACAGCCACCACGCAGCACCGGTCACAGAAGGGTGACAGCTCACCCTGCCGCTGCATTAATGTTCTTGAGAAGGTACTGCCAGGGCTGTGCTGAGCTCTCCACATCCATCGTGTGAGTCCAGCACAGGGCTATTCAGAAAGGGCCTGGCTTTTTTTCTGTGCAGTAAAATAAAGCAGGAAACAAGGAGAGAGTGTCTGAGGCTCCGTAAAAGAGAGTCACCCTTTGAAACCAGCGCTGCCTGCCTGGCACCAGTGGAGGAGGTTTCTCAAGGGGGATTCAGACTGAGGAACTCAGGGTAAGGATTTCAGCTTCCTCTGAACGTTCCTGGCAGAGAACTGAGTTTGTCTGGGGCTGAACACTCCGAGCTGGCTCCGCTTTCTGATACAGACAACCCAGACCTGATGGCCAAAGGGAATGAACCTCAGAAAGACCACCCTGCTCACCTCCTCCTGCTGAAAGCACTGGGCAGCCTCTCCCTGACTGAGCTCAGGGAGCAGCAGCCACCAGCAGGAGGAACACAAATGCACTCAGTGCCGCCGATGCAGGGCGTCACGGATCTTTCCATTAACTGAGTTGAACTCCAGGGCTCCCTGCAAGCAGCTCTCTCACTGCCTTCTGCTCACAGGATTTCTTTTTATTCCTGCTTTTTACCTCAGTTATTCACTGTTTACAGCTCTGCCTGAGGCCACGGCTGTGTATGGCAACTGTACTACCAGAGCAGGCTGCTTTTCATTTTGATTCTCTCTCGACAGGCACCCTGACAGCAACAACCCCACTGCTTTCTGCTGCTACTGCAGTCTCCACCTCCTCAGATCTCCAAAATACCTGATTTACTTCACCTCCACAGTCTCACAAGCTGCCCAGCAGCAGGGCACAGCCCTGTGAATGGCTGGGTGCCTGTGACAACCTTCTCCCTGCTCTCCACTTGTATCACAGCAGGGTGAAAGGAGCAGGAACACAGGGCAGGCCAAAGCTCAGCTGGCTCAGAGACACTACTGTCTCTAGGCTGAGGGCTGTGCAGGTGACTCTGCACTGGTGAGACTGCAGCTGCAGTACTGTGTCCAGTTCTGGGCCCCTCAGTTCCAGAAGGACACAGAGCTGCTGGAGGGTGTCCAGCGTAGAGCAACGCTGGTGAAGGGAGTAGAGCAGCTCCCTGCTGAGGAAAGGCTGAGGGAGCTGGGGCTCTGGAGCTGGGAGAAGAGGAGGCTGAGGGGGGACCTCATTCCTGTCCCTCAATCTTTGAGGGGTGGGTGTCAGGAGGATGGAGCCAGGCTCTGCTCAAGGGCATCTGGGGATAGGACAAGGGGCACTGGGTGCCAGTTGGAACAGAGGAGGTTCCCTACCAAGAGGGGAAGAAATTTCTCCCCAGGGAGGGTCCCGGAGCCCTGGAAGGGGCTGCCAGGGTGGTTGTGGAGTCTCCTTCTCTGGAGATATTCCAGTCAGTCCCACCTGGCTGTGTCCTGTGTGACTTGGTCTGGGTGATCCTGCTGTGGCAGGGGGATTGGTCCCTTCTGATCCCTAATGATTCTGCTCAGCAAAGCAGGAGAAATCCCTGAAGATGCTGCAGCCTGGCTCATGCTGGGTAACCCTGACAGCGACTGCAGTACCAGCACCAGGGCAGCGAGGCCGGCTGTGACCCACGGCTGACCGTGACCTTGCTGACAGAGCACGGCACTCACCGCCAGGAGGGGGTTTGTTCTTTGAGGTGAGGATGACGAAGCCGAACCCTTCGTTCTCCTTCCGCTGCAGACGGACATCGTAGACCTCTGGGGGCTGCTGGTTTGCAAACTCGACCCGATTCAGCCGGGGAGAGCCGTTCTGCGTGGGGACAGCCTGTGACTCCTCCTCGTCTGGTTGCTTTTCCCCTTGCAGGTAACAGACAAACAACAGATGAGGAAACCCCCACACTGCAAGCAACGAGCACAGCCCTAGCCAGAGGAAACGCCGTGTGCCTGGGGTAGTGAGGGCAGAGTCTGTTCACGATACAACTTGGATCAAATAGAAATCAGATGCAGATAAACATCCAGGAGGCCCCGAGCCCTCCCAGGTGTGCAGCGCTGCACGAGGGAAGCCTGCGGCACGCTGCCTGCATGAAGCCCAACAGATGGGGTGCTGGGCACACAGACTCTGTCAGAGCGACCTGATGCCTCTTCACAGTAAAGGAAAACCCCACTGTGCCACTGCTGTCTGCTCCAACAGACCTCTGCAGACCTCTGCATGTAGCGAGAATGAATGATCAAGTAAAAACAAGGGGCACTGGGTGTCAGCTGGAACAGAGGAGGTTCCACATCAAGAGGACAAGAAACCTCTTCCCAGTGCAGTCCCAGAGCCCTGCAAGGGGCTGCCCAGGGGGGTTGTGGAGTCTCCTTCTCTGGAGATGTTTCAAATCCGCCTGGACAGTTCCTGTGCCACTGCATCTAGGGGCTCCTGCTGTGGGAGGGGGACTGGACTGGATGATCTAGGTCCCTTCCAGTCCCTAACACTCTGTGATCTGGCTGCTCTAGTGCAGTAACTGGAAGCTTCTGAGCAGCTTTAGTGGGTTTGACTACAAAACCCTAAGTGTTTCCTGCAGGTGCCCCTGCAGCCAGCCAGACACCTACCGCCAAAGAAGATCTTTCTCCGCACTGTGAGCAGCACCTGGCCGTTCCGAGCAGCGCTGGTCATTAAATCCAGAACTTGTTTGTGTGACTTCCCCTTGACCGGGATGCCGTCGATGCACATGAGCTCGTCCGCAGCTCGCAGCCGGCCGTCCTTCTCTGCGGCCCCCAGCGGGATGATGGCTCCGATGTAGATCTGTCAGCAGAGCAGAGTCAGGGGGGTTGAGCGCCTCACAAAGAGGCAAAAAGAAAGGCAGTCTGGATCAGTTCTTGTCTTTAAAAGGCAGTGACTGATCTAGGTCCCTTCCCCATCACCAAACTGCTTAGAGCGAGAGAAATGCGATCACCGAGCAGGAGTCGCCCTCACAGCGGTGCTGTAAGGTAACTGAAAGCAGTAGCACTTACGGGTTGATCCGGTCCATCCCCTCCAAGCACTCGGAACCCGAAGCCTGACTCTTGTTTTCGCAGGAAAACATCCAGATCTCTCGTGTTTGGAGCTAAAACAAAGCGACATTTCAAACCGCATCAGGGGCTGCCTTGGACTACTGAGTGCTGCATCCCGACTGTTCCTGTCAACAGGACCGGGTACCCAGAGATACAGTCAAACGTAACAGAGACAGTCAGACCTTCAGGGACAGTCTCTTTCCAAACTGGAAAAACGAATGCTTGGGAAAGGGAAGGATGGGAAATGCCAGAGGAGGAGGCACAGCTGCAGCCATGGGGTGGGCTGGGGTAAACTCAGAGCTACCTTCTGATGAGGAAAGGCTGAGGGAGCTGGGGCTCTTGAGCTTGGAAAGAAGGAGACTGAGGGGGGACCCTATGACTGGTGATCAAGATGGAAAGGGTGGGGGTCAGGAGGAAGGAGCCAGGCTCTGCTCAGGGGCACCCAATGCCGGGACAAGGGGCACTGGGTGTCAGCTGGAACAGAGGAGGTTCCACATCAAGAGGAGAAGAAACCTTCCCAGTGAGGGTGCAAGAGCCCTGGAAGGGGCTGCCCAGGGGGGTTGTGGAGTCTCCTTCTCCATGGATGTTTCAAACCTGCCTGGCCTGTTCCTGTGCCACTGGATCTAGGGGCTCCTGCTGTGGCAGGGGGATTGGACTGGATGATCTCTCAAGGTCCCTTCCTATCCCTCACAGCCCGTGATTCTGTGACAGGAGTTAGTCCCAGCCATGTCACCACACACCTGGCATACAAGAAAATCCTCCATCATTTCCTAGCTGAAACACTCACGTTTATCCTCGTACAGACTCTTAGACTTCAGGTAGACTTCTGAGGGGTCCAGTTTAGGAGAGCCCGCTCGGACAGCAGTGGGTGGAAACGGCATCGGCTGCGGGATGGGATCACCAATGGCTTCCAAGCTCCCTGAACTGTCGTGCTTGTCCTTCTGAAACAGATCCCACCCCAGTGGATCCACAATAAATCACGAGCACAATGCAACTGGGGTACTCTGTGTGCAGACAGTGCACGTCCTGCAGAAGGAGGATGCAGGGAAGACAAGGGAATAGGGGACCAGGATGCCATCCATGGAGGTCTTGAAGAGAAGAGATGTTGGGCTGGTGGACAGGGTTTAGTGGTGCTGCTAGGGCTGGGAAAAGGTTGGACTTGATGATCCTGAAGGTCTCCTCCAGTCAAAACTGCTCTGTGATTCTAATACCACAGCTCAATGTAGTGTTTCCTATGTGCCTGACCAACTACCGACGTCTTCCTTACAGTCACAGGTTTCTGCTGAAGCCTGGCCTTACCAAGGGGGGTTTGCAGAGGTGCTCAGAGTCGAGCGAAGCCAGCCAGCACTGCTGGTTACTGCCACGTAGCATGGAACAGGGTGTGCAGGACCCATCCCAGTCAGAGAAGAGACTGCAGGGTTCTGGGACCATGATCCTACCACCACAGGCATGAGCTGCTCTGTGGGTGCTGCCTCCTGCCCACAGCCAAGTGAGAGCAGAGCACACGAGGGTGCCCTGCAGCAGGCTGTCTGCCGCAGGAATCCCAGCAGCACTGTGAGCACTGAACCGCAGGAGCACACCTGGGTGCTGTGGGGCATCACGCACTCAGTCTTTGCTCTTTTCATAGTTTGATAGCTGCTACACTGCTCTCAGTGCTTGACAGAGAAAGGGCTCCAAGGGGAGGGGTCTCACCCTAACTGCCAGTCGATCATGCAGCACCACTCTACCTCTAGATTGAGCTGAAACCCAGCCTGGGAAAGTGGAGCACTTGTGCCTGTGCCCGTTAAACAGGAGCTCGAGCAGGTCAGCTTCGATGCGCCCTTCTGCCAAGAGCAAAAGAAAACTCCTCCGAGTGATTTTGCACTCTGACACTTGGGCTACGTTTACAAACACGAGAACTTGCCCTTTATCACCAAATTCTTTTGCCACGCTGCTTAATGCCACTGAGCATCGAGAGCTTCATGGAAGCTGCTTGCTGCACGTGTGCCGGAGCGCCCGTCCCCGAGCCCGGGGTATTTTTAGCACGGCTGCACAGGGAGCACTGACACGGAGCGGCGCTGACAAGGCTCGTGTCCTCAGACTGCAGAGATTTATGCAGATTTATTTAGTGCAGGCAGCTGCAGGGTTGCAGGGAACAGAATGTGCACATCTCACTGAGCGCAGCCCGGGGTGCTCTACTCCATCCTACTGCTGGGATACGACTGCAGCCTTCAAACAGCAGCACAAAGCCAGCAAAGGAAGCGGTAGTTCCACTCCTAGTGGGGTTTTTCCCTAGTGCAGTGACTTGTTCTGCACAAGAAACACGTTTACAGCAGAAAGCTCTGCTCACCAGTCTTGATTCATAAAAAATAGGCTCCCGACAGCAGTACGCACGACTGTGGGCGTGATCAAGCCGGAGGGCACGTTATTAAGCCCTAGGGCTCTCTACTGAGCTAATGGATACTAGAGGTACCCCGACAGACTGACCTCCCGTGAATAATGAGTATCAAACTAGAAATCTACGGCTACCTAGAGAATTCCTGACGAGCTGCACTCGGGAGGAGCATTTTAAGAAGGGAGAACTAACCAGCCCAGTAATTCTGGGTGAGAACTGAGAAGAACGGGCAGCTTTCCTTCAGAAACCCTGTTCTGCTTTAAGGAGAGTGAATCAGCAGAGGAAAAAGTAGATGCTGCGTTCTGTTTGCAGTCTGACAGCAGTTAATTAAGGCGAGGAATCTGTGTGAACTAACAGTCTGGTTTAGCTAAATCATCTTGCAAATTATCCCAGGGACTAAACTGCAGAGGAGAGGAGATTAGAAAAGCAGGCTGAGCGCAACTGAGCCAGGGAATAGTGACAGCAATTGAGTGGTCAATGCTGTCTGAAAGCCTGACAAAGCAACAGCACTCCAGCTATGGGCACACAAGAGCTTTGCTGCTCTCCTGGTTCTTCAGGTGTAGGAATTTCTGTAGGGAAAGGCTGATGAGCAGAGACTGAGGGGGCTGGGGGTGTTGAGCCTGGAGAAGAAGAGACCCTGGAGGGACCTTCTCCCTCTCTCCAACTCCCTGAAGGGAGGCTGCAGTCAGGTGGGGGTCAGCTCTTCTCTCAGGAGAGGGCAGGGCTGAAGCTGCCNACCTGGCTGTAGCCCTGAGTGCCCTGGTGTGGCCACTGGGGTGCTGTTAGGTGCTGGGCTAGGCTGGAGGAGCTCAGAGGGCTTTGCCAGCCTCTGTAGCTCTGTAACAGAGGCATCAGTCGCCCCTGTGAAACACCCTGACAGCCTCAAAGGAATCCTGTGTGTTAAGCAGAGCAGACTGAGTCCGGTTTGTAACGTAAACCCCACGCATTCTCCCTCAGAAACCCATCGAAGTGCAACGTGAATACTCACCCCTTTGGCAGATTTAGTAGGTGAGGGTGGACCTGGAGAAAACACAAAGCAGAGAGCAATGTCAGCACTAGGTCACTGGAAGCTGGAACAGCAGTAAAGCAGAACGAGCAGCTTCTGCTGGGCTGGAAATAATAACTGCTCGTTCAGTCGTCTTTTAAATGGCAAAGGGGATGCTCAATTGACAAAAACATCACTTCAGAGAAGTCTCACATGAGAATCGTTAGCTGCACAACAATGGAAACCAGCTCCTGCTCTTTGTGCTCGCCACCAGTCAAGCGAACCGCACGGCAGTTCACCGGGCACGGAGGTGGAAATTGTCCAGGGGCCCCTCAGTCGCTACCCAGGAAATCCAATCATCTCCTTAGCTGATTAAGGAGTAGAAGCACTTCTAGAGAAACAGACCTGGAGAACTTGATTGAGAGCAGCCTTGAGGAGAAGGCTGATGAAAAACTCAACCTGAGCCGGCAGTGTTCGCTTGTGGCCCTGAAGACCAACCGCATCCTGGGCTGCATCCAGAGTAGTGTGACCAGTAGGGTGAGGGAGGGGATCCTCCCCCTCTATTCTGCTCTCATGAGACCCCATCTGCAGTCCTGCATCCAGTTCTGGAGCCCCAGCACAGGAAGGAGATTGAGCTGGTGGAAGGTGTCCAGAGCAGGGCCACGAGGATGAGGGGAGGGCTGGAGCATCTCTGCTACAGGAACAGGCTGAGAGAGTTGGGGCTGTTCAGCCTGGAGGAGACTCTGGGGAGATCTCAGAGCAGCCTTCCAGCCCCTGAAGGGGGCTACAGGAAAGCTGGGAAGGGGCTGTTTGCAAGGGCTTGGAGTGGCAGGAGCAGAGGGAATGGTTTCTAGCTGGAAGAGGGGAGGTTTAGACTGGAAGTCAGGAGGAAGTTCTTCACACTGAGGGTGCTGAGACCCTGGACCAGGTTGCCCAGGGAGGTTGTGCCTGCCCCCCAGCTCGCTGGAAGTGTTCAAGGCCAGATTGGCTGGGGCCTTGAGCACCCTGGTCTGGTGGAGGGTGTCCCTGCTCATGGCAGGGGGGTTGGAACTGGATGATCTTCAAAGTCCCTTCCAACCTGACTCATTCTGTGAGAATCTATCAATCTATGAACTTCACAAACACAAGGACTGGTTGGAGTGACTCTCAGAGCTACAAGAAAAGCTCCAAGGGACAGTGAGCAACCACGTGTTGCTTCGTAATTCATTCAGCTCCTGCTGGCAAAGTCACCAGCCAGCTTCTGGGGAGAAGGGGCACCCTGGGCTGTGAGTGACAGTGCAGGGGTATAAATAATCCAAGGTGAAAATGAGAACTTCTCTGGTATTTCCAGCGATCAGCTCCACATCACTGCTGATGCTTCCTCCTGTCTCCTGTAACCACTGTCTGTTCAGCTAGAGCTGCTGGAACACATCCGGAGAGACTGAGCAAACTCTCTCCCCCTCACGAGTGTTTCCTTCAACCCTCCCTGGACACTCAGAAGAGACAGAGTAGGAACACAGGCTAACATCTTTCCTTAAAAACTCCCCCCCTAGCAACACGCTCTGACCCCCAGCACACAAGGGCATAAATTAAACTCAGAGCATAACAGCTTGGAGGCAGAGTGAGCTGCTACTTAACTGTCAAGACTGCATGGGATGTGGACAGCACACAAAACACAACAGGGACTCGTAAAACCATCTATGAGAAGAGTAAGTTTGCACTGGTACCTCCTCTTAGGATAAGCAGCGGCACCTCTGCTCCTACTGGGAACTGCTTCAGTACCTCCACCACCTGCAGATGGGTCAGGCTCTGCACGTTCTGATGGCAGATCTCCTTGATTACATCCCCTTTCTGAAGGCCTTGGCACCACTGGCTGTCCAAGATCATCTTCACCTTCTGGCCCGAAGGACTGTCTGCAATGGCAAAGCCGAAGCCCTTTGGACCTTTGATGAGGGGAATGGTGACCAGCTCTGGCTGAGAGCCCCCTGAAGATGCCAGAGAGATCCTCTGCTCAGTGGAATCCACGGAAGGGCCGTTCAGACGACCGTTGACCAGCATAGGGCCCATCTTGCCATTCTGGTCCAACACAACCGTCCCTGCTATTAAATCTTGGCTGCTCACACAGACATCTCCCTTGGCCACAGGCGGTCCGTTGACAACGGGTGTAGCGGTCACTATATCTACCACGGGGTCTTCATTGTCGTCAGGAAGAGGATAACCACGACACAACGTCATGTTCACGTACTGATTGACAGGAACGAGCTGAAACATCTGGACAACATCTGCGTGGGTATGGCCAAGGACGCAGCTCCCGTTGATGTCTACAATGACATCTCCTGTTCCAAGAGAAAGGTCGACGGTGTCAAAACCAGAACGGAACCCACCCTCACCCCACACCTGTCCCGCGTGGTTCTGGGGCTGAGGACAAAGGTCTTGCTGGTGGAAATCACTGTGCAAAACTAGTAACAAGCGCTGGCTGGGCTGTTACCTCTTGGCTGTCTGCTGCCAAAAAGCAGCAAGGATTTCCTCCCCGCATTTATTCTATTTCATCTCGGAACACAGCGTGCTAAATATATAAACTTTAATCTGCAGCAGATTTACAAACTGATACTGTACAGCCCCAAGAGACGAAGCAGCGCACACACACTACTGCAGGCAGATGTCTTCTACTTTAATTCACGCTGCGCAGCGTCCTAAACTCGATCCAGAATAAATCGGATTGTTTTGGGGAGAGGGGGATGTTCTCTGTTTATTTGAGGTCTGGCTGAACGTAAGCTGGGATTGCACCCACACACTGTTCTCTTACAGTGACGGGGCACTGAAGGGGGCTGTCTGGGGGGAATTGTGGAGTCTCCTTCTCTGGAGACGTTTGAAAGCCGCCTGGACCTGGTCAGAGTGATCCTGCTGTGGCAGGGGGATTGGACTGGATGGTCTTTCCAGGTCACTTCCAATCCGAAATGGTCTATTCGGTGACTTGGTCTGGGTGATCCTGCTGTGGCAGGGGGATTGGACTGGATGATCTTCCGAGGTCCCTTCCCATCCCTAAGGATTCTGTGATTCTACCTTCAAAATGAAGTGGAACTAGGCTTCAGATCCAGAAGCCTCGCTAGGTTAGACAGAGACACCATACTTGACCTGGTGCAATTCTCCCGTCTTGTGCAGCAGGTCCATCTTTTAACACGTTCTTCACCTGGAGAAACTCATCAGGCCTGTCCCCGCCGATGATGGTAAAGCCAAATCCCATCGTGCTCTTTTTCAGCGACGTCCGTATAAGCGCTCCCATCAGCTGGGATGGATCTCTAGTGAACACAGACTTCTCCGGTCCTATTCAGTTTTGGAATAGAGACATGAAAATAGGAAAGCACAGTTAGTTTGGGCAAGGTTTTTTGTTTGTTAAAGTGCCGTAAAGTTTAATCTCTGGATACAGCTGGTTAACCTCTACAGCACCGTTACAGAGTACAGCAACAGAGAAGTGATGGAAGAGTTAGAAGAGTTTCTTCAAGACTGTAGTACACAGAATCATCAGGGTTCTGATGGCACCTCATCCAGTCCAATCCCC
>VZRI01014155.1:47743-59650 GCA_013397515.1 Upupa epops | reverse complement strand
TAAGAGCAGAAGAAAGGAGGTGTATGAGCAGAAGAAGGGAGGTATAAGAGCAGAAGGGAGGTATAAGAGCAGAAGAAGGGAGGTGTAAGAGCAAAAGAAGGGAGGTTTAAGAGAAGAAGAAGGGAGGTATAAGAGTAGAAGCGAGGTGTAAGAGCAGAAGAAGCAAGGAGTAAGAGCAGCAGGCAGTTCCCTAGACCTCAGCCCATCAGCAGTTCTCTGAAGGGCACAGCAACCCCTCCACAGTATCAGGCTACTCACTCGATAAAGTAGATCATCCCAGTGTCGGTGTAGGCCATCTCCCAGTTCTTGGGCAGAGGTTCCAGGGTTTCATCCCTCGACAAGTAATTTCTGAAGTCCATGGAGCTGCTGCTCTGGTTGTAGCTGGGAACAGGTTTCATCCAGTCAGGAGAATCTGAATGTTTTTCTCTGTTTTCTGCAGTTGTTCAGGGAAAGTGTTACTGTTTGTCAGCTGTTTACCCTCCTTCTCACAAAGAACCACCCTCTTAATCTGGCAACGAGCGGATGTCCAACAACGTCCCAGTATGTGATGTGCGTTTTTCCACTTAGGCTTGCTTTATTTTTTTTCCAGCTATGAACTTTGCAAAGCTGACATGAAACCCCTGAACTCTGCTCTTCCCCTGCCAAACAGAATTAACCTTGTATTATGTGTCTGAGCCCACAGAGAAAAAAAAACCAGCGCTGGCAGAAATCCAAGCTGACTGCACTTGGTGGCTGCTGCTACTCGGAACACAGTGTGTGCAACCCCGTTAAAAACCCAACAGTCAAACCCCAAGCCTGTTATGATTTCTCAAAGGTCCTGGAAAAAAAAACACAGAGAAGACCTAAGCTGTCAATAAAACAGAGAACAAGAAAAAAAGCTCCCTGAAATCCACACAGATGACTTTAAATGCTGGACTCCACCCTTCATCCCAGGGGTACAGAGATTCATGGAATGATTGAGGCTGGAAGAGTCCTCTGAGCTCAGCCAGTCCAGCCCAGCACCTAACAGCACCCCAGTGGCCACTCCAGGACACACAGGGCCACAGCCAGGCTGTCCTTCAACACCTCCAGACACAGGGACTCCACCACTGCCCTGTGCAGTCCAGTTCAGGCTCTGACCACCCTTTCCATGAGGAAGGGCTTCCTGACATCCAACCTAACCCTCCCCTGGCTGCCTCAGCCCCTGCCTTCTTGTCCTAGTGCTGGGTGCCTGAGAGAAGAGCCCAACTCCCACCTGACTGCACCCTCCCTTCAGGGAGCTGGAGAGAGGGAGAAGGTCCCCCTTGAGTCTCCTCTTCTCCAGGCTAACACCCCCAGCTCCCTCAGCCTCTCCCCATCAGCCCTTCCCTCCAGTCCCTTCCCCAGCCTCATTGCTCCTCTGCACACACTCTAGCCCCTCAATCCCTTTCTTGCAGTGAGAGGCCCAGCACTGCCCGCAATACTTGAGGGGAGCCCTCCCCAGTGCCCAGTACAGGGGGACAATGACATAGGGTATCCTCCACTATCACACGATGATGCCCGTGCCCTTCACCCAACCACCAGCTCAGCCACTGGCCGCTTGGTACCGTGGCATTGCCAGCCCTGAAGCTGGCAAGATGAAGTCAGATCTGGTCTATACGAACAAGTCTGTCTTAAACACTCACAGAGAGGATCATCTGCAAATGCAATGTGACAGTTTCCCTCCACCATCAGTCCTTCCCCCTCGAGATGAGTAACCATGACAGCAAAAGCGAGAGGGCATCCTGCCAAGCTCTGAAACGGCCGGCCGGACACCAGTCCAGCCCCGCCACACTCAGCTTTACCTCCCTCCCTAAATTCCCCTGCAGGCAGCTTCAGGCTGTGCGACAGCTCCCTTTAACCAAAATCATCTCAACATTTGACAGTGTGAGCTAGTGCTGTCCCTTAACCCTGTGGCTCCACTAGATTCTCCTGCATACCAACTCAGCAACGTGCTCACAACCCAACAGTCCAGGGCACAAGTTCCTCTCTGCAAAGGGTTCTGTTATTTGAGCAGTGGATAAATTTTTCCTTCCTCCTCCTCATGTAACTGGCCGATGCCCAGCACTGCATGTTCTCGACCGAGTGGTGCATTACGTGATGCAATTGCACATCTGGCTGTGAGAGCAGCTGTTTCTTCTTAAGAGAGCTTCAAAATTTTACTGGAGTAAAAACACCAGGCTGAACACAGAACTGCCTGCAGACTTCACCACAACTAAGGAGTGAACCAGGCAAGCACCAGTGTTATCTGACTACTTCTAACCCATCCCATCACAGAATTACTGAGGCTAGAAAAGACCCCTATGATCATCCAGCCCAGCCCATCACTCCATCAGCCACCCCAGGGCACTCAGGGCTACAGTCAGGCTGTCCTTCAACACCTCCAGACACGGGGACTCCCCCACTGCCCTGGGCAGTCCAGTCCAGGCTCTGAGCACCCTTTCCATGAGGAAGGGCTTCCTAACAGCCAACCTAACCCTCCCCTGGCAGCTTCAGGCCCTGCCCTCTCATCCTGGTGCTGGGTGCCTGGGAGAAGAGCCTGACCCCCACCTGACAGCACCCTCCCTTTGGGAGAGAGGGAGAAGGTTCCCCCCTCTCATCCAGGCTTTTTAAACAGACAGCAACCAACCTATCCCTCCGCTGCCATTAACAGCTTCCTTTTCCTCCTCTTCTTCCTCTTCAGGGAGAGAACTCTCCATCCTTTGCATTTTGCTGACGGACGTGGTTCTTTTCCTCTGTGATTCGGTGTCAAAATCATTGTCAAAAAGAACTTGATCCACTGGATCAGGCTGAAAGGGACTGGGTTCCGCTGGAGGCTTCGGAGTGCCATAAAAATTACCTGACAACGAGAGAGAAAGGACGGTCACAGAAGCTGATGGAACGGCTGAGAGCGGGTGAGAACGTTCAGCTGCCTGTGTAACGTGGTTTTGGAGAAAGACCCAACCTGTAACTCAACTGCTGAGACACCAGTGCCACCAAAAACCAGTTGGAGGTCAAACCCTGTGTGTGTCTACGTGGTCTTTGTGCCAACGGTGCCACTGGACACGAGGAGCTAGCTCAACGTTTGTACCCTGCCCCGTGTTTTCCAAGGGAAAGATGGACTTGTTACTGGAACTCACTAACACTCCGTAGAGACCTGGGGAACAGTCTGAGAGCAGCAAACCAGTGAAAATCAATTGCTGTGACTCTGCTGATGGAGGAATCGGCAACAGAACGGCTCTCCGGTCAAAAAGCAAACGGATTCTGTGCACAAACATCCATTTCAGTCAAATAACCGATTGGAAAAGCACGCTCCTACGATGTTTCACCGATAACAGAGTCATTAAGCAGAAGTGCAAACGTAAGGGCATCGGAAAATATCCTAACGTGAGGACGGAGAAGGGAATTTTCCTTCAGCAGTTGAATCTAAAAGACAAAGACTAGGATTCATCTGTTGTTTTCTGGAAAGAATTTCAGTGCTTGACCTTTCTCCTGGCTGCTCATCTGATTTTTATGAGGGGATTGAACACACAGCAAGAGGACCTAACCCAGAATTCCTGCTGGGGTCACCAAGACAGTGGACACGAGCGCTGGGTCCGTACTGCCAGCCCGTTAGACGCCACCAACGTACCATCATAGGTTCCACTTTCGAGCAAGGCTCCGCTCTCTTCCAGCGCTTTAAACTGCTCCACAGGAATGAAATTGTAGTCTACCCCTGGGACCTCCCCATCTCTGGGAGCCCTCGTAGTGCCTGAAAAGACAAAGAGAACAGTCTTGTATGACACTCAAGTGCTGCTGTCTCACCCGACGCTGCCTGCTTACCACCCAGTAAAACCAGTGCACTTTTGACTCTCTACAGAAAGCTGAGGCCATTCCAGTAAGACAAGGGCTAGAGCACTGGTGGGCAAGTGAACAGCAACAGGTAAATGCCAGGACAATGAATGACAGTGGAGTGGCATTCTGGTATCAAAGGAGGGGAAAAGAAGGGTGGGTGAGGTGGTGACTAGAGAGAATTCCTCCTGGTGCTCAGTGAACCCAAAGCCTCTGCTGAAGCTGACGATGCCCGGGCCAGGCAATCGCAGTCTGGGGTCTTGGGGAGCTGTTTAAGAGCTGTGGGATTTGAATGCAGCTTCACGAAGGGTGTTTCATTGCTCTGCTACTTCCACAGGTACCAGCTCCCTGCCTGCAATGAGCACAGAGCGATTGACTTTTGGGCCACCAAACCCATAAGTGGGCAGAGAAACCTTTAACCTCCCAGCTCGGCGTTAACGCCGCTACACTCCAACCCTGGCTGAGGGCAAACCTTGTGCGAGCAATCAGTAAACTGCTGCGTTAATGCAGAGGTCCTCAAAGCTTTCTATCTATAAATATGGGTCTCCCATAGTTACAACAGCTTAATTAAAGCTCCCTGGGAAGGACTCGCTGATTCCTTAGCGCACAGAACCCAGGAGACACTGTTCCCAGGCAGCTGAATGATCTAGAGTCGTCGTTAATTGTCAATAAACTGCATTTCACTGTCCTTGTGTTTGAAGAAAGCCATGAGCTCTCAGGCACGCTCAGCACGGCGATGCTGCTACACTGGGGATGGAGTTCCTGCAGTTACCCAGCTGACAAACTGTTCAGTTCAAAGAATGTTGGAGTACCGTTGGTGAGGAGCCTTTTAACTCAGGAAACCTCTGTCCCAAGGTAAAGGATCATCTAGCGATAATTAAGAAATGAAGTGGCACAGAAGGGTAAGAAGCAGTGATGGGTGACGGGTGCTTTCTCTACGTGACCACCCGTGGGAGCAGTGCTCCGCAGCCCCTCGCTAAAGGCAGGTCAGTGGCTGTGGTGGTTGGAGCAGGACATGCCAGCAGATGCTCAGAGCAGAAGGGCTGGCAGAGCTGATGAGACAGATCCAGCCAGATTCTCTCACTAATTAATCCTTGCTGTGGCACTGAACTTCATGCAGGTGCTGTTTCTTCCTTCTCTTCCTGGGTCACAAGATTTACCCTCTCTCTTGCCACTAACCTCATCTCCTTGAGATAAGCGAACACCAGCTCTCCCACACCTTCTGCAGCTGCAAACCTTCCTGCCCACAAACAATCACTCCTGTGACTCTGCTTCCAGCTACTCACTCTGCCTGACCACAGGATCCCCCTGAGGTCTCTGCTCCCTCCCTGCGTGACAAAACTGAGGACACGTCTGCACTGCCTCACCGTGCTGAGGAGGATTTGTGTCCTCGGTGGCTTTGGCTGCTCTAACAACCGCTCAACTTCCAGGGAGTAAAACACAGATACTGCTCAAACACTCTGAGCTCTGGGCTGGGAAGGCTGTGCTGTTCAGTCAGTCCATACAGTCAGTCCACTGTTCTGGCCAAGTTATCGACACAAAGCCCTGCTGCAAGGTAAAACTAAAGCAGATGGAGGCACTGCGAGCGCTCAGATTCTGTGAACGTCAGCAGGACCAGACCAAACGAGGCTGATCTTTACATACTTACAAGGGATGGTTCTCAAGTAGAGATTGTCTCTGATCACTTGCTGCAGTTTATGATCTATCGAGCCCTTCTGGAACTGGAGGCTCAAGTAGTGGCGCAGGTCTTTGTTGATGACTTTGCCTTCAAAAAAGAACAACAAACAAGAATAATTTGTGAAAAGGAAGTAGCATCTCACAGCCAGGAGGGCGTTTCACTGCTACACGCCTTTCAAAACCAGGAGGCAGCAGAATACGTTGGGTTTTAAATGCACTGAGCTGGAGAGAAAAGCCCTTCCATGCTACCAAAGCCCGACTGCCTGCTGCTGGAAGAGGGAACAGAGTTCAGTGTCCTTGATCCATTTAAGTTACACACTCCAGCAGAACACTCGGGGCCTTCAGAGAGGAGACTCAGTCTCCAAAACCTCGTCTCAGAGATGGCCAGTAGCAGCCACAGGCTGGGGCACCACAGTGTCGGAACAGACAACTGCTCCTCCAACGTGATGTTATAAAACCTGTGGAGCTGCTGCGGGAGCACCCTGACACTCTGATGCTGCTCAGACCAGCTGCTGGAAGCCCCTCAAAGAGCCTGAGAGGAAACTGGGGTACAGACCCACGTCAGCCCCAGCAGGAGGCTCATCCCCACCTGGAAGAGAGGTGACTGCACTTCCATAAAGTGTCAAACCTGGGGAAACCCCCAGCAAACCAAACCCACCAAAACCCCCTTCCTCCATCAATATCCAAGTCTTCCCAAGCCCGTTCCAAGCTCCTGTTTCCCCTTCTGGGCCAAGGTAAGTGCTGACACACACCTCACACTCATCCTCCCCCCATCACCAGCAAAACCCAGTCTGTGCCCCCTGCCCTGCTGGCAGAGCAATGGCTGGCGGAGAGCAGGTGGGAGTGAAACCACAGTTACCTGTCAGCCCTGTCTCGTAGAGGTCTGAGCTGCCCTGAACAAACGGAAACCCAAACAACCCCAGCAAACAACGATCAGCCACCCACACCCCGACAGAAGCCCCAGGGACTCGGACAGCAGGTCCTGAGGCAGCCCTGAGCTCCAAATGAAGCCCAGTTCTCACCCTTCTGTAACCAGCGTTATTGATTTTAAAATTACACCCAGAAACCCCAAATCACATCATCCAGCACCAAGACGACACCGCAGCACAGCCCTCACGAGGCTGCTGCTGGTCTCTTCTCCCCAGTTCCTAATGTTAGGACGAGGAGCAATGGCCTCAAGCTGGGTCAGGGGAGGGTTAGATTGGATCTGAGGGAGAAGCTCTGTCCTGAGAGAGTGGTTGGGCACTGGACCAGGCTGCCCAGGGAAGGGCTGGGGTCCCCATCCCTGGAGGGGTTTAAAAA
Organism: Upupa epops; assembly: GCA_013397515.1. Taxonomy (NCBI): domain Eukaryota; kingdom Metazoa; phylum Chordata; class Aves; order Bucerotiformes; family Upupidae; genus Upupa; species Upupa epops. Next base: position 52,864 of record VZRI01014155.1, on the reverse strand, counting down.
CTGAGTAGCTAGAGCCCTTGAGGCCATGGTCTGGGGGTTGGAGAGCTGTTGGGATGAGGGCTGGACTGGGTGATCCTGGAGGTCCTTTCCAGCTGTGAGGATTCTATGACTCTGTGATGCTGGTAAAACTCAACAAGAGGTGAAAAGTTCCTCTGGATGAGAATACTGCTACTTTATTTATTCCCTGACCTCACCCTCCTCATGTTCTAAGATTCAGAAGCTCTGCAGCCTTTTTCAACAACCATCCACTCCCCAAACAAAAGCAAAGCCACGACTACAGCTCCGGCGACACCGAGGGGTTAATCTCAACGTTAAACCCTGGAGGATTGCACTCTGCACTGAGCCCAAGACGACTGAATCAGAGATTGAAAGGATTGCCTGGGGAAGAGAGAGCAAAGTCAAACAAAACAACAGGCAGAGAGAAAATGACAGCGAGCCACATCCGGAATGGTGTGTGTTAGAGAAAGCAACCGCCAGGATGCTCCAGGCAGCCTCCAGAGCTCGTTCTTACGCAAAAGCCAGCTAGTTCTCCCTTCGGGAGCTGAACATGCTCCTTTACATTGTTCCACGCAGGCTTTTAGGAGAACCTCGTGTATCAGCCTCTCCGGAATGACCTAATACACGTCGGGTTGGTGTTTGTTAGCTGCTGAGCTGCCTCTGAAGGACGACCCAGGCAACACAGGGAGCAGTCAAGAGGAATAATGTACTTTATACCGCTCGGGCTCTGCGAGATGAACAGGAACAAGCCTCTTGTTTTCAGTTTTCATTTAAATTAACCACGAAGGAACCGTTCAAACGAGGACGTGCGCGCTGCGAGGGAAGCTGAGCGTCTGCAGGAGGAGGGAAGGCTCAAGCTGGGCTGCAGCGCAACCCCGCTGCGAAGGGCAGAGGTGAGGACGGGTCACGGAAACACAGCGGCGGGGGCTTTGGGTTCCTCTCACAGTGGCCTTTGCTGCTGCAGCCAAGCAGGATGCAGACAGCTATTTATACCCCACCCCTACCTGTCAGGGAAAGGCTGGGGTGCACCTACCGTGACCACAAACAGATGAGTATTGCCCTGGTGCTACTATACCTCGAAGAAGTCCGTTTCTAAATCAGCAGTGTTGGTAAAACAGCAAAGTTCAGAGTTTAAAGATGCAAATCGATTCCTAGAAGTCAATCTGTGAAGATCTTGTGCTGCTGCCCAAAAATAAACCGCAGCAAAATACTGTCACAAGTACACGTCTGGTTCGTGCTGCTCGTACACGGAGTATCTGCAACAGCCCCCACAAACCACCCTGAGACCACGTGAAACACTCCTGTTCGGGCTGATGCTCGTTTCAGGCAGACAGGCACAGCCACTACCTGCTGGGGGTGAAGCACATCTCAGCTCTGGGGGGACAGCAGATGTCCAGGGGTGCAGCACATCTCATCTCCAGAGGTACAGCACATCTCATCTCTGGGGGGACAGCATGTATCTAGGGGTACAGTACATTTCATCTCCAGGGGTGCAGCACATATCAGCTCCGGGGGTGCAGCACATCTCAGCTGTGGGGGAACAGCACGTATCTAGGGGTACAGTACATCTCATCTCCAGGAGTAGAGCAGATCTCATCTCTGGGGGTGCAACAGATGTCTGGGGGTGCAGAACATCTCATCTTTGGAAGTGCAGTACCTCTCATCTCTGGGGGTGCAGCACATTGCTCCTTGCAAGAGCCACACACAGAAGTTTCCATGCCAACACCTCCTGAGCCAGCGGCAGCTCTCTAACAGCAAGGAGCTGAGTCCAAGGACATGAGAACTCCCTTTCTCCTGCTGGCCACACTAGTGCTGATCCCAGCCAGGATGCCCTTGGCCTTTGGTGCCACCTGGGCACCCTGCTGGCGCCTGTTCAGCCGGCTGTCACCCAGTGCTGCCAGGTCCCTCTCTGCCAGGCTGCTCTCCAGCCACTCCTCCCCCAGGCTGGAGCTGCAGGGAGTTCTTGTGGCCAAAGTGTAGGCCCTTGCCCTTGGCCCTGTTCAACCTCATCCTGTTGGCCTCTGCCCATTGGCCCAGTCTGCCCAGATCTCTCTCGAGCATCTACCTCCCCTTCAGCAGATCAACCCTCCCCCTAACTTGGTGTCATCAGTGAATTTACTAAGGGAAGATTCAACTCCCTCATCCAGATCATCACTAAAGATCCTGAACTGGGCCCAGCACTGATCCCTGGGGGACACCCCTGCTCACGGGACACCAACTGGAGGGGACACCATTCACAAGCACTCTCTGTGCCCGGGCATCCAGGCAGTTTTTAACCCAGCAGAGGGTGCACCCATCCCAACCACACGCTGCCAGCTTTGCCAGGAGGATGTGAAACCCGCGTGAAGAGCTAATAAAACTGCCCAATTCTACCCAAAAGCAGCTGTAAAGCAATCGTCAGGGCTGACCGAGTGGAAAGCAGTTAATGTTTAATTAAAACCAGGCTACCAATGCAGAGATTAAACGATCTTTGAGTAAGCAAACGGCACATAAAGAAAAGCAGCAGATACGCTGCATTAGGAAATCAAACTTCTAATTAGTGTGCAACACGTTCTGCTCCTCAGCAGCTCCTCACGGGGGATAACTGAACACGGGCTACAGATCGGAGCACGTGCGCTCACCGAGCACCACCCGCTCCATCCCAACCCGTGCGACAGCATCACCGTCTCCACAGGAAAATGGCAGAGCCCACAGCGTAGCCTTTCAGCCCCGTGATGCTGCCCACCAGCAGCCACACACCAACGCTGCCCGGGCGAGAAACCTGGGGGAGGTTCAAATCGCTGCAGCTACAGCAGAAAGGATGTTCTCAGAGCGTCTGACCCAGTCAGCCGGTGAGGTTTGCCTCAGCTGGTGGGGCTGAGCATCAAGGGATTACTGCACAAACCTCTGCCTCTCCCCATGGAAGGAGAGGGGGCAGCAGCCCCAGGAGTGCTGAGGAGGAAGGCTGAGATGGGGGTTGCTGCTCTGCAGCTCACCCTGGTGTCACAGCCCACTGAGGGCTCTGAGGATCTCCTCCCACACATCCCACCTCCAGGTAAAGGATCAAGAACCTGGACTCTGCCCACGGCAGAGGGGAGCTCCCCAGGAAAACTCAGGCTTTACAGAAGTTGAGATGATGACCACATCTGAGCCAGCGATCCGACATGAAGAGACCTCAGCATCCACTCCAGGTAACTCGTGCTCACTCACTAGGTAATTGCTGCTTCTTCAAAAAGCAGTCAAGACCCCATCAGGCAAAACATTAGTGCCCAAGAGTCGGGGAGTAAGGGAACCGCTGTGTTCAGTTCACAGGCTCAATGAGCACCTCCTGCACCCCACAAGCACCAGCTGCTTTGGACTTAAGTGGCTGTGAGGATGTTCAAAAGCCCCGAAGCAGATGATCCTCTCAGGAACGTGACACGTACGCTGCTGCCCGTTTGCCTTTTAATGAGGCTCAGGCAGCAGTAGGTCCACACTGCTCCGCTCCCAGAGCCTACATTAATCATGTCCTCTGATTGCCAGAAAAGGCCAGTTGTTGACTAATTCAGCAGCCAGCGGTTCTCCGAAGTAGCCGCAGTGGGCAGGTCTCTGGCTCGAGGACCGTGGGGACACCGTGATGTGCTGGCTCACTGCTAGGGAGCGGCGTTCGTCTGAAAACAGCAATCTGTCACAAGACATAGATTTTTCCCCTGACAACGACCAGAGCAGACAAGGTAAAGAGTGAGACTTGATTTCCCAGAACAAACGTTGGAGAGGAGCCAAACACACGAGCAGCCTGGTTTAGGATGCGAAATGCAAAGGAGGTCTCTTACAAAGGCAAAATAAGATAGATTTACACACACACCCCCCCTTTGATTATTAAAAGGGCATGAAAATCAGGGTAGGTTTCTGCTGGTGAACCCCACCTGCTCTGCATACTCTCACGCTGCCCTGCTCATCATCTTCCCCGTTCAATGCATCCAAGAACGGGACAGCTAATAAATATTGAAGAACTATGCAAATAGCTGCACCTCTGAGACTGAGTTCACTAATCCCTCCCAAATACTCCAAGGCACAGAGTAACAACACAGGACCAACCAGTATCTGCTGGCTGAGAAGTCCCAGAGCATCCACCCTGGGAAGAAGGAAGAGGGACTGGAAGAGACCTCACAGACAAGTGGCAGGACCGGTCTGAGCAGCAGGGAAGGAATTTAACTCCTCCAAAGAACACAATTAATACATAAACTTTTAACTACAAGAGCAAATCCTGTTTCTTTGTGCTGAAGAGAACTCCTGGTGCAGAGCATTTGCCCATTACCGTGCTGTGAAATAAAGGTTAAGTGGTTAAATGTTCCTAGCGTCAATCTTCTTTAAATAAAATTGAATTAAGAGTCTTTCTTAGCTGAACTATGGCTGCATCATTATCCTGCTCATTCTGAAAAAGGAAAGGGTAAGTCAGTCAGATTCATCACTCATTAACGGGACCGAGGCGGAACAATTCATCGAAGAATTTACACAGGATCTATTGTACAGGAAAACAAATCTCAAGGCGCTTCGTAGCCACAATAATCCATTAAACCAAGCTCATTTCCTAGCTGAAAGTCGAAAAACATTGAGAAGGTTTATTCAGAGAGGCTTGTTTAATTGTAGTTTGTTCTCTGCTGTCCAATAAATTCTGGGTAATATGTTCTTATCTATGGGAATGATGGCAGACGTAAGCGGTACAGGATTAATAAATCATTGACCGGAGGCACTCAAATGCTGGAAGCGTGTGTTTTACAGCAGCTCTGAAATGAATGAAAAACTGCTTAGCCAGATTTAAGAAATAAATCCACAATGCCACAACCTCATTACAGTGGGTACCATCCCTCATGGCAGCGGGTACCATCCCTCACGGCAGCAGGTACCTCCCTCATTGCAGTAAGTACCTCCCTCACTGCAGTACATGCCTCTCTCATTGCAGTAGGTACTAACTACTATCCCTCACTGCAGCAGGTACGTTCCTCACTGCACTGGGTACGTCCCTCACTGCAGCGGGTACAGCTCTCACGGTAGTAGGTATCTCCCTCATTGCAGTAAGTACCTCCCTTACTGCAGTGGGTATAGCTCTCACTGCAGTGGGCACCTCCCTCACGGGAGTGGATACATCCCTCACTGCAGTAGATA
>VZRI01014155.1:31260-47669 GCA_013397515.1 Upupa epops | reverse complement strand
CTCACTGCAGTAGATACCATCCGTCACTGCAGCAGGTACCATCCCTCACTGCAGCAGGTACCATCCCTCACTGCAGTAGACATCACCCTCACTGCAGTGGGTAGTTCCCACTACACTTTGGGGATCCTCATGGTTTGCTTAGCAACACAACAGACACTCAGAAAACATCAAGAACTGTGAGCTGTGACTTTTAAAGCCTTTAGATTTTGATCCTTCATTAGCAAAAGCAATCAAAGGGGCGACCAACACGAGGCCTCTCCAGGACGACACCTTCAGATCTTCAATCAAGGTGGTGACTGACTCAGTGAGACAAAAGTTTCTGCCCTCGTTCTCGAGCACCACAGCACGCTGTGTTGTACCATCTCCTTCAGATCCTGCAGGGTCGGAGACGTTCCACGATAAGCCCGCCCTCTGGGAGATGTTTGATGATGAACCTACTCAACCCCAGCTTTGTGTTTGCTTCTGAGCGTCATCACTAAAGCAGGTAAAGCTCTGAGGGTAACTGGAGAATGCCTTGGAGGGCACATCCCCCCAGTCTGTAAGACACACAACACGAGTGGCACAGAACGCATCGTGTGTGCTGAACACCCTGGCAGCTGAGGACAAGAGAGGCAACGTCAGCAGTGGGAGCCTCCACACGATCCGTCAGCTTTTTATTTGTGGCAGCAGAGAAACAGCAAAGTCAATTGTAACAGAAGCCTCTAGCTGGTGAATATTCATGGCCACGTTCCCCTGCCATGAAAACAGAAGTCATTTTTAAAAAAGCTATTGTTCGGTGCAGAAGGAAGCACTGGCAGAACACAGGTGGCATTTACCGGAGTCTCGGTGCCATGTGGTTGATGTATGAAAATAGCACTCGTTACCCGACTAACTATTGCCTCCATCTGAAAACAGAGGCATCGCACTCGGGTGAATCTTGGCAGCGAAGAATGAGCATCCAGCACTGTGAAATCAAGAGGGTTTGAGCACAAGAAGCACCTCCCTATGAGCTACCTCAAGCTCATCCCCCCAGCTCCAGACCACAGACCAGCTCTGGGTGGCGGGATGAACCCCTTCACCCACGGAGGTGAAGCTCCCATCTAACCACAGACACCAACACAACTCTTCAAACTGCCTGAAAGCAAAAGCGTTCAGCTCAGGGGTCATACCTCCCCCAACGAGGGCAGCACCAGTGCAGATCGAGTGCAGAGCTCTGGGCTGCCACTTCCCCTCGATCTGCTCCCCGGATGCTGCTGCAGCTCCAGGCCAGTGACACGTGGTGCTTCCTTCACAACTGCAGAGAAGGTTGTGAACTGAGAGCAGCTGGATGTGGGACAACAGATAGAGCCTGGACCGGGCTCACCACCAAGGAGCATTTTGTGGCTATGAGCCTGCTAGAGCCCAGCTCATTCCGTGAGGAGTTAGGTACCTTTCCATGGGAATGAGGGACATCCCTACGGCGAGGTTAACCCAGAACAGAACACATGAGTGAAAACCCAAAGGATTCGACACCGAGAGACAGTGATTCTCACTGGCAGTTACCAGCAGACCACACGGTCCATATTCACCCCTGATTCTCCACACCTGGTTAAATCAACAGCCATTCTCACCCTGGGCAGGACTCGAGCGCAATGAGAGCAGACGACTGGTTCTATGTGATGCACTGGAAGCAGAAAAGCCTGCGCAGCCTCATACATTTTCTGCTCACAACCTTGAGGATTTTGGTAATGAAAAACCTCTGAGCAAAGAAGTTCAGCCTTTCAGACGGCCGCTTCAAGCACACTCGATCAGATATGATCACAGTAATACTCTGCTCACAAAAATCCATTAACCGGGGCAGTACAGGAGGAGAATTACCAACGGGCAGGGGTTTCTCTAATCACACCGAGTATTTGAAAGGACCATCATTAAACCAGGAGACCGGCAGGGCACGAAGAACTCTACAGCTGTTCCTGGTACAGGATCAGAGGCTGAAGGAGATGTGAGGAGAACTCCGATCATTTAAAATAATGAATGGGTTTCAAATCAAATGCAAACATCACCATTTCCCTTCAGCTTAACAGCGGGGAAGAAAAATGCAACACAACTTCTCCGCAAGAGAACAGTTTGACCTTCGATATTGTACGCGGAGACTTTCTTCTCCTCTCTTTCATTATTTATTTGAGAAGTCAAAAAAGCCCTGAACAGGATCAACAGCCTTCTGTCAATTTATACAGAGATATTTTAATTCTCTACCTTTCTCAAGATCCTTCCCCACACTTCCTCGAGAGGCAGCACGGATCCCACTTAGTTCACAGGAATGATGGAGTGTTTTACAATTTCCTGAAGTAGCTGGAAGGGGCTGCCCAGGGGAGCTGTGGAGTCTCCAACTCTGGAGACATTCAAGACCTGCCTGGAGTGCTCCTGTGTGACTGGATCTAGGTGCTCCTGCAGTGGCAGGTGGATTGGACCAGATGATATTTCAAGGGCCCTTCTGATCCCTAATGATTCTATGATTTTGTGGTTTGATGCTACCGTGATGGCAGAGGGCTGAGTCGGTGAAGTGTCTGTGTAGACAGTCACCCTGGAGACCAGAGTGTTGACAGAGCAGCTGAAGTGTCCATCCATCTGGCTCCATCTGGCTGTAGCTGCTCCTTCTCACCTCTGCAGCCGCTCTGCCCTTATTTCCTAGCAGCCCCACAACACTCCATCTGCTAAAACAGCACATGACTTCCATCTCAAAGGAGACAATAAAGAACAGCGACCCAGGTGAAGTGCACCCTGCAAGCCTCTGCCCCTGCCAGCGTTCACACAAAGACGCTGACTTACAGGGATGTCCAGAAACCTCACAGAGCACAGCCTGGGAGCTGCATCCACCTCACAAACCCAAACATTGTGCAAGAGCTAACTGTCCTTTCAGAGCAGGAGAGAAAAGCAGTGAGTGAGAGGCACAGCGGTTTGGCATCACAACCCTCGACGAACCCAAACACTCTTGAAAAGGATGAAATACGAACTAAGTGACCCACCCGTGCAGGTGATGGAGCCTGGACGGCGACACACAGCCGGGCTCCGACACGTTCCAAGCGTGTCACAACCATCTGAAGGGGCAAAACAACAATTAGCGTTGGTAATATGCAAATCTGAAAAGAATTAAAAACCCTGGGTTGTTTCATTAACAGCACTTTATTAAGGCTTCCTAATTACGCACTCAGACCCTTGCTGAGCTGTAATCACCGAGCAGCTCCTCACACCTTGAGAGGCTCTCAGGCGCGAGGAACATCTGTTGCTGCAACATGCAAACTGTAAAGTCAACTAGAGATGCTGGAGCTGTGAAATCAGAGCCCTCTGTAGCTGTCGGAGGTTACAAGAAGACATAAATCACTTAATCTGCTCTTAAATGATCAGACCCAGAAGTGGAATTCTCCAAAGCAAAGACAAGGAACCCAAACAACAGAGGTGTTTTTTCTTGGGGTGATGTGACCTGATGAGGATCTGGGTATCAATAGCTCAGTCTGACCAGGATCTGGGTACCAATGGCTTGGTCTGACCAGAATCTGGGCAATGATAGCTTGGTCTGATGGGAATCTGGGTACCAATAGCTCGGTCTGAGCAGGAGCTGGGTAACAACAGCTTGGTCTGAAGAGGATCTGGGTACCAATGGCTTGGTCTGACCAGAATCTGGGCAACGATAGCTTGGTTCAACCAGCATNGGGTAACAACAGCTTGGTCTGAGCAGGACCTGGGTACCAATAGCTCGGTCTGAGCAGGAGCTGGGTAACAACAGCTTGGTCTGACCAGGAGCTGGGTAACAACAGCTTGGTCTGAAGAGGATCTGGGTACCAATGGCTTGGTCTGATGAGGATCTGGAACCAATCTTCCTCTCATTCCCTTACATCTACAATCAGAGGTTTCAGTTCATTCACACAGGAAAAAACTGTTTACTGAGGCAAACAAGCCCTGCTTGGTCTAGAAACCACGATGTCCAGACACAGCGGGACAAAACAGCACTCGAGCCCCCAGACTCTTCCAAAGTCAATGCATCCCTTTGATAATCAGCGAATTCCGACCTAGCTATGTTTGTGAGGGGTCGGTTCAGGATCCCACCCAGCACAGGGGTCGTAGAGTCACAGAATTATTGAGGCTGGAGAAGACCTCTGAGATCATCAAGCCCAGTCCATGACCTAACATCACTACATCAGACAGACCAGGGCACTAAGTGCCAGAGCCAGCAGGATGAGTCAGAAATGGGGACAACATAGGGCATTTCTGCAGTGTTTGGCAAAACAGAATCCCAGAACAATCCTACTTGGAAAGGAGCTCCCAGAACCCCAAGTTCAACCACCAACAAAACCCCTCCATCCCTGAGAGACTGACAGACACAACCTGACCCCCTCCCTGCTGCCACTCGAGCAGGGCGGGAAGTACCATGGCTACAGGGTTCTTCAACACCTCCAGGCAGTGGGACTCCACCACCTCCCTGGGAAGGCCCTGCCAGTGCCCAACCACTCTGGCTGCAGAGAATCTCTGCCTCAGAGCCAGTCTGACCCTCCCCTGCCTCAGCTGCAGAGCAGTGCCCCTGCTGCTGTCAGCAGGCACCAAGGAGCAGAGGCCAACAGCCACCCCTCCACAGCCTCCCTTCAGGGAGCTGGAGAGGGCAGGGAGGTCCCCCCTCAGCCTCCTCTTCTCCCAACTCACCCTGCCCAGCTCCCTCAGCCTCTCCTCACACGACTGGTTCTCTAAACCCCTCACGAGCTGGGTAGCTCTGCTCTGGACCATTTCCAGCATCTCCAGGTCTTTTCTGTAATGGGTGGCTCAGAACTCCAGATGAAACCTGCCCGTGTGTCGGTCCTGACACAGCACCGCGTCTGGGGCACTGATGCACATCCACCACTCCAAACCTTAGAGCCTGAGCCGCGTGCGGTGCTGGGGGCTGACACATCTCAGTCACAGCCTCAAAGAAAAACGTCCTTGCAGCTGCTCTGGGTTACACAAGCGATTTAATCTGATTGAGACTTGGCACTGTTTTCCTAGCATAAGGGTATGTGTTCACATGCCAAGACCTTTATTTTTCGAGTGTTCTGATTAGAATGGAACTTATGCAAATCACAGACAGGGCTATTTTTAGCCTGCTTTCCATAGGAAGCAAGACATGCAATTACACTCTGCATAATTTCTAGGCCCACTAACCTAGTTCAGTCTGCAGTGTAACACAGACGCTGTACGAACCTCTTGGGTGACCAAGGAAGGGCAACAGGAAACTTTACAGCATCCTTCAGCCGTGCCCCTGAGCACAAGCACTAGGTCCATCATGGCTGGACCCATCACAGAATGCTAGGGATTGGAAGGGAGCTCGAAAGATCATCCAGTCCAATCCCCCTGCAACAGAGGAGCCCCTAGATCCAGTCACATAGGAACAGTCCAGGCGAGTTTGAAATGTCTCCAAAGAAAGAGACTCCACAGCCCCCCTGGCAGCCTCTTCCAGGGCTCTGGCACCTTCACTGGGAACCTCCTCTGTTCCAGCTGACACCCCGGGTACCCCTTGTCCTAGCATTGGGTGCCCCTGAGCAGAGCCTGGCTCCTTCCTCCTGATCCCCCCCCCTTTCCATCTTGATCAACAGTCATGGGGTCCCCCCTCAGGCTCCTTTTTCCCAGCTCAAGAGCCCCAGCTCCCTCAGCCTTTCCTCAACAGGGAGACACTCCCCTCCCTTCATCATCTCTGTGGCTCTGTGCTGGACTCTCTCAAGCAGCTCTGTGTCCTGGAACTGAGGGGCCCAGAACTGGACACAAGTTTCCAGATGTGGTCTCACCAGGGCAGAGTAGAGGGGAATGAGAACCTCTCTCGATCTACTAACCACCCCCCTTATAACCCACCCCAGGCTGCTACTGACCCTCCTGGCCATCCTGCTGGCCATCAGGACCCCCAAGCCCCTTTCTCCTGCACTGCTGTCCAGCAGGTCATCCCGGTTGCTTGCACCGCAGCAAACTGGGCTCTGGAATACTGGACCCAGCCCGCCTGTCTGTGATTTGCATCACTGCCAGGTAACAGCAGATTATTCCCACATGCTGGCCCATGGGGAAACATCACCAGCAGGCTTGTTGGGCTCTGAGCCCTCCCCGGAGCTCCAGCCAGAGCAGGGACTCCACCAGTAAAGCAGCAATTCCTGCTCCCAGGAACAGCATCATTATGCAGCTTTTGCAAAGGAATTAGAGCTTCTCAAACCGGCTTTTCAGGAGCTCAGGAAATCCCGAGACTCCTGGGGCCAGCTGCAGCATTCCCAAAGGACTCCTCACGCTTTTCCAGAGAGAAAAGCTCTGCTGTAAACCCCTGCTGCGGATCCCAGCGCTGCGCCTCAGCGCGCTCCCAAGGACTCCCAGACACTTCAACCCACCAACTCAGTGCCAGGTCAGCACTCCTCTGATTAACCTACCAGATGTGCCATGTCACAGCGGCATCAGTTAGAGACATCTCAAGGTTTAATTGGAAAACAACCACCACCCCCAGCGCTCTCTGTGCAGTACAGTCAGCAAAATCCCTGCTCTGCCAGATGTGGCCTGATGCCTGACTTTCGTGGAGCTCACAGGGTGATGCTGCATCGAGAGATGCTTTAGTCTCTCTGCTGCGACAGGATGGGTACAGCTGTGTGCCCAGCACAGTGCCCATGGGACTACCTACATGGGCTGGGGAGCCTTTCTGCTTGCAGATCCCCTCTGTGCTCCTAAAACATCTTTCAATTCAGACAATAAGGTTGCTTTCTCTTTCACTCGTGGAAGGTGTCAGTCAAGTGTCTTTTCTGCTGTTTATTTGACACTACAGAGAGCTACAAGGATGATGAAGGGACTTGAGCGCCTCCCCTATGAAGGCTGAGAGAATGGGGCTGTTTGGTCTGGAAAAGAGAAGGTTGAGAGGGATCTGATTGCTGTCTGCAAACATCTGACGGCTAGGAGTCAACGGGAAGGGGCCATTGTCTTTTCTGTGAGGGAGAGTAACAGGACAAGGAATAATGGGGACAAACTTGAACACAGAAGGTTCCACCTCACCATGAGGAGAAACCTCTGCACTGTGAGGGTGTCAGAGCCCTGATAGGTTGTAGAGTCTCCTGCTCCAGAGAGCAAACCCCTGGATGCAGCCCTGTGTGACCTGATCTAGGGGATCCTGCACTAGCAGGGGGGTTGCACTAGATGGTCTCTAGCAGTCCTTCCAACCTCAAACATCCTGTGATGCTATCCTTCTACAACTCTACCTGTGAAGATTACAAACCAAAAGAGCCAGGAGCCTGGTCCCAGCTGCCTGCAGAACAGAGTCAGCCAGCAGCTCCTGTCTCAGCCGCACAGACCCAGCACACACAGGGATCTCCCTGGTTTCGCTCAAAGACCTGCAGTTTTCACTGTGAAGGGGTTTTGCAGGGCAGCCTGTGTCTGTGATCGTAACGGCGTGGTATTGTTGGAGGGAAGAGCATTTCCCCAAGTGCTAAGTTAATCACTGTGTGATATTAAAAAAGAGAGGGATTTCTCCCTTCCCTTGCACAGTGCATCCTATTATTCCATCACTATTCACTTAATAAGATTTATTTCCAGTTACAGCACTCAGGATTTTCAATTAACTATGAAATAGAGTCCTCTCTGAGGAAACCAAGCAAAGAGCTAGATGCCAGCGAGGAGGAACTGCTCAGCCTTTGGGATTCAGCTGCTTCCTGGCCAAGTACAAGCAAGAGCTCAAACTGCCCACACAGCTCCTCCTGGTCACACCCAGAACCCCACAGTAAGTGGCTCAGGGCCGATAACTCAGGGCAACCACTCTGAAGTTACTGATTCACCAGCTCCAGAGTGAGTGGTGGAAGCTCAGGGCTCGACATCACATGCTGGTAAGTTTTCATCCCCTCAGCTGACACAGTTCCATGCTCCGAGAGGTTCACACATGCCTCATCCAAACCCTGCAAGGGGCTCCTCAACCTTCCTGCTCCTTGAGAGCAGGGCTAGTGACAACAACCAAGGGCAGATCAGCTCTGAAGAGAGATCCCTGAGGTGGAGCTTTTCATCCACCCCACCTGGAACTGCCCGCTGGCAGCAGTGATTCAACCCATGCAGTATTTTAGCAGATGAGGCTGCTCTGAAGAATCAGCTTCATGAGGCTGTAAGCGATCACATCTCGGGCATCATTCGGTTTTACAGTCATGCAGAGAAATTTCAACATCGGGTTTTAACTCGTTTCACAAGTAGTCCAAACCCGAAGAGTCAGCCCTCAGAAGTTGCTCCCTGTCCAGTTCTTCCTCCCATTCTGTTGTTCAGCCTGGAGAAGAGGAGACTTGGGGGGACCTTCTCCCTCTCCCCAACTCCCTGAAGGAAGGTTATAGTCAGGTGGAGGTTGGGGAGGGCAGAGCCTGAAGCTGCCAGGGGAGGGTTATGTTGGATGCTAGGAAGCCCTTCCTCATGGAAAGGGTGCTCAGAGCCTGGACTGGACTGCCCAAGGCAGTGGTGGAGTCTCCATGTCTGGAGATGTTGAAGGACAGCCTGGCTGTGGCCCCGAGTGCCCTGGGGTAGCCGCTGGGGTGATGTTAGTTGCTGGGCTGGGCTGGCTGAGCTCAGAGGGCTTTTCTAGCCTCAATCATTCTGGGTAGGAATGGCCACGGTGATGCAAAGCAATGCAGAGCTTTCCATTTACAGGAGGATACAGGCACCAAACCCTTGCAATTTACTACCAAAAATTGCTTCCTTATTGTTCCCACTCTAAACTGTTCCACCCATAAAAGCATTTGGATCCTGGAGGACTCAGAAAAAAAGGTGGACGAACTAAAAGTGATTTAGTAAATCCAGCAGTTGAACAATGCCTGCCCTGCAGATTAAACCACACAAAAATAGCCACCAGTCCATCCTCAGAGTGAAGCTCAACCATTGGACTCCTACAGAAACGGCCTATTTATCCCCAGAAGGACAATTATCCTAACCTCGTTAGGTATTATTTTCTCTCTAGGGCAACACTAGTAGCAGCAAAACAAATCAAACGATTCCAAAGCACTGGGCACACTGGGGTCCACACTTCAACAGCAGCTTTTTTGGCCATAAATAGTATCTCCTGAATTGAGGATAATGTGATTGTTTCCCGGAGTGATTTAGTTTAAATAGCAAGTGGCAAAGAAAGAGTAAAAGGGAATGAAGGATAAGAATGAAAGGTTACACCTGAGCACAGACTCTCCACAGGGCTCCGGCCACTGCTGTGACCTGGACCACTCTCCAAGGGGCAATGCTGACACTGGGCAAGAAGAGCATCATAGCAGGAGGATTTTCCTATCCACCAGCTACAAACAGCCCTGCCAGGAGCTGCTGCTGGAGGAGGAACACAGGACACACAGCCTGAAAGACCGTTACCTTCCCGCAACCTTAACCTCTGCATTTCCTGGGCACGAGGGACCGAGCCTCTCGGGTCACGCAGCTCAGCTTTTAGATGATAGCTGCTTTGATGAACCTCAGATAATTAGTGTAATTACACTCTGTTCCTCTCCATATGCTCTATACCGTGCGTGTGAGTCTGACATCTGACAAGAGACAGCGTTTCGCAGGGAACGACCGGGTTTTTTGTAATGTAATTAATTAGAATGAGCTTCCTTCCTTGGGCAGAAGCTCTCCGTCTGCAGACATGCTCCAGATCAGAGTTCACCCAGGAATTTACTGCCAGGGTTATAAAAGAAATGCAGCATAAATACCTGAAATGCTTGAGACGCAGTATAAACACAATTCTCTGGCAACCTGCTATACTCCTGAAGCACTAAAAGCCATCCAGCAGCACAGTATTTGGAAGCAGGAGTACAAACTAACAATCACGGAGTAATCCTGGTTGGAAAGGAGCTCCCAGCTCCCCGAGTCCAACCATCCCCACCCCAACAGAACCCCTCCATCCCTGAGAGACTGACAAACACAGCCTGACCCCCTCCCTGCTGCCACTCGAGCAGGGCTGAAGCACCATGGCTACAGGGTTCTTCAACACCTCCAGGCAGGGGGACTCCACCCCCTCCCTGGGAAGGCCCTGCCAGTGCCCAACCACTCTGGCTGCAGAGAATCTCTGCCTCAGAGCCAGTCTGACCCTCCCCTGCCTCAACTGCAGAGCAGTGCCCCTGCTGCTGTCAGCAGGCACCAAGGAGCAGAGGCCAACAGCCACCCCCCCACAGCCTCCCTTCAGGGAGCTGGAGAGGGCAGGGAAGTCCCCCCTCAGCCTCCTCTTCGCCCAACTAGTAAATCTCCTTGTACCCAGGGGTTGGCCAGCAATGCCCACAGTTGACTCATGTCTCCAGATTTACTCTTCTCCTACCACTGCTTTCCCAGATTGACTCTTCTCCTACCACTGCTTTCCCAGATTGACTCTTCTCCTACCACCCGTGATGAGTAACTGGTCAGGAAAACACGGCTGTGCTGTTCTGTGGGACAGCGGAGGCAACGAGGGCACTGAAGGGGGTGAAAGAGAAGATGATGACATTCACAGCCCAGCACCTACCCATTTATTTCTGTAATGAGGGGGAAAAAAAAAGAGGCACTGCAGAAGGTAATTATTGCAGAGGACAGGCTGTTGTAACTGCAGCCGCAGCGCTAAATTATATAGCCAGCAGGTCATAACGATCTTTATCTTCTGCCTTTGCACTCCCTCACCCAGGTACAACAATGGCAGCTCCTTTCCAGTAACCGAGTTAACCTTAAACATTCAAAGTTCCCCTCAGACAGCTGCCTGTCTGTGCTTCGTCAGTTCCTGCGCCTGGCCGCCGCCGCTGCTACACCTCTTCATGTAACAACAGGTACAACACCCCAGCACCAGCGGCTACCGGTCTTCATGGCCACCGTCAGCCCAGACACCCACGGGGCGGTTCTCACGCCGTTTCAGTCGCAAGGCACTGAGAAAACAGCAAAGTCACGTTTCACTAGTAAAGGGTTAAGGACTAAATCAGTCCAAGTGACCTTGGTGTGACTTAGCCACAGCACAGTCAGCTCTTCAGCAACACAGATGGTTCGACTGATGTTGCCAACGTTTTAAGCTCAGAAAATGCCTTTTTTGAAATGATGATTATTATTTCCCCATGCTGTGCTTACTGTTTTACATATGCCTCTGCCTGCCAAGGAATTGTTAACTAATCACCACGAGATTCATTCTGTTAGTGCACAGCTGGGTACTTGGTCATGCAACATCTGCTTCGCAGTGTTTCTGCTTTTCCTTATCTATCAGTAGTTTGTAAAGCAAAGTCTCAGCGGACTGAGTGAGTCAGGACGTGGGAAAAGAAGCTGGTAACTAACAGCTACTAAACTAGAAACCTCCAGCTGAGTAACAACCCCGTGCAGATCAAGGGAGGTTCTCTTCTCCCTCTGCTCTGCCCTACTGAGAGCACACCTGGAGTATCGCAGCCAGTTCTGGGCTCCTCAGTTGAAGAGGGACAGAAATCTGTTTGAGAGAGTCCAATGGATGGCCACAAGGATGATGAAGGGGCTGGAGCACCTGCTGCCTTATGAGGAAAGACTGAGACATCTGGGTCTTTTCAGCCTGGAGAGGAGAAGGTCACGAGGGGATTTAATCACTGTCTATAAATCGATGAGGGCTGGGTGCAAAGAAGAGACAATCTCTTTTCACTGGGGTCCTGTGACAGGACAAGGAGCAGTGGGTGTCAGCTGGAGCACAGGAGGTTCCACCTCAACAGAAGGAAGAACTTCTTTACTGGCAGGGGTGCAGAGAGCTGGAAGGGGNTGCCTTATGAGGAAAGACTGAGACATCTGGGTCTTTTCAGCCTGGAGAGGAGAAGGTCACGAGGGGATTTAATCACTGTCTATAAATCGATGAGGGCTGGGTGCAAAGAAGAGACAATCTCTTTTCACTGGGGTCCTGTGACAGGACAAGGGGCAATGGGTGTCAGCTGGAGCACAGGAGGTTCCACCTCAACAGAAGGAAGAACTCCTTTACTGGCAGGGTTACAGAGTGCTGGAAGGGGCTGCCTAGGGAGAGGTGTGGAGTCTCCTTCTCTGGAGACTTTCCAGACCCTCTGGATGTGTTCCGGCATGACCTGCCCTAGGTTCTGTGGTCCTGCGTGAGCAATGAGGTTGGACTCGATGGCCTCTGGAGGTCCCTTCCGACCCTTAATGATCTGTGTCTGTCTCTCCCAGAACAGAAAGCCCACCCAGAGCAGGCAGGGCACAGGTAAGGGCTCATAGCAAGGTGTTTATTAAAGACTGCTGCAGCTCAGCAGAACACAGTGGCAGGAAAACACTCCTGGAGAGACTACCGGGCTATAAGAAGGCTAATGCCCATTCCTGAAAAGGATAAATCTGGAGTCATAACTAGAGCTTACTGCACGCTAACGAAAACCCGCTCTTCCATCACTGCCTAAGCAAACTGCTGAGCACAGAGCACAGGTCACTCCTGCAGCAGATGATGTCTGCGCTGGCGTATTTTCGCATTTATTCACCTCTGGAGAGGTCGCCCTGCTCAGGGATCACCAGAGCTGCCTTGCCAATTATTTTTAGCTTCAGAACAAACTCCTTCCACTACTTCAAACCAAACTATAAACTAGAACTGGTTGGAGTGAAGAGGAAACTTCTTCCCGCAGAGGGTGACAGAGCCCTGGAAGGGGCTGCCCAGGGGGGTTGTGGAGTCTCCTTCTCTGGAGACGTTTCAAAACCACCTGGACTGTTCCTGTGTGACTGGATCTAGGGGCTCCTGTTGTGGCAGGGGGACTGGACTGGACGATCTATTGAGATCCCTTCCAATCCTTGACACTCTGGGATTCTGTGAAAAGCCAGGCCAGCAACTTCAGAGCAAGAAAACAGCCTTTTTCACGTTTACTTCCTGCTTTCCACCAAAAAAAGCTCTGCATAAGCCATGTTCACCCACACTTCACACCTCGCCCCTCATCCTCTCAGCTATGGCTGCAGCCAGGTATAAGCATCACCTTGCCTGCGCTCAGCATCCAAGCCACCTCATCTCTGAGCACGACAAACGGCCACAAAGCAGACACATGGGCAGTGAATGAGAATCAAAGTCTAAAGCTCAGGGTGGCAGATAACTGCTCCCACAACTGTAGATGACAACCTATTAGATCCGGTGACTGACTCCCAGCAGTCGCTTTCGATTTACTTCCTCACTCCCCAGAAGGTTTGGCACAAGGTGGGTGTCACAACCGAACGATCCCGCTTGCGTAGCCTCCGAGACGGCCCCGAGACATCCAGGCACAGTGCTAAAAGCTCCACCTTGGGCACAGTGAGCTCTTGGATGGCAGCGCTGGGCACGGGAACCTTGCCAGTCATCGTCTTCATGCAGCTGTCTCCCAGGGCTGGGCTCATTTATATCTGCTTAAAGAGCTCACTAAATTCAAGACTGACACAGAAATGGAATTCTCACAAGAAAGCACTTCAAATGAAACGACAGCTTTGAAGGCAAAGCCACATCTCATTTCTGTTCTCAATTCACGATCAATCAGAAGGCAGCTCTGGATGTGCACCACGACAGGAAAACCCAAACTGACAGCACATAGTCTTCTCCTGTCTGTACCGCATTGTTCCCTTCTCTGTCATCCCAGCCTGGCAGTGTGAGCTCTGCAGTAACCTCCACAAGGCTTTGCCATCAGCAGAGCACAGCGGTTATTGAGATAGATGCTCGGTACCCACAGCAGATCCTCTTTGTGAGAGGCTTCCTTTCTCCTTGCTTCCAGGACACACGGGAGAACCAGAAGGTAAGACTTCGAAAAGGTTACCTTTACAGGTTGAACACAAGTGTGTGATATACACCCACTTACCTACATCATAAAACCTACAGCTAGATGATGACAAACTACCCCACACCAGTGATCAGCAGAATTACATCAAGCAAATTCCACAGCAGGTACCTGTCTGACTGATATTCATCACCTGCCAAAGCTGTGACTAGAGCTTAGGCATGATCCTTCTTAATTTTGCTGGTATCACAGAGTCACAGGGATTGGAAAGGACCTTGAAAGACCATTCAGTCCAATCCCNTTGGAAAGGACCTTGAAAGACCATTCAATCCCCCCCACACACACAGGAACAGTCCAGGCGGGTTTGAAACATCTCCAGAGAAGGAGACTCCACAATCCCCCTGGGCAGCCCCTTCCAGGGCTCTGGCACCCTCACCAGGAAGGGGTTTCTTCTCCTCTTGATGTGGAATCTCCTCTGTTCCAGCTGACACCCGGTTGCCCCTTGTCCTAGCATTGGGTGCCCCTGAGCAGAGCCTGGCTCCTTCCTCCTGACCCCTGCCCTTTCCATCTTGATCAACATCCATGGGGTCCCCCCTCAGGCTCCCTTTTTCCAAGCTCAAGAGCCCCAGCTCCCTCAGCCTTTCCTCAGCAGGGAGATGCTCAGCAGGAGATGCCCCCCCTTCATCATCTTTGTGGCTCTGTGCTGGACTCTCTCCAGCAGCTCTGTGTCCTTCTGGAACTGAGGGTCTCAGAACTGAACACAAGATTCCAGATGGGGTCTCACCAGGGCAGAGCAGAGCAGGAGAAGAATCTCTCTCAATCTCCTAACCAATCCCCTCCTAATCCACCCCAGGTTTCCATTGGCCTTCTTGGCCACAGGGGCCCATTGCTGGCTCCTGGCCATCCTGCTGGCTACCAGGACCCCCAGATCCCTTTCTCCTACGCCGATCTCCAGTGGGTCACAGCGATTATGTAGGCAGCACTAAACAAACCCACTGGGATTCCAGAATTCACCATTCAGTGCCAGTGGCAGCTGCACACAAACAGCAAAGGAAACAAAGCAGACGTCTTGCTGCTCTGGTAAATAAGGTGACGGATCAGAGATTAGCTTGTTGGTATCTGCCAGTTTAAATTCTTATTACGAGCCTAACAGGGGCTCTCCTGAAGGCACTGGCAGCACTCAGGTGAGATCAGTGCTCTGTGTGTGTTAGGAGCACAGCACATCGATATCTGCTGGGAAAGCTCCGCACCCCGTACCCAGAGCACAGCGGGAGGGTCGGCGCTGCCAGGAGCAGCATTACCGGAACCGGGCGACCGCGTAATGGGTTACTGTAAAACCCACCGCGTGTCCGGCACGCGGGCTAAGAATAAATCCTGAAGAGCACCATTTCAAAGCCCCTCTGCTTCACCATTTATTTATCAGCAGCAGCGAGTCCCCGATGAGTCTGCAGGCATCACTCGAGCTTCTTGCATTGGAATGAGAGGCACATTCTTCCTTCAAAAAGCGGGTTTGATTCTGGTCTCCGTGTACTCGTTCAACCGAAGAAAAGCCTCTCACTTTGCATTTAAAACTCATGCTGCCAGGTAACAACAAATACGAAATCTTTCAGATCACTGCCAGTAGCCTAAAGAAAAAACCCAGCTCTCGCGTCCCAGTTTCGAATTCTTTAGATGAGGTGGAAAGTTCTGTCACAGAAAGGGGAGGGGGGGTGTGAGTTTGGAAAACACAAGCTGTTTTCTTTGTCACTTCCTTAACAGCCTCTATATCTGCAAACACAGACCCTGGGAAGGGGAAGAGAACTCTCAGGAGCTCAGTTCAATTAGAAACCCCCCCCCAGCAGATGTATTTGTGAAGAGGCAATAAGTAAGGATTTCAGAACAACAGCCTCTATGCCCCCCGAAGGTNGGGGGGGGTGTGAGTTTGGAAAACACAAGCTGTTTTCTTTGTCACTTCCTTAACAGCCTCTATATCTGCAAACACAGACCCTGGGAAGGGGAAGAGAACTCTCAGGAGCTCAGTTCAATTAGGAACACCCCCCCCAGCAGATGTATTTGTGAAGAGGCAATAAGTAAGGATTTCAGAACAACAGCCTCTATGCCCCCCGAAGGTGACTCAACAAAGCAGAGACTGATTGAAGTCCTTTTTCTCTTTGCTGCATTTTACCCAGAGTAAGGAAAAAAAAACCCAGTCTAGAGCAAGAACTTCCTCAGGTAAAACCCCTTTTACTATTCCCACAGCACGACACTTCACATTACACATCAGAGCTTGATGCCTCAATGGATGAAAACCCTATTCTTGGTAGATTTTCAGCTGAGAGCAAAAGCAGAGGATGGCTGGCAGTTCGCGAGCACTTTAGCACTTTCCTGCAGAGACGCCACACGCGCTGTGTACAAACACTGGCCGGTAAGAAGCTTCACGAGGAGCCCAGGATCCTGTCCTGAGGCCACCACTGTTCCAACTCTCCAAGTGTGGGGTAAGGAACCACAGCAATAGCAGCAGGCAGCACTTCCACTGATTCTTTGAAAAGCTCCTGGCAGTTCTGCTGCCCGACAGCTAGTGATGGGCAAAGTGCTTCAGCTGGACTGTGCCAATCACCCAGCTGTGCTGATCTGCAGAGACTGGGCTAGGAACACTGTCCTACAAGATGAACACTCAGGATTGACAACTACTTGTAATTCCAGGGTCACAACACAAACTGAATCTTCAAGGGAACGCAGGGCAGACCCTGACACTGATGAGAACTCACCGACACCCACAAGTGAGGAGAGAAACAC
>VZRI01014155.1:313-17307 GCA_013397515.1 Upupa epops | reverse complement strand
GCCCCGCTGCCACCGCCCCGCCTCGCGCCCGCCACGCCCCTTCTGACCACGCCCCCATCGCTAAGCCACGCCCCGCCGTGGGCAGTGTCCTCGCTGTGCCGCGCCCCCTCGGGGGCGGGGCCTCTGTAGGAGTGGGCGTGGCTTTGGATGAGTAGCCCCCTCCCCTCCTCTCTCCCCACTCTGAGAGACCCTCGACCGGGACCAAACCGGTCAGGAGCCCCCTCAGCCATCGCCCGCCTCGGCCGGGACCTGCCTGTGCGGGAGCTCCCTGAGTGGGGCTGGGCACCGTCTGTGCCCTTGGGGTGTTTGCAGCTGGAAACCAGAGTGCTCGCCCTCTCCTCAGCCGCTGTCAGAGGTGCCGGTGGGGAAGCGGCTCTTGAAAGCCACTGCATTCACAGAATCAAGAAGCCTTTATGTTGGAAAAGGCCACCAAGTCCAACCATTCGCCAGCTGTCTCAACCCAGCGCTAGCCCGAGTCCCCAAGATCCAGTAGACGCTGCAGAGGGACCTGGACAGGCTGGGTCAATGGGCCCAGGCCAACGGGATGAGAGTCAAGGAGACAAAGTGCAAGGTCCCACACTTTGGCCACAATAACCCCCTGCAGGGCTACAGACTGGGGGAAGAGTGGCTGGAGAGCAGCCCAGTAGAGAGCAACCTGGGAGTACTGGTTGATAACCAGCTGAGCATGAGCCAGCAGGGTGCCCAGGTAGCCTGAAGGCATCTTGGCTTGTATTAGGAATAGTGTGGCCAGTGGGACTGGGGATATCATTCTCCTCCTGGACTGGGCACTGAGGAGGCCTCCCTTGAGTACTGGGGACCTCTTACTTCAAGAAAGAGTTTGAGGGGCTGGAGCAGGTGCAGAGGAGCAATGAGGCTGGGGAAGGGACTGGAGGGAGAGGCTGATGAGAAAGTCTGCGAAAGCTGCACATGGCCCCTCTGAAAGCTTTAGGATTCAAATTTCTCTGCCCAGGCCTCTTAAATTGTTCTCCTCTTATTCAGAGGATTCATTTCTGCTGCAAATCCATTTTAGACCTCTGCAGTGCTTAAGGACAGTCTTGAAGGCTCCAGCTGTGCTCACGGGTGATGTCCAGGCGGTGTGAACAACCAGAGTCCTGGGAAGGTGTGGTACTGCCACTGTTTGCAAATAGAGAGGTGTGACTCCACATAACTCAAATACCTCTGTCTGTCCACAGGAGGAAATGAGGGAGCTGGTATCTGCTGAGCCCCAGGAATGTTTGCTGGGCTGTAAAACAATGCTGTTCTGTTCCCATTGTCTGTCCTGTCCCCGAGATCACCTCGGTTTGCACCACAGAGCACGTTGGATGTTCCTCAACTCAGGTGGTGATAAAGAGCAGCAGGTGGTTCATTGCTGCGTAGAGCAGAAACCACTGAGAAACTTAAGGCCGGGCTGGATGAGACTCTGGCCAGCCTGCTCCAGGGTGGGGGGTCCCTGCCCATGGCAGGGGGGTTGGAACTGGATGGTCCTGTGGTCCCTTCCAACCCTGACAGATTCTATAACTTCTTCCCAGTGAGGGTGCTGGGGTGCTGGAGGGGGCTGCCTGAGGGGTTTGTGGAGTCTCCTTCTCTAGAGACGTTTGAAACCCACCTGGACCTGCTCTGGGTGATCCTGCTGTGACAGGGGGATTGGACTGGATGATCTATCGAGGTCCCTTCCCATCCCTGATGATTCCATGATTCTATGATAATAGCAGTGACTTCTCCTACTCGGTATTTTCCAGTTGTTACAGATTCCTCTGCCTTGAAGGCCTCTTAGTCTCCGACTTAACGCAGCAGCTATTACCAAAAAAGCACAAGCATTCCCCAGAAGCTCGAAGAACACCGGTTCTGTAATAAAACCCTGCTTGCTGGGGCGAAACACCATCATCTAAACTTGTTTGGGGACATTAACTAAATGCTCTCAATACATCTGAGGTGAAACGCCTCCAGCGCTAATGGAGTTGCGTCAGGCGCAGGTTGAGCTCATTGTGCTCGGTGCTACGTGAGGTAGGTTGGGCTGCCTGCCAGCGGGCACAGGGAAACTGCCCGAGATAAATGTTCTTTCCCACTGGCAGAATGGAAGCAGGAAGGCTGAAAGCTTTGTGGTGTTCACGAGCTGGACGTTAAAAGGGACCCTTGTCACATTATTTAAACCCAGGCTTCAATATTTTACGCGGGAGTTGTGACACCGGGCATGATCTGTAATTCATGAGCCGCTGACGCTGGCCTGTGCCAGCCGCTCCGGAGAGTAACCGGCATCGTGTGGAGGGAGCGTGGTCATCCCAAGCAGGGGATGGGTGTCCTTACGGCTTCAGGGTCAGAAGTTTATCCACCGCCCCTCAACAGGCTTGGCTGCCCCTTAGCTGATTAAAATGCAGCTCAGTCTTTTCTCTGGCTGAGACTCAGCCCTCGGCGTGAGATCCCCGCGGTGTTTACACACTCGGAATGGGAACAGCTTCAGCACGGCTGAGCTCGCCGAGGTAGTACCAACACTGATAGCAAAAGCAGGTCATGAGGCGGCAGTTCCCGTACTGAAAGCCCTCTGGTCTTTACACGATGCTTCGATGTCAGTTCAAAAGCCAAACTCAGCTGCCTGATCCTTTGTCAATGTTTCAGAGCTCCCCATCTCCGCAGTGCCGATGCTGTGCAGGTCAGCTGTACTTTGTGTGAGCCATCGTCCCCCTCTGGAGCTGCGGTTTCCCTCTCGGTCTCACTGTACTCTGGCAGAGCACATAGTGATGACTCTATTCATTTTCTCAGTATCAGTCACTAACCCTATCTCCTCCTCAGTGTCCAGGGGTGACTGCAGCCTGCAGGGCTCCTTAGGTCCCCGGTGTCACCTCTGCTAGTGGTTGCTGCACCTCTCAGCACTGCTGGAGATCAGGGCAGCCTCTCACACTGTTCTGGGGTAGCCCAGCCCAGGCAGCACTCACTTCTCAGCCCCCAGGACCTGCTTCATCGTTCAGTCACGAAGGAACTGCCTGGAACTGCTGGACAATTTTAGCTCTCGTTTGTGCCACATGACAACTGCTCTGGTCCTCCTGCTGTCCCTCCTCCCTGCTGAGTCCTCGGTGCATCTCACAGACACAGAAGCGCCTGCAGCACCTCGCAGAGATCAGAAGGATCAAGGTCTGCACCGCCACCACCCCGAGCCTACTGAGGTGTGAGGACCTGTGTGTTCACCAAGCACCTCAGCCAGACATCAGAGACATCAGAGACCCCAGTGCTGCAGCACCTCCAGTTTTCCACCCCTCATCCCACAGCAGCTGCCATCCCGCTCTGCTGCTGGCATCAGCACAGGTCCAGGTGCTGTGAAAGCAGGGTGCTGAGCTCTGCCTCATCACAACCGAGGAAACAAACCGCTGCAGGTCTCGGTAGGCAGAGAAGCACCGTTTGTTTATCACGCTGCCCAAGCTCAAAGGCAATCAAAGCAGCAAAAACATGCCAGGCTGCTGTTGAGTCAGCGTGTGCAGACACACGTTCCTGGAGAGGACAGAGAAGGGGTGGTGGCAACGCGCGTGGTCTCCTCGGGAGCCCCTCTCAAGCCACACACCCGCAATGCAACTGCCGGTGCTCTGTGAGTACCTCACTCCCCTGCTTAAACAGAAGAGCCCCAGAAGGAGGTAAAATACTCACCCAAAGGGTGTATTAACTCACACAAAGGGAGATAAATAAGCACAGTTCCATCCCCAGCAAGGGGGAGATGACAGCCAGCTGCACCAGTACAGAGCAGCGTGCAGGTATCTGTACGTGTACAGCGTGCTGCTTGCTGTCCTCCCAGCGACTGAGCACAGAGGGGCTCTGATTGTCTCACAAGACCCAACCTGTTAAAGCTTTTGGGAGAGCTGGTGGTGATGGTTCACAGCACTCTGTCACCTGAAAGCAAAACCAGCAGCTGGGAAGGAGCGGTAGGCACCACCTTCCTCCCTAACAGCAGCATTCGGGGGAACGAATGATTCCGTGGGCTCTCTGCCCCAAAGAAATCACTCAAAGTCAGGCACTTGCTGTTCTGTGGACAGACAGACCCAGGACTGTGTATTTGACTGTGATCCCAAGGTAGAGCTATCAGAAGGGAACTCGTAAACCATCATCGATTCCTGCGTACAGCTCTTCCCAGGGAATCCTGCCCAGCTCCAGAGAACCCCAAGTCTAAACAGAGATCTATGTCAGCCTGGATGGACTAAGCCCCGGTGTCAGGACCTGCCCCAGCAGAGAACCCTTCACCGATACAGAGCTGCTCCATCCTTTTGCCGGGGTTTAAGACGCGCGCGGCCACAGACGCAAACGAGAGGCCACTGCAGCGCTGCCCCCGTCTCTGCTGTCTTTGTTCTACCCCCACAAATAAAACCCAGTGTTGAGGCTGAAGGGGGGGGCTGCGTACGGGGGATCCCTGTGACAGAGAACATGGGAAAAAATATGACACCAACTGGTTTGCTTCTGCCAACAGGTTAAAAGCTGGGCCAGCTGATGAGGCGGCCCCTGACCTGTGCTGTGCTGGCTTTGCACAATGGCACCAGTGTTCGGTTATCCTCGAGCTGGCAAAAAGAGAAGGGGAGGGAGGAAGAGAACAAGGAACAAGGGGCTGCTGAAAAGGGGGAAATAATTTCCATCAGCAGGTGCTGTGGGGAGGGAAGCAGGGCTGAGGGGCTGCAGTGACAGAGCTCATAAATTCACTCGGGAAAGCAAATGCACATCCCAGCTCTCAGTGAGGATGGAGTTGCCTGTCGCACATGTTTCCTCCTAAGAGCTTGCCTGAACCAAATGAAATCCAGCCCCGGGTTGCAGCTCTCGCTGCTCTTTAGACCATTTATCTGAAAGGCAGAGGCAGTTGGCTTGCTGCTTCACTGCGCTCACCCACCCCGCCACCTCTCTCCATGCGGGAGCTTCTGATCATCACCCACTAACACCTCTCGCTTGAACCTTCTCCCTGATGTCAGCCTCCTTCACCAGCAGCCGAGTTAGCATCTGTAAGCGGTTCAGCTCTGTCAGTGGTTTTACATCTTTAATGGGATCTGAAACACCTCTGCCAGCTCTGTCAAGTTTTATAGCCCCGTTCACAGGGATTTGGAGTAGCTGACATGGTCCAAAATCCTGCCCCACTCTCTGCCTGATAAACGTAATCCCCAGCTCCTCTCTGAATCCTGCTCCTTTTCACAGCTCACGTTCCTTCGCCTAACTGGGTGTTGGCTGTGTGAGCAGCTGGGGCCGACAAGGAGGAGCAGATCAAGCTGCTGGAGCAGCACCATGAGCCCTGTGTCCCTGCCCAGAATTCCCTAGAGACTACAGAAGGGAAATCCAGTCTCCTGAGCTCGGATGCCACCCCTGCCAGTTGCCACCTTCCAGGACCCTGAGAGTCCTACAGCTGTCTGTGGGCTGTACCAGTCTGCTCTTGTCTTTCAGACACAAACCAGTTCTATCACTGCAACAACGGGTGGCTTTGAACCAGGGTGAGGTGCTGCCCTGCCCTCCCCGGTTACACCGATCCCATGAGAGAGGAGCTGTCGGGAAGGAGAGAGAGATTGAGCCACAGCAGCACACTGCCATTTCTCTTAGCTCTAGAAAACAGGGTGAAGGAGGAGCAGGGGAGTGTTGGGAGCAGCAAAACTCATCTCCTGCCCCTCCTGCCTTTGGATGGAGAACTGGAGCTGCCTCTGCAAGGTGCTGTGGATGCCTCAGCTTCTCCAGGTTGTGATGGACTGTCCTGCCCAGCGCACTGCTGGAGTCCCCATCCCTTGAGGTGTTGAAGGGCAGCTGGGCTGTGGCCCTTAGTGCCCTGGTGTGGCCGATGGGCTGATGCTGGGTCATGGATGAGCTCAGAGGTCCATTCGAGCCTCAATATTGGTGTGATTCTCTGTGTATGTATGACAGACCGACACAACCACCCTTCAGTCGCTGTAGACGCACAGCACGGCCCTGCCACTTCGAGCATCACACTAACATTTCCAAAAGCCTCCCGTGAGCGAACGCACCCCGCGCAGCTGAAGACGGGTGGCTGCGCCCGCTGTTCCTAGCAGCACGATGATCCCCATCTGGTTGCATCACTCGGTGCAAAGCCCTGTGATTTAAAACGTGTCTCGTCTTTCCTCGAGGAGCGCTTAAGCAGCAGCCACGGCATGAGGGAGTTGTGTAGAGACTTCTTTAGATAAATACTGTGCCCGTTCTTCCTTTCCTAATGTTAATGCTGCCGTTAGAGCCTCGGAGATCTGTCACACAACTCTTATCAAAGGAACCAAGAGAAGCGCAGAATTATTTGCTGTTTGGAGACTCCAGACGCAATAATAACACAAAATAACTCTGATAGAAGTTTTTAAAGAGAGCTCGTACAGCCCTGGCTGTAATTACAGCTCCTTCTGCAATAAGCTGCTTACGGCGACTTTAAGTTCATTTACATTCGGGGACGAGAAATTAGAGGAAGGCTGACAGAACACACGTCACCTCCAGGGGTCTGTGCAGGTGCTGCCACTGGAGATGGAGACCTTTGGTAAAAAATACACCCAGTGCTCAGAGGAGATGGGTAAAGGGGCTGCCGGCCCCTCTGCTCTGCCCCTCAGCCAATGCAGCACTGGAAAGTGCTGAAGGGTTCGCTGCTGGGGCTCTTAGGGACCCCGTTCCCTCCAAGCGGGGCTGTAGGCAGCTGCTGCTGCTTGTCCAGAGCTCTCTGCACTCAAGACACAAAGGAGGCCTCTTACCTCCAGTGGCTGCCATGGTGATCTCGCTGTGAGGTGCAACGGCTGAGCATCGCCAAGATATAAATTGTCATCTTCCCCCGCAGTGTCGTCAGGTCCTCGACCGGGCTCCTCCGTTTCCCCATGGCTTCAGCATGTTGAAGAGGCAGCTGCAGAACCAGAGGCCGTTTACCAACGTCACTGCTCCTCCGAGAGCTCCGGAGAAGTGCCTTTCTCCAAGTTGTTATCCTTCCTTCTCCCTGTGCTCAGCCGTATGGACCAGGCAGAAATACCAGCATCACCCATCATTCTCAGCCCTGTTCCATTTTAATTCATTTTCATAGATTCCTAGCACGGTTCAGGTTGGAAGGGACCTTCAAGATCACCCAGTTCCAACCCCCTGCCTTGAGCAGGGACACCCCCACCAGACCAGGGTGNACAGCCCCTCCCCAGCTTTTTTACCCCTTCAGGGACTGGAAGGCTGCTCTGAGATCTCCCCAGAGTCTCCTCTTCCCCAGGCTGAACAGCCCCAACTCTCTCAGCCTGTCCCCATAGCAGAGGTGCTCCAGCCCTCCCCTCATCCTCGTGGCCCTGCTCTGGACACTTTCCACCAACTCAATCTCCTTCCTGTGTTGGGGGCTCCAGAACTGGACGCAGGACTGCAGATGGGGTCTCACGAGAGCAGAGTAGAGGGGGAGAATCCCCTCCCTCACACTACTGGTCCTGCTGCTCTGGATGCAGCCCAGGATGCGGTCGGCTCTCTGGGTCACAAGCGAACATCACCGGCTCATGCTGAGTTTTTCGTCGACCAGCACCCCCAAAAACTCCACGAGAACAGCTTTCCTAGGTCCTTTTTCTCCCGGCAGTGTTTAGCCAACACTCCGAGTAGAACAAAACCTGATGAGCACTGTGCTTTTAGTCATCACGTTAATAGCAAAGTACCTGGGGTATCATAGCAGCTGCCTGGGTTTGCTGTTACACTTCACCATCAGCAGTTAGAGTTCGTTCCTTTTGTAATCATTAATGAATAATGACAATATAATCATCTTCCAAACTCTCCATCCCAGCACCAACCTCTCCTCCGACTTATAATTAAGATGTCAACATTAATTTCCCTCTCAGAAAGCAGAGACTTCTCTCTCCTCGCTGATGGAGTCTGTTACAGACACCACTTCCCAACTTCCACCTCCACCTCAGTGCCAGGGACAGAGAGGTGGGGTATGCAGTTCCCCGTCCTCCAGCGTCAGCCCCCAGCACTGGTTTCACTAGTCAAGCAAAGAAAGGAGATGGTGCCCTGCTGCTCCATGGGTTCAGGCACTGCTTGTGCCTCTGCTCCAGTGCTGGCTCAGCCCGGGTGGTGGAGATGTGGGGGTCCTCGAGGATGCTCTCACCCAAGTTAAGCATCCCTGTCCTCTTGCTTCTCTTCGTGTAGCTTTATTACTAACAGGTTTTTCAGCTGATAACACCCCAGCAAATACGTTACTCAGCCTGGCTCGCTCCCAGCACTGCCGGCTGCTCCGTTGCACCGACATCCCGCGGCGTTTAGCAGCGGGGAACCAGGAGTCACCCCGCTGCCGCTGAGTGCCCCAGCAGAGCATGGCCAGCGCGGGGTGGGGATCACAGTCCTGACTCAGCTCATATGAAATCCCCTTCCTCCAGCTCCCTGACAGCCCCAGGAGATGTGAGTGAGGCAGGATGGGCTTCTCGGGGCTGAGGTGCCGCTAGAGCTCCTGCTGCCACGCTGCAGAGCTGCGGCTGTCACAGCTCTCCCTTCCTTGCGTTTCCCACCACGAACACAGCAATTACCTTCGCGTCTCGCAGGGGGGCCGTGATGCTTAATTAATTTGTGGGTTTCAGTGCTTCGTGTTCTCAAAACGCAGTGCTTCATTCCCTCCTGACACCCCAGCAGCGCTTATGTCAGGCCAGGTAGCCCCCACACAGCCCACCAGCTCCTGATGCCACACAGGGCAGGGGCAGCGGCAGCACCAGGATGGGATCAGGAGGTGCCACTGGCTCTCCCAGCTCATCCAGCCGCTGCTTGAACTGCAAAACCATGGTCTCCATCACCCACCAGTGGGTCCAGGGAGAGGTCGTGGCAGCACGGCCCTGGATCTGTGGTGAGAGGGTGGTGCGAGGGGGTGCAGCGCCTGGCTGGATAGTGAGCTGGCAGGATGGCTGCACTCAGAGAGCGGTGGTCAACAGCTCGAAGTCCAAATGGAGAGCAGTGACGAGTGGCGTCCCTCAAGGGTCAGAACTGGGACCAGTGCTGTTTGGGATCCTTACCAGCGATATGGACAGTGGCATCTGGCATCGAGTGCCCCCTCAGCAAGGTTGCTGATGACACCGAGCTGTGTGGAGTGGTGGACGCGCTGGAGGGAAGGGAGGCCATCCAGAGGGACCTGGAGAGCTGGGCCAGGGCCAACCTCAGGGTCGAGGCAATCCCAGGCACAAAGACAGGCTGGGTGGGGACAGAACAGCCTTGAGGAGAGGAACTTGGGGGTGTTGATCAAAGAAAAACTCACCATGAGCTGGCAGTNGGGAGATCTCAGAGCAGCCTTCCTGTCCCTGAAGGGGGCTCTAGGAGAGCTGGGGAGGGGCTGTTTCCTAGGGCTTGGAGTGGTGGGAGCAGGGGGAATGGTTTCCAGCTGGAAGAGGGGAAGTTCAGACTGGAAGTCAGGAGGAAGTTCTTCACGCTGAGGGTGCTGAGACCCTGGACCAGGTTGCCCAGGGAGGCTGTGGCTGCTCCATCATCCCTGGAAGAGCCCAAGGGAGGGTCAGATGGAGCCTTGAGCACCCTGGTCTGGTGAGGGGTGTCCCTGCTCATGGCAGGGGGGTTGGAACTAGATGATCTTGAAAGTCCCTTCCAACCTGAACCACTCTAGGAATCTATGAACCCCTGGTTATAGCCAGGCAGCTGCTCCCCCCAGCCCGCTCAGGACAAACCCGAACCAGGCAGTTAAGCAGCGCTGGGTGGATTAACGCTGTCTGTCTCCCTTACGCTGCAGGATTTCAAGATTCCTTTGAAGTTTGCGCATTAGAAAATCACTTTCCAAGCCACAGAACTTGGAGCTTTAGATGTTTCCTAACAGTTCTGTGGTTGAGGAACAGCTGACTAATCCTTTAGGATTTAATGAGGTTAACTAACATGCACGGCTTTGCAGGGGAGCTGTAGCTGGTATTTTGGCAGCAAACATGAAAAATAAGCAGTACTGCTCTGCCACAGCTCTGAGGGAGCACAGCAGCCCTTCAGCGACTTCAGCTGGACCTTTTCTCAGGGGCATCTGGTGACAGGACAAGGGGCACTGGGTGCCAGCTGGGACAGAGGAGGTTCCCTATCAATCTCAGCAGGACCTTCTTCCCAGGGAGGGTCCCGGAGCCCTGGAAGGGGCTGCCCAGGGGGTTGTGGAGTCTCCTCTGGAGACCTGGCTGTGTTCCTGTGTGACTTGCTCTGGCTGATGGAGCTGTGGCAAGGAGATTGGACTGGATGATCTTTTGAGGTCCCTTCCCATCCCTAAGGATTCCATGATTCCATGATCTTTTCCTCTTGATGAGCACAGATAGGGCTTCTGGTGCTCAGCCAGAGCAGCACTACTGGCTCCTGACTCTCACTGAAGTCAACAAGATTTCACTCTTTTGTTCCCTGGCTGAATTTCTGAGCCTGGAGCCTGCTCTCTGCCTGCCCAGGGAGCCCCCTCCCCAGGCTGGTGGAGCTCCAGCAGCGCTGTGACAGCCGCTGGTGGCTCTCAGCACCGGGAGCTGCCTGTTCCGGGCAGTTAGCGCTGTAGTTTGTGCTTCCTGCTCGTTCCCCTGTGCCCAGCCGGGACTGGCACCCACCCGACCCGGCTGATGAGCAGGACAGTCACATCCTCTTGAGCTGGAGGATTTGCCTGCGCAGAATGCAGAGTGCCAGGCTCGGGCACCTGGGGAAGGAGGGATGAACTTAATTGGGTGTTTACGGAACACACGGAGGCTGCACGTAAGGAGTTGACACATCAGCTCATTAGGATGCGATTACAGTGATCAGAACCTGGGCTACTCGACTACTTCTAGAGGGAACGGGTGATTAACGGCGGGTTCCCATCCGGCGGCGCCTGGTGGCATGAGGCAGGTTCAGAGGGCTGGCCTGCCTGGGAAAATACAGGGGGGCAGACCTCCTGGCTAGGGGAAATGACGGCCAGGATGCAGTGCCTTGTGCTGTGGGACAAGTCTGAGCAAGGTGAGCTGAGCAGAGAGCCTCCTCCATCGCCCAGCAGCTCAACTGGTGAGGACACAGCCCGTCCCTGAGTCGGAGCTTCACACACCCTAGGACTGAGAGGGCTCTGCTGCTGCAGACACGGTGCTCAGAGCATGTGAGGCAGCTGGTGGAGCAGACCCAAGGGCAGCATCTTACAGGGGAGGAGGACCAGGACAGCCCTGCATAGTTAGTGGGAGCTGCATGGACCTGGGCATTGAGAGCACCCAGTGCAGCTGGCAGATTGTGACTTGATGAGGGACCCCTTACCTGTGGATGCTCTGACATGTCTCTCATCACCCTCACCCAGCACCCTGCACTCTGTCTGTGTGCAGGGCCTCCCCCACTGCACAGCTCAGTGTTCACCAGGACCAGAGGAATAAAGCAAGATGAAACCTGCAGATCCTGTTGGGATGCAGACAGCTCTTCAGCTGGTGGCCAGGAGCTAGTAGCCCACCCAAGCTGGCAGCAGAGCCCAAGAAGGGGTTCCCTCACGGGCAGCTCCTCACCTTCCCCTTTTCAAGCAGCAGTTTGGGGACCCCCCTCTGTCCCCAGGATGTCCCTCCAGCCCTGCCTGTGAGTCCTCTCACTCTCAGACCACTCCATCCAGTCCCAGAGGCTGGAGAGTGAAGGGAGTGACAAGGACGATGGGCAGGAGGGTCTCCCACGCAGGACACACTGCATCAGGAACACGAGCCCAGCGCAAGAGAGACTGTGCCAGGTATTATCTCTCCTGCACTATTGCTGCCTCCTGATTGAGCACCATCAATATTTATGAGTTATTATAGCTGCTTTGGAGAGCTCTGCCTGTTACAGCTCACGGACCCTGGTGTCGCTAGAAGAAAATAAAACGAAGGCAAACTGTCTGTCTGAGGCTCCTCTGTCACTGCCCCCTCAGCTCACGGGCTGCAGAGAGTGTCCAACGCTGCTCTAGGGAAACAGGATCCTCCCTGCCTCTTCCACTCCTGGATGAGTTCATGGGAAGATTTCTCCTAATGATCAGAGTGGAAGATTCACCGTGTCAGCTCACATCTCCATCACCCTCAGGCTTTCATGGTCCCTGAAATAAAGCAGGATGCCTCGCACAGCTGACAGTCCCTCAGGGAGCAGAAGACAGGCAGATGGAGAGGAAGGGTCCTGCGCTTTGGCTGCAGGAACCCCCTGCAGCTCCAGCCTGGGGGAGCAGTGGCTGGGGAGCAGCCTGGCAGAGAGGGACCTGGCAGCACTGGGTGACACCCAGCTGAACAGGAGCCAGCAGGGTGCCCAGGTGGCACCAAAGGCCAAGGGCATCCTGGCTGGGATCAGCACTAGTGTGGCCAGCTCCGTCAGGAACATCATTCTCCCCCTGCACTGGACACTGAGGTCTCCTCTTGAGTCCTGGGGGCAGTGCTGGGCCCCTCATTGCAAGAAAGAGATGGAGGGGCTGGAGTGGGTGCAGAGGAGCAACGAGGCTGGGGAAGGGACTGGAGGGAGAGGCTGATGAGGAGAGGCTGAGGGAGTTGAGCCTGGAGGAAACTCAGGGGGGACCTTCTCCCTCTCTCCAACTCCCTGAAGGCAGGGTGCAGTCAGCTGGGGGTCAGGCTCTTCTCCCAGGCACCCAGTGCCAGGATGAGAGGGCAGGGCCTGAAGCTGCCAGGGGAGGGTTAGGTTGGCTGTTAGGAAGCCCTTCCTCAGGGAAAGGGTGCTCAGAGCCCGGACTGGACTGCCCAGGGCAGTGGGGGAGTCCCTGTGTCTGGAGGTGTTGAAGGACAGCCTGGCTGTGGCCCTGAGTGCCCGCTGGGGTGCTGTCAGGTGCTGGGCTGAGCTGGAGGAGCTCAGAGGGCTTTGCCAGCCTCAGTCACTCGGGGATCCTGTGAAAAAAGAAACCAAAGCTGTTGGGATCCACCGGGTTGATCAAGTGTGGGTGAGAGCAGTGCAACAGGACCGGGGAGATGGCACAGAACCCTGGGGAGAGTAATTAGTTAATCATGGACCCCCAGCCCTGGGGCGCTGCCTCAGAGCCCTCCAACCCAGCTCCATCTCATCTCCTCAGAAGGAGTCAGCACAGAACTCCACCTTCCCACAGCTCATTTGCAACTGGGCTTCGAGCAGCCCTGCTGCCCATGGCTGGGAGCTGGGGGAGACACCCAGACCGTTCTGCAGCGAGACTGTGCTGCTCGGGGCTTTGCCCTCTGCCTCTCGCCAGGGAAAGCCCCTCCAGCCAGTGCAGCGAGGCTGGTGGCACAGCCAGGGCAGGGCTCATCCCAGCACAGAGCTGCAGGCAGCCCAGCCCTTCCCAGGGCCCAGCAGCACCAGACATGTCTGAGACCGCCCGGGCAGCGCTTGGGAACGGGATGCTCCGAGCTGGGGCAGGAAACTGTGGGCCGACTCGCTGGTGTCAGGGCTGCTGGAGGCAGGAGCACCCCAAGCATCACCCCAAGCATCACCCCAGCTCCACCGGGGGCACCTGTGGGCACAGTGTAACCAGCAGGAAGAGGGAGGTGATGGTGCCCCTGTGGTCTGCACTCGTGAGACAGCACCTGGAGTCCTGGGTCCAGTTTGGGCACCAGAGGATCAGAAGGGCAGTGAGGGGCTGGAGAGAGGCCAGAGGAGGGCAATGAGACTGGGGAGAGGGCTGGAGGACAGAGCCTGTGAGGAGCAGCTGAGGGAACTGGGGTTCAGTCTGGAGAAGAGGAGGCTGAGAGGAGACCTCAGTGCTCTCTGCAGCTCCCTCAGAGGAGGCTGGAGCGAGGCTGCTGCTGGGCTCTTCTCCCCAGTTCCTAATGCTAGGACGAGGGGCAATGGCCTCAAGCTGCATCAGGGGAGGGTGAGATTGGATCTGAGGGAGAAGCTCTCTCCTGAGAGAGTGGTTGGGCACTGGACCAGGCTGCTCAGGGAGGGGGTGGAGTCCCCATCCCTGGAGGGGTTTAAAAACAGAGTAGCTAGAACCCTTGAGGCCATGGTCTGGGGGCTGGGGAGATGCTGGGATGAGGGCTGGGATTGGTGATCCTGGAGGTCCTTTCCAGCCATGAGGATTCTTGGAGAGCTGTTGCTCAGTAGGTGCCAGGCTCCAAGTGATCCTCTGGTGGCTTCTGAGCTGCTCCTTCATCCTGGGGCTCCTGGAGACCTCAGAGCTCTGTAGAGGCAGAAATAGATGGTTTCCTGTCCCCGGGGCTGGGTGTCTGTGTTCCCCTCCTGCCCAGAGCAGTAAACTGAGCACAGAGAGGAGCAGATAAGAGCCCGTTCCCACAGGAGCAGAGAGAGGCTGAATAACAAGGTTGGAGCTGTGTTCCAGACCAGGTTGTTTGTGATGCCTGTGCCTATTTTTAAACCTGAGAAGTGAAGGGCTGCAGAGAGCCCTCGAGGGCTGGGGCACTGTTCTCTCCATCTCTGTCACTGAACCACAGAGGACACTTGGTCCTCAGCAGCTGGCATGGGGACAGGGCGCAGCTATGTCCCCCCCTGCCTCTGTGCACCCACTGGAGGGGTCACACCGACCTTCACAGGGACAAGGGCACTGCAGGACACCCTTCCCAAAGTCACTGCTGGGGGAGAAGGCACCACCTGGGTCACTCACTGGGATGGAGACTCCGGATGAAGGGCAGGAGAGTTCTGCCAGCGCGTGGCTGCAGGCAGGGCCAGGGCAGCTGCATGGGGGCTGGAGAGAGAAACGTGTGAGGTGGTACAGAGGGGGGGGGAATCACAGAATCACCAGGGATCAGAAGCTGGGTCTGCAAACACATCCCCGACACCACTCCCGTGCTGGCGATAGACTCATGTTGCTTAAAGAAGGAGTCAACAGCTTCAACAGCTCCTGCCTGCAGATGACAACCTCCTTGAGACGACGCTGAGTGCGAGGCCTTTGTTCTAATTACTTTAATGATGGGGGGGGCTGATGCTGAGGAGCTGCAGAAACAGACCCAGACGTAACCGGCAGCTTCTAACGCCGGCAGCTGCACCTGCCGGCACCTCTGCAGTGTTGTCAGGGCAATGATTCCTGCTCAAGGTGAGCAGAGCGAGGAGCTCGCAGGGAGGGGGACTGGGGACTGCGTACACACGGCTGCACACGGAGTGACCCAGGCGGCTTGGACAGACCCAGCCTGGAGACCCTGCTTGCACAGCTCTCCCTCCGGAGCTGCGGCAGAGCCAGCTCAGAGCTGCAGCATCGGTACCGAACTCCTCTCTCATTGCTTTGTCCTACCTGGCAGGAGGCTGAGGCGAGTGTGCACCCCCTGAGGAGGCTTTGCCGTGGGCCAGCACCGCGGGGTCCGTCTGTCGAGCCCGTTCTGCCAGCAGGGCTGCCAATGGCAGGGCAGGGGCTCCCTGTGGCGATGCCCTCTGCAGAGACACAGAAAGAAGGAGAATTAATTTCCATGTGCTCTGGTTCAGCAGGAGCCACTGCATCCGACCTTCTGGGCTCCTGACTGCTCTCCCATCCCTGTGCCTGACAAACTAATGGATCTCCCGTGATGACTGGGGGCTGCGGCTGCTCCCTTCAGTTTATTCTCATTTTAGCTCCTTATCTTTCTTCTCGCTCTTTTCACTTCACCCTCTGAATGGCTCCATCCTTTCTGAGCAGGGCTCTCTCTGCCTCTGCCGGCTCCTTCTTATCTCCCAGAGCACAAAAAGCCATCACCTGCTTTGTCCTACTGCTGGGTGCCACACAGCCCGCTCAGAGGGGGGACTGGGCTCACTGGAGAACAATAGTGGGCTGATTACATTCCAGCAGGAACCTCTTCCCAGAGAGGGTCCCGGAGCACTGGAAGGGGCTGCCCAGGGGGCTGTGGAGTCTCCTTCTCTGCAGACGTTCCAGCCCCGCCTGGCTGTGTTCCTGTGCCACTGGGTCTGGGGGATGCTGCTGTGGCAGGGGGGTTGGACTGGGTGATCTCTTGAGGTCCCTTCCCATCCCTAAGGATTCTCGGATTAGCAGGCAAAGAAGCCCCAGCAATAGAAGGCAGAACTGCAGGTTGATGCCTCTGGACCTTGCTCTCTCCATCACCTTCCTCCCTGCATCACCTTCCTCAGCACTCAGTCACTCCATCCTCAGGGCTCCAGCACCAACACAGCAGGTGGGAGAATCCCGACAGCCACGCCGTGGGCAACGGGGCAGAGCAGCAGCTGAACCCTGTGGGTGCAGAGGCAGGAGCGCTGGCATCGCCCACCAGTGCCACCCACACCACCGCGAGGTCGGTGCTGGGGCAGCGGCTCAGCTCGGTGGGAGAGCCCAACTGTCCCCAGCAGCCGCCGGCAGAGCATCCCTGGGCTCCCGTCAGCAGGAGGGGTCTGCCACAGCCTGCGGAGGTGCCGACACAGCTTCTGCAAAGCACAGACCCAAAATAGACGGGGGGCACCTTCTGTTCACTCCCCGCTCTGCCCAGGCAGAGCAGCTCCTGCTCCACAGCCGCGCACCAACCCGCAGAGCCCAGGGCACGGGCACTCGCCTCCGGGCAATCGCCAGGGCACAACCCAGGCTGGGTTCCTCCTCTTCCTGCAGCGGAGGAAGAGACCCCAGTGCTCTTCCAGCGACAGCTGGGTCCCGGGCTGTGCTGCCCAGCCCCTTTGCTCTGGGATCCCAGCAGGCAGCTGATGCAGCTCGCAAGATCCCAGGGCGAGCTGTTTACACTCGGCTGAACAGGGACCCTGATTTCCCTGTCGGGGTGGTTGAGCAGCTCGAGAAACCGAGGTTAAGGCTCTTATTAAACCGAGCCCCACGCTCACCCTGCTGAACCAAAGGCAGAGACAGCACTGAGGGCCTGGGGAGGATTTTGTCATCGCGATGGCTATCAGCAACCCCCTCGGAGGTCCCTGCAGGTCCTCTGCCAACACCACGTCCTAGCAAAGAGCTTCCCCGGCACTTTGCATCGAGGTCCTCAGCAGCAGGAGCAGAGCAGGTGCTGGGCATCAGCAGTGGGAATCGGCCAGGTGTGGGGCTGTTATGCCCAGCTCAGGGCCAGCTCTGGTGATGTCTCAGTCGTGGTGAGGAGGAGCACTCACCTTGAGTCCTGGGGCAGTGCTGGGCTCCTCGCTTCAAACGATTGAAGGGCTGGAGCGGGTGCAGAGGAGCAACGAGGCTGGGGAAGGGACTGGAGGGAAAGGCTGAAGGGGAGAGGCTGAGGGAGCTG
>VZRI01014154.1:88146-162965 GCA_013397515.1 Upupa epops | reverse complement strand
AACTAGCCTCTGTCCCATTAACCACTACTGTCTGGCTTCTGTCCTGCAGCCAGTTCACAATCCACCTCAGTACCCAATCATCCAGTCCACACCGCCTCAGTTTGTCTGCGAGGATGCTATGTGAGACTGTGTCAAATGCCTTCCTGAAGTCAGGATAGACCACATCCACTGCTCTGCTATCATCTGTAGTGACATCTCTCTTTCATTAGGATAGATTTTTTTTTTCTGGACTAACAAAGTGTGAAGAGATGAGAGTTGGTGCTTTCCATTCAGATAAAGCACTTGTTCAGAAGACTTGAGCTGTTTTTTAGAAAAGGAAAAACAGGAAAAATAAAAGAATAAATAAATGAAAAATGACAACACTTTGTGAGTTAACACAAGATTTTCTGTGGGTTTGGAGAAAGAGGGTGGAATTTAATAACCAGCCGAAAGATTGAGCACAGAGACAAGTAGCCCCAAAAACATTGAGAACACATTACATGGACAAATAATGTCGGTAACTGAAGTTCTTCCTTTATTTCCTCACACTCACACACTGGTTTCTGAACACTTAGATTCAGAGTTAGCTCCACTAGCCCAATGCCTTGAAATAAAATCTTGGATTTCTTGGCATCGCTCACGAAGTGTTGTCAGTACTTGACTCAAGCTGTATTCAGTTCACACAGACCCTGACTGTGCTCTGAAGCTCAAGTTGGATAAGGAGTTGCTAATGTTTCTGTAGTGGATGCTGCTGTACGCGTTGAGATGTCTGAGGTTATCCTAGTTGTTTATGACCTCTGTTAATAGCCCCACCAGTAGAAATTTTGTGTAAGCACTGACGCTTTGAGTTCGTTGTGTTAGTCTCAGCCAGCTTTAGGGGTTGTTAGGTGTTTGCTCAGCGCTCTTCCTGTTCCTAAAACATCTCTGCCGCCCATCCCTGTGTGTAACTTGTCCAAAGGGCTAAAAACGTACGTGGTTACCTATTTTAATGAATGCTCCAGCCTTCGATCAGTTATGGATCAGAGACCAAGTGTTTTCATACCACCAGGAGAAGTAAGTCAGAGGAATTGTCACAGTAGCTGTTGAAATTAGTTTGGATAGGCAGATGCCTGTGAGAGTTAATTTTTAAGGCCTCCAGCAGCAGTCAGCATCAAATCATTAGTTAGGTTGCTTGCAGTGTTTGGTGCCATACCTCTGGTCGTACACAGATCATTAGGGGTTGGAAAGAACCTCCAGGGGTCACTGAGTCCAACCCCCCTGCTCAAGCATTTAATATCTGAGACAAGGGGAATGCTGACTGCAGGTCGGGTGGAAATTGCAGGCAGGAATCTGAGCCTTTTCATTCCAAAATTAAAACCTTTCAGGCATGCTTCTATAGTTTGTGTGTTTTCTTCTCATGTTAAATAGTCACTTTTGGTCTGTCCTTCAGCACCTTTTGCACAAGAGTTTTACGGCTTTCGCATAAGGCAAGAAGGTTACGTTAGCTTGGAAAATATATCCTGGTTTTTAATAGGAACTACAGCGTGCTCTGACTTATGAAGCCTCAAGTTAATTTTACCCACTGGCCAGTCAGCTGCTCATGAAGTTACTCTGGACTCGAGTCCTAGAGAGGTCTACTGATTCACAAAGTGGTGGGCACGTAGAGAATGTTGATTGCACCACATGTAGGAGCCTCTGAGTGGTTGTCAGTTTATTAGCAAGACCCATTGTACTTCATGGAGATCTTAATTGGGGGTTTTTTATCTTCATGAAACAACACTGAGACACTGTGAAACAAAAGCTGAGGAATGCAGGGTGAGGTCCAGGGGTGCATTGGTTGAACAGAAGCTGTTTTTTATGGAATCCTAATGTCTTACAAACTATGTTGGGTGCAGGCTGAGGTAATTTGCTGCATTGGCATTTTCCTTTTGTATGGATGAGACTTCATATCGCTGGTCTGCTTGTAATCCTGTAAGATTGTTTGTTGCTATGAATTAGAAAAAGTAAAAGGATTATTAAGCATGCATTGTACAGCATCTCTCTGTGGGAGAGAAAATGAGCTATTAAAGCAATTGAAAATATGTGTGACTGAATTATTCACACTCTTTTTGGTTAGGTTTGCAAGCCTCACTCTTAGAGAACTGTTAAATACATAAAATTACCTTGTTAGGTCATAGCTATCTTTGAAATTATGTCTGTTTATCATTACGTTAGGGATTTCACATGCTTTATTGGAGTGGTTGAATTGATTTCATGCTTGTTTTCCTTCTACTTGTCAGTCAGTTCAGGTGACTGGCAACTCTGCAAGTTTGTCGGTTGCAGCTCCTCAGCCCAGCAGCTGAGGTAAGTGATCTGAAGATGATGCGTACTCAGCAATTTCAGGTGAGTTTCACTTTCAGTGTCCTCCCTGGGACAGCTAGAAAGACCAGTAGCTTTGTACATTTAGGCTTAAATATCTTAGGATAATACTTGCTTTCCCTTATTGAAATATAAAGGGATTCACACTAAGCAAGTGATTCAGAAGCTTGTACTAGGCAATTCAAGGCAATGTATTTCAATAAATAATGTATTTTCTCAGTCTTTTTTCCTTTTTTTTTCTTTACGCCTTATAAGTGTGTGCTCAAACCCAGTATTTGCCACGTTGCAGGAGAACTAACAGGAAGTTGTTGTGCCAAGGGATTCCATGGTAACTGAAGCTCCCGAGACCGTCAGTGTCAAGCTGTTTAGTGGCAACTGCTGTCTTTAGGCTTTGGTTTACCACAGTGTGAATAGCAAATGGAATGTTGGTTTAGTGTACTCGCTTCCTGCCACTAACAACGCAGAAATAATGAGGTGACACAGAAGAAGGTATTGCACCAACTCTGCTCCTGCTTAGACATGGAGAAGCAACCACTAGCAAGCTTGTTCTTTGGAGCTCTTCTCCTCTCTTGCAGCATCCTTGCGCAGCTCCAATTAATAATAAATTTATGAAAGGTGGCACCTGGAGTAAATAGAGGAGCCTGTAGTTTGTGACCTACCAACTGAAAAAATACAAGCAAGGCCTTTAACAAAGGAAACTTCAGTATTTGTAAGTAAGTTCATTATTTCTAAGTGCAGTGGGGGACAGACCTCATTTCTCAGAAATGCTAAACAGGCCTTTCCCCTGTGCTAGTCAGCGAAGGAGGGCCTGTTACCAGTTATTTTCACAGAAAATGGTAGGTTTCTCTTTATATCTCTCTGAGAACCTTTTAACTGGCAAAATGGGAAGCAAAATCTCATTGCCAGTGTTCCATTTTGCTTACTGTGATACCAGTTAGTTACATGCACACTAATGTATTACCGCCAATTAAAATGCCAGTCCTTATCCAAGCATGCAGGGGGCATTACGTTGCCTGTTTAAGATTGGACCCTTGTTAACCTTAAAAGCAAGATTGTGCATCTTCCTCCACCCCCTAAAAACAGGAGAAGCTTTAACAGCTATAGACACCCGTGAGCAGGAATAGCATGGAGATGCTCCGCTAAAAACCACAAAGAAAGAAAAGCCTTGGCTTCAGTGACTATGGATGTGTTATAGTTCAGTAGTAGAAGGGAAAGAAGCAGGGCAACGAGTAAGAGTTCAAGCCTTGACTTTAGGAAGAGCTAACTTTGTCCTCTTCAAGAAGGACAAAGCAGAAGAATCCTGTAAGTGACACTCCAGAAGGTTTAGGAAAGCTCAGCTCAGAACAGCCTTCTGTCATCCTCAGATACTGTTAGGAAGACTTGAGAAGC
Organism: Upupa epops; assembly: GCA_013397515.1. Classification (NCBI taxonomy): domain Eukaryota; kingdom Metazoa; phylum Chordata; class Aves; order Bucerotiformes; family Upupidae; genus Upupa; species Upupa epops. The sequence goes on along the minus strand of VZRI01014154.1, from coordinate 159,260 downwards.
ACAACTGGAAAGAAAGATCACATCAGTAATAGGGGAAAACTGTAACAACACGATGACTCGGAGAAAAGGCTGGTCTCCAAAGACCTGTTGTTTGACACTGGAAAAATTGATGGGAGAAAGCAGCAGCAACAAGTAATTTTCTAAGAGCAGGGTTTTATCAGCAGGAGGATGGATAAGAGATATACAGATCAGCTCGTTAGGTTATGAAGTAGGTAAACAGGTGGGTCATTTCACCTGGCTGTTTTCATCTGCCTTCAGCAGGTAGGAAGCATTCATATTCCATGAAACAATATTCTGGATTAGAATGTTGATATTAAGGCTTGTTTTCTCCACAGGGTGTGTTTCTGATGCAAACTCATTTCCTGGGTGACTTTGGTTGGGTCTACAAAGCAAGCAGACACTTCGGTCACACAGCTGCAAACCTGAAATACCTCAAGTGAAGAGAACCAGTTGTCTTTGAGGGAAGAGCAAGTGATTAACTTTATCCACATTACAGAAAAATATCAGAGAATCACAGAATCATCCTGGTTGGAAAGGACCTCCTAGAGCACAGAGTCCAACCATCCCCACACCTGAGAGACTGACAAACACAACCTGATCCCCTCCCTGCTGCCACTCGAGCAGGGCGTGAAGCACCGTGGCTACATGGCTCTTCAGCACCTCCAGGCATGAGGACTCCACCACCTCCCTGGAAAGGCCCTGCCAGTGCCCAACCACTCTGGCTGCAAAGAATCTCTGCCTCAGATCCAACCTAACCCTTTCCTGCCTCAACTGCAGACCAGTGCCCCTGCTTCTGTCAGGAGGCACCAAGGAGAAGAAGTCAACAGCCACCCCCTCCACAACCTCCCTTCAGGGAGTTGGAGAGGGCAATGAGATCCCTCTTCAGCCTCCTCTTCTTCAAACTCAACCTGCCCAGCTCCCTCAGCCTCTCCTTAGATGACTGGTTCTCTAAACTCCTCACGAGCTTGGTAGCTCTGCTCTGGACACATTCCAGCATCTCAGTGTCTTTCCTATGATGAGAGGCCCAGAACTGAACCCAGGACTCAAGATGAGGCCTCACAAGGGCTGAGTACAAGGGCACAAGAACTTCCTGTCTGCTGCTGACTACACTATTCCTGATCCAGGCCAGGACTCTGTTGGCCTTCTTGGCCACCTGGGCACACTGCTGGCTCAAATTCAGTTGGCTGTCTCCCAGCACCCCCAGGTCTTTTTCTGCTGGGCAGCTTTGGAGCCCCTCATCCCCATCCTGTAGCTTTGCCTGGGGTGGTTGTGACTGAAACAGCTACAGGAGCTGTTTGATGCCAGTTCAGAATGTGTGTTATAGTATCTGTTTTTCTTTTGAATTTGTTATGTCCTGTGTTCTAGTGAATCAGTTGAGTAAAAGATGCATTTTAAATTTGTACTGTAAATTCAGGCTGGCGTTTTGGGTTCCCTGCATTTATTCATTTGTAAGGCTGTGAATGCTTGTGAGTGTCTCTCACCTTTAGAAAGAGTGATTCTGCTTCCAAAGCACTGCACGTGGCTGATTTACAATTCAAAAGCAACACGTTGTCCAGAAGCCAAATCTGTGTTGAATTAATTGTGTTGCTTTGTTTTGCTAGGAGAAGGGACACTTGGCTGTTGTAAAAACCAGTCGAATTTCAAGAGAGCATTAATCACAGAATCATAGCATCATTAGGGATGGAAGGGACCTCAAAAGATCAACCATTCCAACCCCCCGCCACAGCAGGATTACCCAGACCAAGTCACACAGGAACACAGCCAGGCAGGTCTTGAACATCTCCAGAAAAAGAGACTCTGCAACCCCCCTGGGCAGCCTGTTCCAGTGCTCCGGGACCCTCCTTGGGAAGAAGTTCCTGCTGATATTTAAATGAAAGCTCCTCTGTTCCAGCTGAGACCCATTGCCCCTTGTCCTGTCACCAGATGACCTTGAGAAGTGCCTGGCTCCATCCTCCTGAAACTAAAACGTGGAAGCATCTCAGCTAGATGATGATGGTAAGTGAAGAGTAAGCTTTCTCCCATGGCATGGCATATAGAAACTTTACAACTGCTCGGTGTGGCTGATGTCACGCATTGCCTAGCAAAATAAAAAGAGGAGTTAAGTCTGTGGCAGAGCACCTGGCCAAAAGAACCTGAAGCATAACTAACCCTGGAGAAATATGAAGCTTTACCTCATAGCTGCTTGGTTGGCTTTGGTTTGGTTTATGCCCAAGATAACATGAAGGAGTTGCTTATTTTGATTATAACTTTGGTCTTGAATTTGAGTCTATTAAATTACTGTGCTCTACATTTGTTTCTACACTGAAGTAAATTAAAACAAACCCTGCTTTAAATGTTCAGTTTAGCTTTCAGTGCTTTACAGCCTTTTGTTAGCTCTTCAGTCTTCAGAAAGAGATGAAGACTTTGTAGTACTGGTTTCATATTGCACTCGCAGGTCCGTACAGTAGGTATTTTGGTGGTTGTTGCCTGAAACTGCCAGTTAGGTTGTACCACCAGTCAGCTGGTTTCTGCACAGTGCGACTGCACGATTAAATGTCACAGAATTGAAAGCTGTGATGGGTCAGTCAGTGCTGTGCCACTGCAACCCATGGTTTTCACTGCAGTTCTTCACAGCATAGCGAATGCGTTAATCGTTTGCCGTACCATAAGGAATAAAAATGCTCTCAGATGCAGTGCAGCTGCTGGGAAAAGATATCTACAACTGCTGCTGATTTTAGCGGGGCCTGTGATCAGCTACTCTATTTACAGTGTCACCTGCTGTGGCAGGAACTGTGGCTGTGGAAGTGCTGAATGAAGCAACAGAGGTTGTCTCCGTGTGGGAGATAGCATTTTGGTGTTGGATGGTTGTGCAAAATAATGTGGAAGCTGTGTACAGGAGCACTGATTCTGCTTGCCTGCCTGTGCACTGACTTACTCCGTAGCAACACTGCTGTGTGAAGCCTCCACCACACCCTGTGTAGGGCACAAACCATGGGAAGAGATTTTCTTTCTCTAGTCTAGCAGAAAGTGTCCTGCTTTAACTGGAGTATTTGTTCAGTTCTGGGCCCCTCAGTTTAGGAAGGATGGTGAGGGGCTGGAACGAGTCCAGAGAAGAGAAACTAGAATGGCAAAGGGGCTGAAAGGTCAGCCCTACGAGGAGAGGCTGATGGAGCTGGGGCTGTTCAGCCTGGAAAAGAGGAGGCTCAGGGGTGACCTTATCGCTGTCTATAACTACCTAAAAGGAGGGTGGAGTCAGGCGGGGTTCAGTCTTTTCTCCCTGGACACTGGAGACAGGACAAGGGGTCACAGTCGTAAGCTCCATCCATCAGGGGAGGTTTAGACTTGACATTAGGAAAAGGTTTTTCACTGAGAGAGTGATCCGGTTTGGAACTGGCTGTCTACAGAGGTGATAGTTGCAGTCCCTGGAGGTGTTCAAGGGTAGGCTGGATGAAGTGCTGAGTGGCATGATCTCGACATCAGATGCTAGGTTTACTTGGTTGGTTTTAGGTAGGACTGGATGATCTTTAAGGTCTTTTCCAGCCTCGTCATTACTGTGAGACTGTGTGATACTGTGATAAGTGGCAGCTGTTGTTTTAAGTGCTCTGTTGCTTGAGATAATGTGGCTAGGTCATCAAACGTCTGTTTGAGATATGAACACGCTGGACACTCTTGAAACACTGCAGAAATGTACAGCCTGTGGGCTGTGACTCCCACCCATCAAATATGCTCAACGTCTTGAATCAAGCTGAGGTGTCCTGGAGTAAGTAGCAGTAGCACCACATGAATCATTGCAGCATGGAGCACTGCCTCCTGAGTCGCAGGAAAGCAGAAGTAGCTACAAACCTGGAGGAGCTTCAGGTGGCAGAGTTGTGTCAATAACTGAGTAACTGCAGGTGCTTGTTTGTGGGTTTTGAGGTATGGTTTTTGTGGCCAGAAATTCAGTGCAAGGAAAAGCTGCACACAGGGTGGCTCCTGTTTTCAGTCATCTGGAGACTATGTCCTCTGGAGGCTTCTTAGGTGTTAGAGGGTTTGCCACTGTAAAGATTGCCACAGCACATACTCGCCGCGGATTTGGAATGATCTTGCCAGCAACTTGATACTCAAAGCAATTAAAAAGATCGCTCCCTTCAATAATTGTTTCAAAAATACAGCATAGAGCTCTTGTAAACATTAAAATCAGCATAAAAAGACGTGGTGGAGGCTTGCTAAGCAGTACCATTGCTGTGAGAAATCCCGTGTGGAAATGACCTAGATTCACTGTCTGAGCATGCTTTGGTTTGCTGTAGTAAAGTACTTGGATCTTAAGCCTTATTCTATAAAAAGCAGGTTTGGACAAGGCTGTTCTGCTGGTGTCACATTGTGCAGTGTGCCATGGGCTTTAGCGGTGGCAAATGCAGGAGGAACAGTGTTGCTTAGACCAAGGCAGAATCCTGCATGCAAGATGTTCTCTTGTGGGTGCAATCAACCCTTCAACTCGAACCGTTGTGACTCCTGCTGGAAGTTCACAGCTAAGAACCCAGCCTGTATGTTTATGCTGAGCCTAGTTCTTCTAGATGGATACCAGGTTTCTGCATGCAAGGACCCAGTTCTCAGGATGTCTGTATGTAGGTCAGCTTGTAGTACAGGACAACACTGCTGTCATCCTTTCTCTTACGTGATGAAATTAATGGTGGGGCAGTGCAGCTTTCTTCAGGAGCAGTGTTTCCTCCTTTACCCTGTGAATCTTTTCCTAAGCGTTCCTCTAGCAAAACCATTGTTACTCAACTCGGTAAAAGTGATAAATAATCCATGCTCAGATTTGCAGAGAGCTTGGAATGTGGGTTTCACTTCTTGCAAAGAAACTCATGGCAGACTCTGTGTGTTTGGTTCAGCTGGGATGGAGTTGTCTTCCCCATGCCATCTCTCCCAGTGCTGTGGGTGTGCTGGTAGCCCGAGGGCTGTTGATAACACCTGTACTTTGGCTACTGCTGAGCAGGACTCACAGCACCAAGGCTGGGATTGGATTTATTTTGTTTCCTAACGAATTCCCAGCTGAGGAAGCCGTGGGATGGGCTGGGCCAGGTAACTCAAACTGGCCAAGGCGGTATCCCAGACCATATGATGTCAGCCCCGATATAAATGTGAGGGTAAAGAAGTGAGGGATGGTGGGGGTGGGTGGGTGTTGTCCTCCAGAGCAACCCCTACAGGTGTTGGGCCCTGCTGCCTAGAATGGCATCCAAACACCTCCTGCTGATGGGAAGTAGAGAATAACCTTGGTCATTTGCCTTTGCCTTTGCTTTTTCTACTTTATTCAACTGTTGCTGTCTTTACTTGCCAGCTTCTCATTCTATTTTCCTCTCCCCTGTCCATCCAAGAAGGGACAGTGATAGAGTAGCTTTGGTAGGCACCTGCCCCCCAGCCAGGGACAAGCTTGTTAGTAATTTATTTTTTTTTTAGCTCTCTACCCCTCAAACTCAAAGAGTGAGAAAACATTGGAGGAAGAAACACCAGTAATTTTCTTGCACAAATGCCTGTCCCTGGACTTGCAGCTTTTCCACAGGTTGCTGCTAGGTCTTGGGTCCCAGTGCATTGCTGAGCTACTGAGTGTAGAATGCTTTTCTAGATGGGCTCGGTGCCTCTGTGGATTTTGCCACTGGTACAGATAGGGGGAGCTGGAGACGTGTTACAACACCCACCTGCTCACGTGTGACAAGCAAGTGTATTTAAATAATGTAAACTGTGGCAGCACTGGATGTCAGAGTGTTTACAAACATTTAGTAGTCTCTCTGATGTGATCTGCTTAACATGGATTGGTAATAATACAAACTGTGGAGTTAACTCTTCTTAGGCATAGCCTAAAGCACAAAAGCCGGCAAGAAATCCTCTTTGAAAAATAAGAAGGAAGGTTTTTCACTTTGGAACAAGCTTTTCCCCTTGTTGCCCAGTTTTACCCTTTATTACCCATATCTGCATTGATTAGTGTCCTGTGTGTAGTGTAGTAGCATGATGCAGCGTGCTGCTCTCTTACATTGCAGCAGCGTATTGCAGTACGTGGAGATGATAACTTCAGTGGCAAGTTGATTTGATACTGGAAGTGTAATACGTGATGCCTCAGCAGTGGCAGAAGCCACAACAACCACACCTGTATGGCTGAAAGTGTGTGCAGCATCGTCACAAACGCATTTTGTTTCATGAGGCTGACGTGAAGAAATGCTAGCCCTAGGCTAACTGCAATAGCCAGCACGTGTTAACTCCTTGGGACTGACATCCCTTGTCCATGGTGCGAGTTGGCAGTGCAATATCTAATAGAGTTCAACAGCGATTGGTCAGAATACACAAGACAGGCAATTAATTGTGTCAGTCTAATTTGTTCTCACAGCTTCACTGTCTGTGAGCACTGCAAAGCCACTAGCCTGTTACTGGCAGCAAGAGCACTGTCCACAGTCACAGCTGCTAATGCAGAGGATGAAGAGTTAAACCTATTGCCCATCCTTTTCAGCTCACTGTAAAATAACCAGTTGGACTGAATTCGCATTGGCATTGCGGGTGAAAATACCCGTCCAGGGGAAAAACTCATAGGGTGCTACTGAGGCTTTCCAGGAAACTAAAGCACAAAGGAAGCGCTTCTGGGGTTATTGTAATAAAAACAGAGCTCCCGAACTCAATGTGGAAATACTTATTTATCTAAATCTGTATTTTGCTAAGTTATGGGAAGTAAAAGTCACTCAGTGATATTTGCTTGAAGGGTAACATCCCTGTGATGAGCTGGAGAGGGACTCTCTGTGAAGGCCTCTAATGATCGGAGAAGGGAGGTGGTTTCAAGCTAAAAGAGGGCAGGTTTGGATTAGATCTTAGGAAGAAATTTCTCAGTATGAGGGTGCTGAGGCACTAGAACAGGTTTTTCAGGGAAGCTGTTCATGCCCATTCCCTGGAAGTGTTCAAGGCCAGCTTGGATGGGGCTTTGAGCAACCTCGTCTAGTGAGAGATCACCCTGCAAGCGTTTTGCAACTAGATGGTCTCTCACACCCCTTCCAACCTAAACCTTTCTATGATCATGTAGGCTTTCTCTGCAGCAGAAGCTTGATCACATTCATTGCTTTGGGCTGGCAAAGGAACACAAATGGCTGCAGCTCTCTGCTCTGCAGAGGTCTCCTCTAGTGTACAGGGTCATAAGGGAAGGAGTAAAACTGTGTCAAGTGTGAGGGAGTGATGTTCTGGGACCTCAGAGAAAGACAGATCACACATTTGAGGAGGAAATTCAAGGCATCCTGTCTAGGTTGAGTAAGCCAGCGTGACCATGCTGCCCACCTTGTGTAAGTGAATACTTTAAGCATGGCTTCTGTACTGGGGAGTCAGCACTAGAGGAGACAGGGTGCTTCTGGAGGTGGGACACCTTCTGCCTTGAAATGTTTACGCATCTTGTCAGCTTTCATGGTGATGGTTTCCACATACACAGTGTGTGTCAGGTAGTTGCTGTTTGAAGGGTGTGCACATGATTCTCAGTCAACTGCAAGCTGAACTTTTACTCTAAAGGAGAGCAATCTTCCTTAATGAGCTGTACAAGGCAATTATTGATTTATTTATGAAAACATTCCCAAGTACATGGAACCAGGGGAATTCAAAGATAAATATTTAAAGATTGGCTGACAGGTTTTGCCTGTAGCAAAAATGCCAGCTAAGGCAGTAAACTTACAAAGGCGCTTATAAAGAGTGCGTGTTGATGTGATTCATAGCAAGGAACACACCTTGCATCACACCCACATGTACTCCTCTGTAATCGCATGTATTGATGTTTCATCTTGATAGATTGGACTAGATGATCCTGGAGGTCCCTTCTGACCTGGTATTCTATGAAAAATGAAGTGTTCTAAGTATTAATAAGGGAAACTAACATTTTTTCTATCCAAATAATTTATTAGAGTCATGTCATACACGATATTGAAGAGAATGGAACTTAACCTTACATGGAAGCAACTCCCTTTGATGAGGTTTCTTTTAATCTGATCGGTGCTGTACACAACTAGGTTGTTAAAGTGTGATATTTAAGTGTTTGCATTTTGATTGCTAGCCTTGTTCCTCACACCCCAGAGAGAGGAAAATACTCCCACTGTTGCGGATCCCGTTATTATGTGGATGAGCGCATGCCCTTCTAATGTATGTCACGACACACACTTTTACTTTGGGTTGATGATTTGGTCATGGTGTTGCTTGCTCTTAGCCAGCACGCTGTGTTAGTCTCAGAACAACACTGTAGAAGCATCGCCCCTGAATGCTTAATAATTCTTGATTTGGCATCAGCTCATCAGTTGATATGACTTTTGTCCTAGAATTGTTTCATAGTCAGTAAGTTTTAAGCAATCAGATTTTACCAGGGATTATGCATCCCGTGTTGGGCAACTCCTGCCACAAATAATGAAGCTCTGTCTCGTGCTGGGGAGTCAGCTGCTATTAGAGAAGCAAATTTCCTAGGTTGATGGCATCACAAGGACTGCAGAAAGTTGCTGGAGTAGTACATACACTTCCCTGTAAAGGTGGAAAAGAGGCAAAAAAGGAAAGCAAGTGACAGATGATCTGGTCTGTGCAGAATATGGACACCAGATTGACACTGCTTGTGGGTGAAGCTGTTGGCAGCAGTAAAGGTTAACGGTAGAAGAGTTTCAGCCTCCTTCAGTGGTCAAGGTTGTGGTGAAGGTGAATTTTGACCCAGGTGCTGACACTCGACCATCTTGTCTTACATGGATTTTAAGCCTTCTCCCACATTCTGCTGGCACATGAGAACTGGGTGGTTGGAAGGTTTTCTGCGTTATCTGATTGCTTTACATTTTGCCGTTTTGACTGCTCTTTCTACTGCTGTGGGAAGCAGTAGTTCCACAAGAGTCATTGTGATAATGGCCTTAGAATGAAAGTGAGTTGGGGTTAAGGGTTATTTCAGTGAAGAACTGCTGCTGGTTGGTGTGTTTCTGTGAGGGAATGCAAAGGAAAGGAAGTAGTATTAGGAACACTGGACAATGCAACACTTGTGGAAGAGTTGGGGCTGTTCAGGTTGGAGAAGAGGAGGCTCCCAGTTGCCCTTATTGTGGCCTCCAGTATCTGAAGGGGGCTGCAAAAAAGCTGGGGAAGGGCTTCGTAGGATCTCAGGTAGTGACAGGACTAGGGGGAATGGAGCAAAGCTGGAGATGGGGAGATTTAGACTTGATGTGAGGAGGAATCTCTTCACAGTGAGAATGGGTTGCCTTTCCCCACTACTTTTACATCTGGGCTAACATCATATGGTCTGGGATAGCCCTTTGGCCAGTTTGGGTTAGCTGGCCCAGCCCATCCCTCAGCTTCCTCAGTTGAGAATTTGTTAGGAAACAAAGAAAAACCCAACCCCAGCCTTGGTGCTGTGTGAGCCCTGCTCAGCAGTAGCCAAAACACTGGGGTGTTAACACTCCTCTGACTACCAGCACACCCACACACTGGGAGAGAGAGATGGCATGGGGAGGATCAGCTGGAGGTCACCACGTTTAGCTCTTTATTTTCTTCTCACTGGATTGCTTTGGATTTCACTGTTTGGTAGCAGCATTCCTGCATGTGAGTGGAAGAACACTGATTGCTTTGCCCAAATCACCACTTTCTTAGTGCAAGGAGGGAAAAAAAAATCCATTTTAAGCAACTGTAGTCCAGGTTTGTATAAAGAAGTGTTGGAAATATGGTGTGGTGAGGAGTCATTCTAATTCACTGAACCTCTGATCCTGTGTAGTGATTGTGGAGGCACCATTTGCATTAATGGGACCCTTCTGGTTGTGTGAATTGGAGCATACACAGAATCTTCTGAGCATTTGGATCAACATTTTTGGGTGCTGTACCGTGAAGCATCAGTTACCTCATTAAGTATGTTACTATCTGTGGAGGGGGCTTTTATACTTACCCCTGCACGGGGCATGCTTTATGGGAGTCCACAAGTACCACTCCCCTGAGGACCCACAGCTGTTGATATGGAAGAAATTCTTCAGTACGAGAGTGGTGAGACTCTGGAATAGGTTTCCCAGAGAGGTTGTGGCTGTCCACTCTCTGGAGATGTTCAAGGTCAGGTTGAGCCACCTGGTCTAGTCAAGAGGTACCCCTGCTTGTGGTAGGGAGGTTGGATTAGGTGATCTCCGAGGTCCGTTCCAACCCAAGGCATTGTATGTGATGCCAGAGGTGTGCATGCAGTGTGCCTTCTCCAGAGGTCACGTAGTTCCACACAAGGTGATGAGATAGCCAGTGATCAGTGTGTTTGAACTGTCATCTGGTGCATGACTGTTAATTCCAGTGAGATGAGACTGATGTCTTGTAATCTGTTGCACCTACAGAAAATGACTGCTCCCATGGGGGAAGCAGATCCTTCAACTGTAGCTGAATCGTGGCAGCTGTGGAGCTGAAGCTGCAGTTGAATACATGACACTGCTGCTGCCAAGACTGTTCTGCATGTTTAGAGAGGCTCAGAACAGCATATGTTCCACATTAGTGCCTGGAGGCAATCGCTATTTACGTGGTGACAGTGTCAATTATTACCTACAACACTCCTGCGAGGAGTGAAATGGCACTGACAAAATGCAGTTGTTTGGCCCTTAGCTTCCTCCCCGCTCTGACAGTGTCAGTGTCTGACTGTGTTTCTGGAGATGCTTTACCCCATTGTGTTCTGCCACCAAGGGTTGTTGAAAGTTACAGCTTCTCCGACTGGCATGTGCAGGCTGCACAGGGAACTGCTGCTGAAAGGAGAGCCCCTGCTGCACTCTGACCTTTGCATCAAGTGATGCTGTAATTCTGCCAGGTAAGCTAAATGCGCGCAGTGGAGCTGCGAGACCAGGGTCTGACAGAGGTTCACAGGGGGTGCTCTGGGGAGGAAGTGTTAGCACCTGCAGCCGTATCTCTTGTGCGGCGTTACAGTTAACTCTCCAGTAAATAGTTAAACAGGCCTTGACAGCCAGTTGCAGCCGTGCTGCAGATGACCACTGCTTTGTGGCTGTAGGCCAGTCATTGCCCTTGCTGCTGCGACAGAAGGGGGAGAAATGTCAGCACAAGCCAGTGCAGTGGCAGCTGGGAGACACCCAAGGATTGTTTTCCAGGGAACACTGAATTCAGTCCCTGGGTGTCTGGAACAGCTTCAGTGTCAAGAGCTGGGTAGAAAAGCTGTAAGAGGGCTTGAGCTCTAGCTGCCGCTGTGTCATCTTGCTGCGTTGCTGGCTGTGACAGTGTTTTATGTGCAAACATTTGTTCCTTTGAAGCTGGCCTTTACATCAGCCCTGTTCCTCGGAGGTGTCTTCTGAATTTCCACAACTACTGCTCACTGGTGCCTTTTTGGCACTGTTGACAGGAGCACTGGGAAGGCAGTGGGTACATCAAGGCCATTACTCTGGCTGCACTGGGGAGTGCTGTCTGGAGCTTTGCCTGCTGCTCCTTGTTCTGCCCAGAAAGACTTTTCCCCCAGCAGGGCAGGAGTCTACATTTGTTTTGCAGCCACAGAATAAAAAAGGAGAAAAAGCTGTCAGCAACATTTCTTGAGTAGTTTTGTGTTTAGAGTCTGTAATGATTCATTGAACAGAAAATCTGAGGCAGCACTGAATTCCCTGAATAGTTGTTTCCCTGCTGCTGGTGGAGGTCTTCCCATTCACGCTGCATCCTGCCCCTGGCAAAGGTACTGTAATGTTTTCTGCCATTCTTCCATTTGCAAGAAACTGTGATGCTGGAGTGGAACTCCTCTGCGTGAATCTCCTCCTTCCAGTAGTAGACTGTCAAATAAAGCTGGAGAAATCTGACAGTGAGGCTTGCTCATTGCTCGCTCGTTTCTGGAACAGCAGACTGGAGGACATAATGCACGTATAAGCAGTACTTTTGCCTCGGAATTGCCATGTGGTGCCATAGAGGGAAAACCAAATGAATTCCCCTGAGGAGTTGGTTTGATTACTCAGGAAATCCTTTCAGTCTTTTGAATTTCAAATGTTTTGCCACACGTACAGTTTGCACTCTCTTCTGTAGAGTTGCAGGTGTTACAGGTCTTAGTAGTAACAGGGATAAATTCTACAAAGACATTTGCCACACAATTAAAATACAGATTTTGCTTTCTTTCCTTGATCTCTTGCCTTCCCAATGCCAGTGACATCAACTGTTTGTGCAACAAAACTTCCTGGGGGATAGCAGCCTTTATAAGCTGAGGGGGATGCTTTTATCTTCACCTTTTTCAGTGATGAGGGTTGAAAACTAATGGTGATGTGGTAACATCAGGTGATGCATTCCTGCAGCTGCCTTTGAACGTGTGCTGATGCAGAAGTGATGACAAATCTTGTTTGAACAGAAAATAGCAACGTGGCCTGGAAACTATGGAAAAAGCAATTTGAGGTGGCATTCTGTAACAACAGCCCCTTCCATGACTTGGGAAAGTTTTTTGATGCTGAGAACCCCCTTTTAGCCACTGTGGTAGAAGTTTCGGACATAATTAGTGTTTTAAAGCCAAAAAGGACAGGTGAGCCTCACTAGTTACTGTCGGCACGTGGAGTGAGGGTACCTTCCCTTTCATCTTGCAATGAGCTCAAACTCAGCACATTCTGATGTCTGATGAGTTTTCCCAGACCATGAATTGACACTGAACAGTGGCAAAACGTGGTCTGTAAAGCACTCAGCATTCAGCAGCAGATACTACAGGTTAATAAACACAGAGCTTTTGTTGTCTTGGTGCTGGAGCCCAGGTACTAAACACAGGTTTCCTTTTGGAGATGCTCAGCTATTTCCTCCATGCTTTTGAGTGGGTCAGCCAGAGCACGGACGCTGGATGGAATAGAAATGGTTGATTAATTGAATTGCATAGAAATACGTTCTCTGACCTTGTGATTCCAAATGCTGCCAAATGCTAATCAGAAGGATTGACTCTTCACTGTCATTGGAGTGATGAGTTGAGGAAGACATGATCAAGGGAAGAGAGGTGACAACCGTGTGTGCAGTACTTAAACTATTAAAAGTTTTTACTTCATGCCCACCTACGCAAGGTAGTGTAGTCCTTTTTCCCTTTGAAGTCTGGGCCAAGACATGGGAAAATCTTTGATTTCATTGCTCAACAACATTTCTGGGCCGGTTCCCAGGTTAGAGAACCAGGGGAGATGGAGTTTCTGTAGACTTGCGTTTGTTCAGCAGCCTAAGAAAGACTTGTCTTTATGTTATCTGTGATAGTCTGCCTTCTGCTGTAAGAGATGGTGCAGAGGCTAGGCTGAAGGTCTGCACTGTAGTTTTCCTTCTTACGTGTTGTCTCCTGTGGATATGAGGACTGATCAAACTGTTAGGACACTTCTTTAAAGAAGGAGAACGTGTTCTTGTGCCTGCACCGGATTCATCGTTCATAAATCAGGGTAGTTCATTTGAACGATGGGCTTGAATTATTTGCCCCAGCAGGCTGCAGCAAGCTGGTTTTGGACCAACAGTTCTTCACATGACGTGGAAAATCCAAGTTAGTTTAGGATGGATGCTATGTGACTCACTCTGTGCAAGCACGGGTTTGGATTAGTTAGTAGACTGGCGTTTCTTCCTCAGTGGTGTCTGCAAGGTGAATCGGTAGCTCCTGCAACAAATCTTGCCCTTGTGATTTATTCCAATGCAGCTCTAGCAAAGGAGTGCGAGGAATGTTCCAAGGCATGAGAGGCTCCGTCAGGTCGAGACTTCAAGAAAGTCCATTTAACCTCTGCAGAGATGATCTCAAGCCTTGAGGCTATGGAAAGCGACTCTAAACATGTGCATTCCTTAGAATTTTTGGGTTCTTAAGACAGCAAAATTTCTCTGTTTTATCTAGAAATGAGGTCTCTCTTACAGACTCATTTAGTGTCATTGAATTAGTTGATCAGGCCTCAAGAGCTGAACTAGGGCAGCAGTTGTAACCTGTCTTTTTCCACGTAAAAATGCTTTGTGATTTTGATACTGCAGACAAACATACCCGGAGATGAGTTTCACCGTTCCAGCTGGAGTAACGTTTAGCAAAGAGATTCCGTTTAAAAGCTGATGCTTAGGGTGCCTGCATAAGGGAACGTTGACTGTGTCCTTAGCACTGTGTGTCTCCACAGTTGTTCGTTAGTGGGGCATGCTTGAGGGGGAAAGAATCACTATTCCAGTCTCACCTCAAGATGCCAGCTACATAACTAATCCTTGAACGCATTACTTGTCACAGAAATGAGAGACAAGCCTCACTCCCAGGAGCTCTTAATGGAGCTGGGTTACTAACAAGCTTAATCTCAAGGAAACTGAGCAAATTTTTTCCGTAAGTTTTGTGAGCTGCTTGGGTTCTTGCTGAAAACCCACAGGGCCCCTAGAAAACCACCCTGCAAAGGTGTTTTCTCCTGGCACTGTCCCAATATTTGATGTTTGTTAACTGTGTCACCACGATAGTTACAGGTTCTTAGTCACAGTGGTCTTGAATCAGTCTGGAACTGGTTCTCTGTGATGTGAGACCTTATGTACTGCATGCAAGCAGCTTTTAGTACTTTCTACTCCTAATTGTAAAGCTTTTCAAAAGATGGGTGATCTAGTCACTTGCTATGAGACCTGGCTACTCACTCACTGAGTTGCTTATTGCGTTAGGCACTGTGGAGTGAATTTGGCCAGGCTGATAGTGTTGTACGGTTACTTCTAGGCCACTTCCAGAAGCAATGTCCTCAAGACGCTAGGAAAACTATGAAATCTGCACAGCTGGAGAACTATTTTACAAGGAAAAACTGTGTCTGTGCCCATGATGATGCCTGCACATCTGCTGGAGGCAAGATAAGTAAAGTACCCCTGTTCCCTTTTGCTTCCTCTCTCTCCTAGTGGAGCTGTATTTTCTTAATTTAACAGTTTTATTTCAAGAGGAAAGTAGTTTATTTAGGCTGATGTGCAGCACAAGAAATGCTTCAAGGGTGTTAAATCCTTGTGTAAATTCTTACTTAGTTTTATTGTGCTGTGCAAGGTGCTTCTGAAAGGAGTTGGGGCAGGGACAGTGTGACTTTAGTAAGTAAGAGGAGGTAAATAATAGGGATTATTGGCACAGGGGGAGATGATTTGTGTAACCCAATACAGAGAAATTAAAAGGTAAAAGGATTTTGGTTTGACAGTGAAAGCTGAGTGCTGATAATGCGTGCATCTCTTAATTTAATTTCACTGCCAGTTCCCTGTGGAACTTTAACTCTCGGGAGGTCATTTGTCAAATGTGAGTAAAATTTGCAAGTGTACATCATCTCCCCCCAGCTTCACAGCCTCTCGACCCTTCCAGCTACCGTAACTTTGGCTGCTGCTGCTTATCAAATACTGAGTAGTGTAATTGCATTCATTCCACACCCCTATAAACAATAACCAAGTCTGGGCTTGCCAAGGAGGGCAAGCAAACAAGAGCAGCTAAAGAATACAGACCTTGAAATAAACCAAGAACGAAGGCAGAAACCAAAGGTGGTGGCTATTGCCAACATATTGCATCCTGAGCTGGGGGAATGAAGCTGTCGCTTCCACTTGGCATTTGTCTCATCCGTGCTGTTCTGAAGGCCGTAAAGGGGTCTCAAGCTTCAGTAGCAGCTCAGGAGTTTTTTGATGCTGCTACTCCTGGAGTTTAGCAAAAAAGAGAACATGAATTAGAACACTTAAAAAGTGGAGATAAGCCTAGTTCTTAAAAATATGGATCAGGATAAGCAGGACAATGGGTAATGGAGTTGAGAAGACCTGTAGCTGTGAGAGTTGTGTTTATCTAAAGCTTCTCCAGTCCTGCTCTTATTGTCTTACTCTAAGTTAATGGACTTTTAAGAGGAAGAATTGGTGTGTTGGCATGATTTCTAAATAATTGGGTTGATATTTGCTAAGACTCAGGTGTAGGTATAACTTTAATTTTAATGAACAGTACAGATCTGTGTTCATGAAGATAATTTCTGACTAGGCAGGTGGATTGCAAGCTCTTTCAAGAAGGACTAACCTGTCAATGGGGTATCAAATGGTTTTTATTAATTTTGAGGTAAATGTAGTTTGTATAAATATATTTATTGTCAGAGACAACCTTTACTGGCATGAGTAGAAATTGCTGTAGGTACTTTTGGTGGTAATCCTTCAGCTTAAATTAATTTGGCCTGCATAACACCGTCTGAACTGAACTTATTACACATGCCATTAGGACGTAAATAGGGTGTGGTGTCTAGTTTCACCAGTGTGACGGAGGAGTCTTGCGGGGTACAGGCTAGCCTGGTGCATGGCAAAGTCTTGGAGACAACTGTCATGCCCACTTAGCATCCATGGAGAGGAGATTTGTTTCAACAGATCTGGAGAAGGAGCTAGCAGCAGTGCGGCGGCAATTTCAATTAAAGGTCTGAGCATGGTAATTGTGTTTACATAGCAGCCGCCTGATTACATGTAAACTCATTATGTGAAAAGCTTGAACTGTGATCTGAATTGCGCTGGCTGAATCGCACTTTGATTTCAGCACAGTTTGGGATAGCGTGTTATCATTACAGAAACTTTGATCACAGAAGCTTTGCTTTTTGTGGAGGTGGGTAATACTGTCAATACTACTGGGATCATCTGATGTTCCTTTTCCCCTCTCCTCACTTCTTCCAGCCAGCTTCAAGCATAATCTGTAGCTGTTTTGGATTCAGCTCTTCAAGACACTGTTCACAAACAAGAGGTATTTGGTTCGAC
This sequence comes from Upupa epops, assembly GCA_013397515.1. Taxonomy (NCBI): domain Eukaryota; kingdom Metazoa; phylum Chordata; class Aves; order Bucerotiformes; family Upupidae; genus Upupa; species Upupa epops. The sequence continues at coordinate 142,652 of VZRI01014154.1, read as the reverse complement.
TGGTACAAGAAACCAGGGAGTATGAAATTATTGTGCAGATAATTCATCTTTGGAAGCACAGAATTGATGAATACTTCATGTTGAAAGGACCATAGGCGGTGCTGATACCTGGTTGCCCTCTGTGCTTAAAACAGGACTGCATTTGGTTGCTCAGACCCTCAAAATTCCCCAAAATTTAACCACTGCATGCCATTGGAGCTCCAACATTGCTCCAGGGGACAGAGCCCACTGGTTTTCAATGGAAAAAGCCCTGCATCAAAGTTCATCTGGTTCATGTACCCTTCTGATACAGTACGGATCGGTTTTGGAGCATGGCCCATGGGCCTGAATATAGCATCTCATGAGCCTTTCATGGGACTTCACTGTCCAGATCAAAACACTTAGAAAAACTGATGTGTGCACCCAACACAGAACATCATTGCTGAACTACAGTTATGCGATGGTCTGTTCTTTGGATGTTCACAAGATCATGTCCAGGGGTGACCACAAAGGGACAATTAATGTCAATTAGAACCACTAATGCTAGGATCCTGTGGAAAGATTCCATCTTCTGAACCTGAGCAAGCAACTCAAGCCTCCAGTTCTAAAAATGCCAATGCTAAAATCATCTGTCTGACTTTTTCTAAGCCTTAATTACCAGCAGCAGCTTTGTCTCTGTTCTTTTAAGGTCTTCTCCAAGAGCTTCTCTCAGTTGTTGCTGGCTTCCGTGTCCTGGAGCTTATGGGCAATTCCCAGTGCAGAAACAAATGCAGTAAGGTTTATCATGTCCGATTTTATTTGTTTCTGAGTTTGTTTATTGCCTGTGTGGAAGGGAGGAATGGCAGAAATATTCTTCATAGATTCAGTGACACATCTCAGTTCCTGGGAGATGCACGCTCGGCTCCCTCCCTGAAATGCCTGTACACCAGTGCGTGCACCATGCGGAGTAAATGGGAAGAAGTGGACATCTGTGTGCAGTTGTAGAGCTGTAAAGACCATCACAGTTCCTGAAACGCAGTGGGATTGCTTGCACAGCTACAACACTGACCATGAGCAGCGAGGCCTTGTAGCCAAGGTGTTCTCTTGTGGTGCGTTGATGTGTGGCCAGCAGGTTGAAAGAGGTTCTCCTTTTCCTCTCCTCTGCCCTGGTTAGGCCACATCTGGAATACTGTGTGTGGTTCTGGGCTCCCCAGTTCAAGAAGGACAGGGAATTACTGGAGAGAGTCCAGTGCAGAGCCACTGAGGTGATCAGGGGACAGGAGCATCTTCCTTGAGGGGAGAGGCTGAGAGAGCTGGGGCTGTTTGGCCTGGAGAGGAGGAAACTGAGGGGAGCTCTCAAATGTGTACAGGTATCTAAAGGGTGGTTGTTTGGATGATGGGACCAGGCTCTGCTCAATGGTGCCCAGCAATAGGAAGGACGAGGAGGCAAAGGGCAGGAATTAGAATATAGGAGGTTCGATGTGAATGAACATAAGGAAAAACCTCTTCATGGTGAGGATAACAGAACCCTGGAACAGGCTACCTGCAGGGATTGTGGTATCTCCTGCACTGGAGACACTCTAACCCACCTGAGTGTGTTCCTGCATGCTTTGCTTTAGGAGAACCTGCTCCGGCAGGAGTTGGACGCTCCACAGATCCCCTCCAACCCCTATCATTCTAAGGTTCTTTTCATAGCTTGTTTCTAACATCAGGAGTGTTGAAACATCACTTACAGTACATGTGCATCTTTCCAAGTGGTTGGTTCACTCTAAACCCAAACTTTCTGAATGAGTTCTGTGTCCCTTTCTTTCTGGACTGCTGGAGCAGCATCGATTGGGGGTGTGAAGGTGGGAAATGGAAACGTTTTCTTGGTGGTTTAACACATAAAGGTACAGCTGGATATTGAACAAACATAAATAAATTAAACGCACCTTTAAAGTAAACTGACCTCAGTACTCTTGAAACAGGCTCAAATCAATACTGTCAATGTGGATTACTGAGGTGCTACTTACAGGGCATAATCTGTTAATTACAGGAATTCATGGGCTTTAGAGCCATTCAGTAGCAAAGTCTTCAGTTTCTAGTGCTGCCGGCAAGCAGTCTGTGTGGTTGCATGGGAGTGTGTCTGGCTTTATGTGTTCACTGCTTTTGTTGGGAGGGATAAATTAACGCTGTCAGAGGTCATTGAGGTTGAGGAACAGCACATACAGGTTTATGATCATGCAGTGCATCTTGTGGTTCGTGCGGTGTTAAGGAATGGGCACACTTCTCGTAGCCTTAGCTTATTTGATGCTCTCACTGAGACCTTCCAAACCTTACACTTAATCTTACACATGCAAAAACCCTACATTTTTCCCTTTCAGTGGGAGCAGTTCATTGCAGCTCTGCTTGTGACACTTAAAAAACCGATGCTTCCTATTCAGGAAAGTTAAGTACAAGGTGCTGAAGTTTTTCACGTGCAGATAAAAAAGTGCTGTTTTATCTTGAAAATCCGGAACCAGTTTGGGCTTCTCTACATCTGAATTTTCTTTTCTCTTCTGATATTGCTGTTTGGTCCTTATAGTTCACACTTCTGCTTGTGCTGACTTGTAGCATCTCCAGGTTTCAGGGTAATCTGTTTCCTACAACTTTAATTTTCTGATGATTTGGTTGACCGGATGTTTAACTCGGCACAGTTTCTGGGGGTTTGGACAACATTAAACTTTCTCTGTTAATGAGGATTTTGTGTCCTTTGCAATAATCTTCCAAGTTTGTTTTAAACAGCCAAGGCAGTGAATCTATGCAGCAGTAATCTCTTAACCCATTTCCTTAACTGCATGCTGAAAAAGGCTGGGCTGGTGTCCCAGGTTAGGAACACCCCAAAAACAGGAAGGCAGCCTGGCCTCGAGAGGTCTTGGAGAGAATCTATCTGCCAAGAGAAAGCAGGCTGGGGAAGCAGAAGGGTTTCTTGAATCTCTCTCTAAGCACAAAAAGCAGAAAAAGCCCAAGCATGGGGCTGGAGACCAAGTTCCTTCTGATGCAGGCACATAACTGCCTGCTGAAATGAGACACTTGTCTAGCCCTGGCATTGCCAGCCTAGCCTTTGGCGTGCTGCAAAGGACACGTTAGGATATCAGAGCCTACCATCAACACTGCCAACTGAAGCCCTCTCATAACCTGTGCTAAAGCCCCGCTCAGGTGACTGCGTTCATAAAGCATTGAAAAGCACTGACGTGCTGCCCATGTGCTTTACCGTGATGGGTGTCTCTCATGATTTCCCAGCAGAGATGACTTGTCACTGAAGAACGGGTTGAGTTACCAATGTGGTGTCTCCTGTATCCACGTGAGCCAATACACAGAGGTAAGGCTATTTGAAGACCTAATAATGTGGATGGTATAAATGGATGTTGAGAATGGTCATGAGATTGTCTGGGGCTGATTTTGCATCTCTCTCATGTTTAATGGCAGGGGAGCACGTGTCCTGACAACTGGGTAATCACAAGAGCAAACTCCAGGCAGTTACTTGGGAGCTAATCACGCTGAGATCTAGACTGGAACTTCTTACAAAGCAGCACGCAACGACTTGAAATGGCAATAACAGTAGCGATAATAACTATTTAAAGGGAAAATAAGTAATTTTTTAGTAAGTATTTTTAAAAAAGAAGACAAGGGAACAGATTGTTTCTTGCTCACTGCTGGTTCCATTCTGACCGACGAAATCACCTGTGCTGTTATCCCCAGTACTTCCATGACTGGTCAGGCAGTACACAGAGCAACTTCCAAAAGTAGGGAAATGAGTCACAAGCGGTTGCAAGAGGGGCCCTCTCCAGCAGCTAAACAAGGCAGCATTCTGCTGGAGCTGTTTGGTGTTCTCAGACAATGGAGGGAGGAGTGTTTCTGTGTAACGAACTTGTTGCCGTGCTGTTATTTATAGCTAGGAAAGCGCTACGAAATGTTTACATTCATTTTATATCGCCTGAGCAAGGGTGCCCGTCTAACATTTTTAGGAGCTGTCTCTGGAGCTGCCCAGTGCAGCACAGCAGACAAGGAATAATTCCTGTAGACATACTGCAGACAGTGCACTGAGCACGTTATTACTATGAGATACCTAAAAATAGCATCCCAGACTTGCCTTGAGATCTCTTGTCTGCTCTGGAGAAGAATGGATATGTCTCTTGGAGCCCAGCGTTTAATGAGAAAGGCAGTGTTGACACAAACTAAACTGCTTTAAGGAAGGTCAGTCTCTTCACAAAGAGAAGGTCTTGTTTCTTCTAGTCAACAGTTACCACCAGTGACTTGATGAGGCTGATGCAGATGCAGGGATGGAAGAAATTATTTGACTGTATTTAAATGCAGATATGCTTCTGGTTGTACTTAATCTGAACAAATACTGGCTTGGAACAATCTGAATGGGAGACATTTCAATGCATTCGCACTTCTTTGAGGTTTGAATGAAGAGCTACACCCCACCATGAGAAAGTTGGAATTTCAAGTGTCCTTGGCTTTTAGTGAAAGGGTTGACTGGTTGAATGGAAAAAGCTGAAGTCAAACTGCAATTTGAAAGGCAGTTCATCTTGAAACTCATTCCCTTTATATCTTATGAATAAACTTTTCCCAGTGAAAACTCCTCCAGCCCTGTACTTCAAAAAGAAGTGCACGCATTTCAGGGAGAAGAGCGGGATCTACACTGTTTATTCAGTTCTCTCCAGTCACAAATTGTGTTCTGTGTGGAGACAAAAGCCATCCCTTCCTGTGCTTGTGAGAAAAGGGTCATTTCAGAGTGTAATTGTAGAGTCATAGAATGTTAGGGGTTGGAAGGGACCTTTGGAGATCATTGAGTCCAAGCCCCCTGCCACAGCAGGATCATCTAGAACAGACCACAGGGCTGTGACCAGGTGGGTTTTGAAAGTCTCCAGAGCAGGAGACCACACAACCTCTCTGGGCAGCCTGACATTAAATAGGTTCTTCTTATGTTCATGTGCAACCTTCTATGTACAAGTTTATTCCTACGTCCTATTACTGTGCCCCGCAGAAAAGAGACCGAGTTCTTCCTCTTGACACCCACCCCTCAGGTATTTATAGACATGAATAAGATCCTCCCCAGCCTTCTCTTCTCCAGACTAAACAGTTCCAGCTCACTCAGCCTTTCTTCACAAGGGAGGTGCTTGTGGCAATTGAAGGCACAGGCAGAGATGCATCTCTGGACAATGTATTGTGTGCGGAGCCACCGTTTGATACCCTGCAGCCCCACCACACTGTACATTTCCATGACATCACTGTGGTCAGGATGTCAGTTTTCCGGCGTTCACTACACACCAGCTCAATGATCCTAGTTGCTTCAGCTTTCTGAACTTCTATTTATTCTTACTGCATCTCCGAGCAGGTTGAGCTGACCTGAGACTTTTCCAGGGTTATGTGAAGCTGCACAGGATGGAGAGAAGGAAGCCGAGCAGAGCTCAACCTTCTTACTGGTTTTGATGAGAATGTCCAAACTAAATGATGTGACCCAGAAAAGCTGCCGTTAAGGAGGCCTTTAAGGAGAGCTGTCATAGGAGATATTCAGCCTGTTCCAGGAATGAGCAGATGGGAGAACAGAGGAAGGGGGACTCGAGGCCAGAGGACATATTCTGAATAGTAGGTATGTTGTTTCTTAGGCTTCAGCACTGTCTCCTCTAGCATCATCTCCCCAAGGCAAACGGATGGAGTGGCCAGGGAGCTGCATGGTCTGTGCTTTAGAGTAACAAGAGTTATATTCACCAGGAAAACAAGGAAGTGAATACTTCCTGAGGTTTGTGCTGATAAGTTGAGCCTTCTCACAGCCAACTCAAGTCTCTCTCCTCTGTGGCATCATTAGTTTCTTGTGAGCGTCAGCCTTGTGCTTTTCTCAGGTGTTTTGTTTTGGTTTAGCAGAATATTCTTCGTGGAGGAAACCTTTCCAATACAAAGTGATCCAAGACTGGTTGGCTCGTACTGTTTCATCAGCTTGGGTAGATGATGCTCACTCTATCTTCTGTGCATGCCAAAGCTGAAGCCCTGCAATGCCATTATATCTGTCAGCATTAAACAGGCTCCAGACTGCTTCAGCCAAAGCAGCTATTGGAGGGAAATGGACCCAGATTTACACCTGCAGCCTGCTGTTGCTGGTCATGGGTGCACAAGACATCCAGGAGCACCATGGGTCTTTTCAGAAGGATTTGGACCCTGACACTGTGCCTTGGAGCAATATCACTGCAAGATCTTCCTCAGGTATTCAACAAGATTTCCTAGCGAGCCTGTGGTCTGAACATTTCCAGTCTGGTTCGGTAGAAGAAATCAGAAAACTGGTCGCAGTAAGAAAAATTCTTTCCTGCCCCTCTATTGTTGTTGCTTTAAATTTATTATGTGAACTGTGTTGTTTTTTTCTTGTGGCTTGGTGTGTTGAATGTCAAGACTTGTATGTCTTTTGGCGAGTCTCTTAAGCTTTGGCAAACACGAACCATCTAGTTCTGCCTGTGTCTGTAACTGTTATCATTTGAATGGCCGTTACAACGAGGGACTGAGAGTGTGTTTAGTTTTTTAATAGCTTGAGGAATTATCCTGGGGAAGAAGTAGTTGCTATAATTGGTCTAGAGCTAATGAGAGAGCGGCTCAGATGAAACCTATTGATATTTACCATAGTTGGCTACAGAAGCCATTTTCTTCATGAATTCTTTTTTTTTCCATTTAAATTTAAATGAATCTGGGAGTAGTGAATGTGAAACGCTTACCGCTGCACTGGCATGAAATGCAGTGCCACTGTGGCAGTCGGAGAGACTTCTCTGTCACTACAAGATCATCAGTTTAAATGTCGGTGTGAACAGATTGCAGACTGCTGTGGTAGGCTTTCTGGGCTGGAGGGATGAGGTTACAGCCTGGCAGTGTCAGCAGGTAGCTGGCAAGGAAGCACCTTTGGTTTCTGTACCAAATGTCACTACTTTATAAATTTGCCATCGTTTTTGTGGTGGACTCCTGTTCTGAGCGGCAGTTACTTTGCAGACGGACGTATTTATTGTCTGCTGCATTGTGTTCCAGGTATTCGGAAAGCCCTTCTGACCACTTCAAGCCTTAAACTTGGGAGGGGGGGTGTTGCAGTCAACTGCTTGAAGACTCATGTTAGGGGCTTGTGACTGCTGGCTTTGTTCTGTGTCCACTACAGCACAGGGTGTGTCTGTGTAGGGCAAATTTTCAACAGATCTCTGTATAAAACCAGTGGGACTAAAATTGTTAAATACAATAACCAATCTGCAGCATCTTTGGTGCTGCAAAACCTAACAGCTGGTCTCACTTTGGACCACAGGTTCCATTAAGCCTTAGATAAGTGACTCTGGGCAGGAACGCCTGACCTGTGAAAGGGGAAAGTGTCCAGACCCCTTGATTCTGGCAGAGCAAACACTCAGAGGAGGTGACCGCTCAGTATCACAGTGCTAATCATGGCAGATGTTGTAGTGTAAAATCATCACATACTGGTATCTGAAGCGGTGGTTTCCGTTGTGTCCTCCTAGGTAGTTTCACTATGCCAGCGTTTTCATAAGATCAGTTAGACCTTCAAAACTGAAGCTGCCTTAGCTGGTCAAAGGAATCGTGTTGCATCCAGCCACTCTCGGCGGTGTCTTTGCACTAGTACAGCACCACCCAGCAGTTCCCCAGTTCCCAGTGAATCTCCTGCAACAATTATAGAGAAAACAAGGAGCACAAAACCCTAGTGCAGCTGAATTCCAGGTCATAGCAGAGCAGAAAGAACCGCTCCAGTCCTGAGCATATAGGGATTCGGCTTTAACAGGGCTCTTAACTCATCACTACAGATGGAGTTTTCTTCCAGGCACTTAGGGCTGGCTTTAGGGAAACTTCACCCTGTCTGTATGGATACCCGTCCCCCAAAAATGACTAACAGTGTGGGAGCGCTGATGGATGGCTCTACACACCGATCCTCAATGTTTTCAGGTACCTGTAAGGTAGGTTTCAGCAGTTGTCTTGCTGAGTGTGGATAGATACTGTGCTACTGGAATTAGGTGAAGCTCAGTGGGACCTGAGGTGTGATGTTGCTGCCTTTTCTCCCTGCAAGAGTAGAGCCATTAGGCAGTCCTGGTGGCAGAGGCTTTAAAGAGGCTCAAGCACTTCACTAGGTTAAAAATGAGGCATGGTTAGGAGAACTGGAATAACAGGGGATGGATTTAACCCAGTGCATTTTCTTTTCTTTTAAGTTTATGGTATGTTAAGGCACTTAATCAGAGTTTGCAATTAACCTTGAATTTCTAGAATTGGGATGTATTCCTTTCCTTGGAATAGAGTTTCGAGTGAACTGCTAGCATAACTTCAGAAATGTCCTTGAGGTGTTTAATCCGTATTAATTTAACAGGTGATTTTATGGACAGGAGGAGAGCATATAAATATGCTGACTCAGTTATAAATACTGGATTTAATCTTGGTAAGGACACTTGAAATAAAAGTGAAATATAGGCAAGTATCAATTCCCAGGTCACCTCATTAAGTGGCATCCTTGCTTCATAATTTTTACAGTGCTAAACAGTGTATGTGTGCACTAATTAAGATGACTAATAGTTATGTTCAGTCTAATTATAGGACTGCCAGGAGACAAGATCATAGTTAAGGGTCTGTCAATGTTTTCACTGCAAATTCTTTGTGCTAACGCTGAACAGCTTAGCTGTAACGCTGCACTTGCTGCCTTGCAGCATGGTAGAAGATTTCACTCTGCATGCAATGCCTTGATTTGAATTGCATTGTGTTACTTGAGGAGGAGTTACATGGAGCTCTTAGAGAATACCCAGGTGGAAAGAGACTTGGGGGTATTGGTGGACAGCAAACTTAGCATGAGTCAGCAATGTGCCCAGGCAGTCAAGAGGGCTAATGGCATCCTGGCCTGTATCAGGAGAGCTGTGGCCACCAGGGAGAGGGAGGTTATTCGGCACTGGTCAGTTCTGGGCCCCTCAGTTTAGGAAGGATGTTGAGGGGCTGGAACGAGTCCAGAGAAGAGCAACTAGAATGGCAAAGGGGCTGGAAGGTCAGCCCTGCGAGGAGAGGCTGATGGAGCTGGGTCAGTTTAGTCTGGAGAAGAGGAGGCTCAGGGGTGACCTTATTGCTGTCTCTAACTACCTAAAAGGGGGTTGGAGTCAGGCAGGGGTCAGTCTTTTCTCTCTGGACACTGGTTTTGCTGCCCGAAACCGACTGCAATACTCAAGATGAGGCTTCACCAGCACTGAGTACAGGGGAAGGATCACCTCTGTGGTCCTGCTGACCACACTATTTCTGATACTGTTGGCCTTCTTGACCACCAGGGCACACTGCTGGCTCATTTTCAGCTGGCTGTTAACATGTTCAGGTCCTTTTCTATCCCCTGATCCTTCATGATCAGCCCTTACAACAGAAGCATGAAGAGCCTCTGAAGAGCAGCTGGGTTACCACCCAACCTGCACAGTACTATGCACCAAGCATCCACTGCATCCGCTCCAGAAACAAGGTAAGCATTCTCTGTGTTGTCTAGGAGAGTTCAGCCCTAGGCAAGTTTTCACTTCCTCACGAATATCTGACAGTTTCATCTGACTTTTTACTTCAGAGCAAAATGAAAGTAGTTACCATAGCAGTTTTCACTTCGCTTGATGCTTCTGCTACCTCTAACCCCCCGAGTATCCTGCTACAGAAACCCTTCCCAGCACACCATGCAAACCCTGATTTTCAGATGGACAAGAGGCAAATTGACAGCTTACGTGTTTTCTGGTATTCGAGAACCCTAGTGAAAAGCAATGCGTTTGTTTCAAGAGAGAACTCTGCACAGTAGAAATGATATGTTTCAGAAGAAAGCAGCTCATATTTCACAGGTATTCATCACTCAAAAGACGATGGGAAAATGTCTGCCAAAAAGAAGCCTCTTGCTCTGTCAAAAACACAGCATGCTGAAAGAAGAGATTTGTTTCCATGGTGACTGAATTTGGAGGAGGAACATCCCCCAAGTCAGACACTGCTGAATCAAAAACCCAGTTGTATTTGTTTAGGCAGAGAGCTGAGATTTTAACCCTGCCTCATCCAAACACACACTGATTTAATACCCTTTGTTTGTGTCATAGTGTGGTAGGGGTTGGAAGGGACCTCTGGAAAGCATCTGGTCCAATTCTCCTGCAGAAAGCATGGTCACCTAGAGCAGATCACAATGAAATGCGTCTTGTTCTATGGAACTGCTTTCCATCAGGACAACCTCCAACCTGTACTGGTGAGTGGGATTGGTCCTCCCCGGGTGCAGGACTCTACTTGTTGAACTTCATTAGTCTCCCCTTTGCCCAGCTCTGCAGATCTTGCTGGATGCCATCACAGCCTTCTGGTGAATTAGCCAATTCTCCCTGTTTTGCCTCATCAGCAAACTTGCTGAGGAGATGGCATCTCCTCATTCTGGTTGTTATGAAGATGCTGAACAGGACTAGCCTAGCTCTGATCCATTGGGATCACTGCTAGCTACCAGCCTCCAGCTGGACTCTGCACTGCTTATCATAGCCCTATGAGCTCTGTTGTTTAGTCAGTTCTCACCTCACAGTCCAGTGATCTAATCCACCGTATCCATGATGACATTGTAAGAGACACTGCTGAAACCCTCAGTTGAGCCAAGGTAAGCACCACCCATTGGTCTCCGTTCACCCACCCATTTAGCCATACCATCATAGGTTAGTCGAGCACCATCTCCCTTTAGTAAATCCATATTGGCTACTCCAGACACCCCTTTCTTCCCTATGCTTAGAGATGGCCACCAGAATGAGCTGCTCCATCCATCCCTGTGCCAGTGATGGAGAGGCTGAGTGGTCTGCAGTCATCTGGGTCTTCCTTCTTTGCCATTTTTGAAGCCTGGGGTGATACTGGCTTTCCTCCAGTCCTCAGGCACCTCTTCTGTTCCCAATGCTCTTTTATAAACGATGGAGAGTGGCACAGCAACACCAGCCACCTTTCTCAGCTCTCACATAATGTGAGCTTCCTTTTTTCCAGAAGGTTCTTGCTCATCCATGCAGGTCTCCTGCCTCCTGTACTAGACTTTTTACTCAAAGGAATAGCACTTACCTCGAGCTTAGACCAGCTCCTCTTGAATCATTTGGATAACTGCTGTTACAGTAATACCAGCCTTTGGTAGTCCTTCGGGAATTCCAGAAGGAATGCCAGCAGAGAGCAAGAAATCAGTAAAGCAACAGGCTCTGGGTGTTTCCATTGGAAGGTTAGAACCATTTCCATCTGAGCGGCCCAGCATTCTCCAGGATAACACCCTTTGTCTGGTGCCAAGCTGTTGGCTGGCAGTTTACATGCAGGGCGGATGCTTCAAGCGATTCCTTTTATCTCTTGTTTTTAATTTCAGCTAAAGCAATACAGCTGTTGCTGAATTCCACAAATAAACAGCACGCTACGGCGCCCACAATAAAGAGCTTTCAACCTTTGCCTTGCCTGGCTCTATCCAACCTGCAACGGAGGACTCAACTCAAAGCTTTGGCAACAAGCGGCGCTAGAGCAAAGGCATTCTCTGCCACTCCAGGAAAGCACAGCAAAGCCTGGGACAACAGGACTTCAAGAAATACGTGCTTATCAAGATGAGTATCCAAGACCCTTTTCCTGGAGCATATTACTCTATGCTTTGGCCTCAGAATGTAAGTCGCCGTCCCTGGAGGTGTTCAGGTTTAGGCTGGATGAAGTGCTGAGTGGCATGAGCTAGATGTCAGATGTTAGGTTTACTTGGTTGGATTTAGGTTGGACTGGTTGATCTTTAAGGTCTTTTCCAGCCTCATCATTACTGTGAGACTGTGATACTGTCTGAGAAATTAGTCTGTTTGATTGTCTATCCCTTGTTACGGTCAATAATCAAGTGTATAAAGATGCTAAAATCAAACTAGAGGCAGACAGAACTCACCTCAGCCTTCTTGGCTGCCTGCATGCAGGATGAAGGGTGCTCTGTGCTTTAAATCTGAAAGCCAAAGTGGCTTCCAAGAAAATTACTGGTAGAATAAAGTGAGAAAAGTGGCCTGTGCTCCGCAGCCCAGCTGTTTATTCCTCTTGCATCACATTCTGCTGCATCCACCCGCACTGAACCTGGGTTCCACACGTTGGCCTTTTGCAGTGTGAAGCCAAGTTGGTTAAAGGGGGGTAACCAGAAATAGCAGTGCTGTGAGAGTGCTGCTGGCAGAGCTGCAGCTGAGGGGCGTGCTGTGAGAATCAGAGAATGGTCTAGGCTCAGGTAGAAAGAGACTTGGGGGGACTGGTGGACAGCAAACTTAGCATGAGTCAGCAATGTGCCCAGGCGGCCAAGAGGGCTAATGGCATCCTGGCCTGTATCAGGAATGGTGTGGCCAGCAGGGAGAGGGAGGTTATCCTCCTCCTGTATTCGGCACTGGTTAGACCGCACCTGGAGGATTCTTTGCAGTTCTGGGCCCCTCAGTTTAGGAAGGATGTTGAGGGGCTGGAACGAGTCCAGAGAAGAGCAACTAGAATGGCAAAGGGGCTGGAAGGTCAGCCCTGCGAGGAGAGGCTGATGGAGCTGGGTCAGTTTAGTCTGGAGAAGAGGAGGCTCAGGGGTGACCTTATTGCTGTCTATAACTACCTAAAAGGTGGTTATGGTCAGGTGGGGGGTCAGTCTTTTCTCCCTGGACACTGGAGACAGGACAAGGGGTCACAGTCTTAAGCTCCATCCATCAGGGGAGGTTTAGGCTTGACATTAAGAAAAGGTTTTACTCTGAGAGAGTGATCCGGTTTTGGAACAGGCTGCCCCCAGAGGTGGTCGGGTCACCATCTCTGGAGGTGTTCAGGGTTAGGCTGGATGAAGTGCTGAATGGCATGAGCTAGATGTCAGATGTTTAGGGTTACTTGGTTGGATTTAGGTTGGACTGGATGACCTTTAAGGTCTTTTCCAGCCTCATCAGTACTGTGAGACTGTGATACCACAACCCAAGCCTTAGTAACAGCTTTAACGCTCCCTGCTCATGAAGTTCACGCAAACACAGAGCATCGAGACCAAAATCCAAGTGTGAAACGTGAGAAAACACGTTGGCAGTGAGCACTGCTGTTCGTCATGACAGTACCTGTTGCTTGGTGTGGAGATCTTGCGTTGTCACTGTTCCTGCTTTGAGGCCACCCTTTTGCTGGGCAGAGAAAAAAGCATTTGCAAGAATTTTGCATTAGTACAATTTTAAGATGCTTTTTTAGTGATTTTTTTGTAGCTAGCAGTCTGCTAAACTCTCTACCTCCTATACTGTGTCTGATGAGAGGCAGTTCTAGCAGTAGCTTCTTGCAAGTTCCCCTCCAAAGGACTGTCCTCTTCTTATTGTCACCCTTTTTGTTAACCTATTTCTCCCTCATTTCTGTGGACATAAACCTGAATGTTTGTTGGAGTGAGGGAGGTGGTCAAATTCCACCTTAACATCTCTGCTGCCATTTGGAAAGTGCTTTGTGTTCAGGGAGCTGTTGCTGCCTAAGCTCAGCTTGGAGAGCTCTCCTAAGGATAATGCTATCTCATAAAATTAAAATCCAGGCAGTCAATTACTGGGATGTTTTGGTTAGTAATTAACTATTTTGATTGACATTCTGTCTGGGTTTCTGAGGAGGGATTTTGCTCTGAGGAATTCAGTCTACACAATTAATCGCTCAGCACTTGAAATATTAAAACGGTGTTTTAAATAGGCTGTGGCTTGGCTGGAGGTATCAGAGATCAGTGCTTGGTTTGGGGTCAGAGACTGAGGTGTTCAGCTCATAGACACTGAGGTCTTTTGAAATGTGTTCACTGTCACATTATCAATGCCAGCTCTTCTGCAATCTGACTTCCATCTTAAAATGTCTTTTTCCTTAGGCTGAGAGGGCTGTGACAGAAACCTCTTTTGCTGCCACGCACATCCTCTGCCAGACTCAGGAGGTCTTGTTCATCCCCTGCTTCAGAAAGGTTACCCTTGACAAAACCTCTACAGAAACCAGACTAACCCCAAACCAGCCCAACCAACCGAAAAGGTCCCAAAACCAGTGTCCCAAACCACTGAGAGAAACTCTTGGACATTTATCTGTGTTTCAGTATGCAGCCTTAGAACTTCCCATGATTTCACAGTGGTGGTGGGAGGGCAGAGGAAGAGGAAGAGATGATCTTTATGTGCCTGTCAGTCAGGTCAGCTCCAGGTGAGACGGTTACCGTAACCCACCCTTGTGATCATACCTCCTCTTTGGTCAGCGTCATGCTGTCCAGCAGGACCGCCCTGTCTTCTGTTCCACTCTTTGGAAGCCGGTGTACTAGTTAGCACTGGGACAAGTGACCCCTGAAGCAGCAGAGAGTGATCAGAACTTGAACATAGATTAGGAAATGATGAGAAAAAGATGGATTTGCTTTTTCTCTTGAGAAAAATTTCATAGAATCCTCATGGCTGGAAAGGACCTACAGGATGACCAAGCCCAGCTCTCATCCCAACAGCCTTAACTGCTCTAGCTACTCAATTTTTAAACCCCTCCAGGGATGGTGACTCCACCACCTCCCTGGGCAGCCTGGTCCAGTGCCCAACCACTCTCTCAGCAAAGAACTTCTTCCTAAGGTCTAGTCTAAACCTCCCCTGATGCAGCCTGAGGCCATTCTGCAACATCTGAATGTTAGAGAATCATTTGGAATCAGAAGGGACCTCGAAAGATCATCTAGTCCAATCCCTCTGCCACAGCAGGATCACACAGACAAAGTCACAGTTCAGGAAATGGAATCTGAGGGAATGAATGATCCTAAACTGACCCAGTATTTACCTCCAGAAGGTCAGGCTTTTTCAAGACATCCTCTGCTGCTGGCCCTTTCCCTTTGGTGCCTGGTTTAACACAGCAGGCAAGCTGAATCAGGTCTTCGGGTGTACATGCCCTTTATCTTGTACAAAGAGTCAGGATAGAATCGGGGAATGACTGGGCTGGGATAGCTGGCATGGGGAAAGACAGACCGTCTCAGAATCCTTACCTAGGTACAAGACTCCAGGAGGGCACCCAGACACTAACAGAAACCCCATAACCCAAATGTCTGGGTCCACTGCTTTAGCATAACAGACCAACTTCACAAGGTCACACTGCACACAGGCAGCCCTGCCGATCGCAGGCACAGGCAGCGCTGGGGATCCAAGCGTCCCCTGCTGTACGCGCTTGCGCTGTTCTGCCAAGTACTGAAGCATGGAATCGAACAAACTTGCTGTGTTCAGTCTATGAGCGCTCATGTTCTTTAGGATGCAGCTACTTGCATCTTGCAGTACTTCCTGGGTCTTCCCCTTGCAACCCATAAACACAAGAGCCTTAAGCTTGGCAGGTGGTTCAGCTGAGGAAGGAAAGCATCTGGCTGGGAATTTTAGAGACATTAAGGGTGATGGTAGCAATTCCCTTACTGAGACGCTGGTAAGCAGCTGAGTGCAGGGGTCTGTACTGACTGCACATGGTCACTGATGAGTTTCAACAAGTCCAAGTGTTGGGTGCTGCAGTTTGGTTTAACAACCCCAGGCAGAACTATAGGCTGGGAATGGAGATCTTGGAGAGTAACCAGGGGGAAAGAGACTTGGGGGTACTAGTGGACAGTAAACTTAGCATGAGTCAGCAATGTGCCCAGGCAGCCACGAGGGCTGATGGCATCCTGGCCTGTATCAGGAATGGTGTGGCCAGCAGGGAGAGAGAGGTTATCTTCCCACTGTATTCGGCACTGGTTAGACTGCACCTGGAGGATTGTGTTCAGTTCTGGGCCCCTCAGTTCAGGAAGGATGTTGAGGGGCTGGAACGAGTCCAGAGAAGAGCAACTAGAATGGCAAAGGGGCTGGAAGGTCAGCCCTGCGAGGAGAGGCTGATGGAGCTGGGTCTGTTTAGCCTGGAGAAGAGGAGGCTCAGAGGTGACCTTATTGCTGTCCATAACTACCTAAAAGGTGGCTGGAGTCAGGCAGGGGTTGGTCTTTTCTCCCTGGACACTGGAGACAGGACAAGGGGTCACAGTCTTAAGCTCCATCCATCAGGGGAGGTTTAGACTTGACATTAGGAGAAGGTTTTTCACTGAGAGAGTAATCAGATTTTGGAACAGGCTGCCCACAGAGGTGGTTGGGTCACCATCTCTGGAGGTGTTCAGGGTTAGGCTGGATGAAGTGCTGAGTGGCATGAGCTAGATGTCAGATGTTTAGGTTGACTTGGCTGGTTTTAGGTTGACTGGATGATCTTTAAGGTCTTTTCCAGCCTTATCATTACAGCGATGCTGTGAATATAAATATATAGAGAAATGTGCAGTGTGCCTGGCTGCCACGGGCAGTGTGCACAGAGAAGATGTCATCCTCCAAGAGGAAGTGAATACTGTAAACAGTCTAGCTCATTTTTAAACTAGAGAACTGAAGGATTCTTGATCAGTTTCAGTGTGCCAAACCCATACCCATGTGTTTAGTGCTAGGGAAAGTGTACTATCAAAAGACATGGAGCATCAGCATTAGGTGGAAAAGAATGGCTGACAGTGAGCTAACGATTTGGCTGCTGCATCAAGGGAGAATCAGTGCACAGAAACAAAGATGAAGAGGTGTTTTATCAGCCAGCTGGGGAGCTTATCCTGATGGTCAGCTTGTGGACACTTTGCATCAGGCAGAGTGCTGATGTGTGAGGAGCTCCAGCATACATCTGCTAAGTAATCTGTAGATGTTCATGCAGATTTAGTGAATGCAGAGAGGAAGAAGCGTAAGGGAAGAAAGAGATGGCAGTAAAAACTGCTGGTGCTCTGCTGGATCTCTGGGGAGGGCTGCCTGTTAAAGAGGAGCAGAACCCAGTAAATAGGAATGGGTGCTTGACAGGACCACTGCAGTTGCCTCTGTGCTCAGTCAGTGCTCTCATACAAAATGATGGCTGGCAAACAGCGAGTGCCTTAAAATGAAATCTGAATGCTGGAGGTTTTCAGCACTTTGTGTTGTTGTTTGCTTCCTAAGGACCCAATTATCTGGCACACGAAACCAGATGCTTCTGCATTCACCATGATCCACCAGTGTTTTGCGGGTGCTAAGCCCCCTCCTCTTGGCATGATTTTCACCTGCTGGAAAGGGGGGTTGTGACCTCTGCAGAGGAAAGCTGTGCCAGCAGGTTTCTTTAATCTTTGCCTAACGCTTGCACAACCGTCTGTCTCCTGATTTAGTAGCGGAAGGCAGAAGTGGTTTCTCTCTGTGCCCCAACATTGCTTCAGCCCAGTTGTTCTTTTTGATCCTGTGGGAGGACTGAGAAAGAGAGAAAAGGCTGCTAGGACAGGCGGGCAGTGACAGCCTGAGCAGCACACCTTTGCTCACAGGTGTGTAAAAGGATTCCATGTCTTGGGTTTTGCTCTAACACTCTCTCAGGAAAGAGCTTTTCCCTAAGATCCAGTCTAAACCCCCCTGATGCAGCGTGAGGCCATTTTCCCTCGTCCTACCGTTGGGAATTTGGGAGCTCCCTGCGGCTCTGGGTTGGGCAGAAGCCCGCAGCCCCCATTTCTTCCATCCATTCAGGTAACACAGTTTCACTGCAGACATTGTCAGTCTTTATAGCAAGCTGGGGCTGTTCAGAGTTCTGATTTAAAATACCTCTCTCTGTGCTCCTTGTGGGTCTGGCACTAGAAATAAAACCACACGAAGACTTGTGTGTCCTCAGCATCATCAACGCCTCTGCTTTTCTCAAATTTACTGAGAACGCTGTGTTGAAAAGCCTCGCACCTGCCCCGTGTTCAGGCTTGGGAGGTAACAGCTCACATCAGCCAAAGCAACTTCAGACTGAATTCATGGGACCGTGACGTTACGTCAGTACAATACTTGAGAGCTCTGATGCAGGCACTCAAGCCGTGAGGACAGCCCTTTGGGTTGGCTGATGCTGCGTTAAAGCCATCACTACAGACAGGTGGAGAAGTGCAAACCAGCTGCTCAGGCCGATGTTCTCATGCTGTTGTGTTTGGACGTCAGAAATAAGTGCACATGGCATCGTGTTGTGTAAAATGGGGCTGTATTCTCATTTACATTTATATTTATAGGAGTTTGTTTCCTGGGGGGGGCTTATTCTGCCTGACCTCACTTGCATGAAAAGCTCATAGGGAGTAACTTCTGTTCCTAAGGACAATTACTTGTGCAAGGTTTGCTGGGATCTTGGCAGGGCTAATGCACTGGCCCAGGCTTAAGGTGGATGAGCTGGGCTGGGCTAGACTTAATTCTGTCCATAGTAGCCAGTGTAGGCTGTGTCTTGAAGGCTACTCATAGCACAGGAGTGTTTGAGTTACTGCTGAGCAGGGCTTACATGGAGTCAAGGCCTTTTCTGCTCCTCACCCCACCAGTGAGCAGGCTGGGATGCACTATGAGTTGACCAAAGGGATACTCCAGACCGTACAACGTCACACTCAACAGTAAAACTAGGAGGAAGGTTGGCTGGGGGGACTCTGATCAGGACTGCCTGAGCATCGGTTACTTAGTGGTGGGTACCTGGTTTTGTTTGCATGGCTTGCCTCTCTTGGGTTTTAGTTCTGTGTTGTTTTCCTCCTCGTTATGGTGTCATTATTATGATCATAATCATTATTATTACATTTGATTTCAATTCCTGAGCCATTTTTATCTCCACAACAGGCTTTTTTCTTTCACCCGTCCGATTCTCTTCCCCCCATCTTCTTTCAGGAGGGAGTGAGCAAGGAGCTGCATGCTGCTTAGTTTCCAGCTGGGGTTAAACCACAATAGCAGAAACAGTGCCTCAATCAGGAGCTTCTAAGCGGCAGCGCTTCCCGTCGTCTCATACCGCACAACCCCAGCAGTGTGTTTCATTTATTTTATTTATTTGTTTTATTTTATTGATTTATTTATTTTCATTTTGTTGGCAGATGAACATTACGTTTCATTTTGAGCTCAGGAAAAATGTTGTGCCTTACCACAAGTGTTTAAAAACCCTGACTGGAAAGTCACACCATTGCTGGGCCGGCACAGACAGGGTTAGCTTCAGTAAACAATTTCAGCACTGACCTAGGGGGAAGAACTCACTACCCTGCTTATGTCCGTGTCTTCTTCACAGGGAATTGTGAAAGTGGCATTCCAGCTCGTGGTGTAGACTTTGCACTGGAATCATCTGGAAGGACTTCTGCATCAGGAGAAACTCAAGCCTCCTAGTCTGTGCGATCAGAAACCTGCAGCTTGTGAGCAGGTGAGAACACCAGCTGAAATGGATAGAAGCCGTGTCTGTGGTTTTGGCCTTGAGATGTGAGTGGGGGGGAACGTAAAAGGAGATTCAATGCCCCAAGAAATGAGACAGTGCCAAGAACAGCCTTGAAAGGAACAACCACACTGCAAACACTAGCAGTGGACACTGTCAGTGTCCCAAAAGAGGTAGTCCAGCATGGCAGGAAAGAAAAGCTTCGATGGCCTAACTTAATAGAAATAGATGGAAGGAAAGAACATTTATGTGCATTAGGACTCCAGCCCACGCGGACAAGCCTTGTTCAAGGAGATGTTGCTGAGTTTCAAGGAATGAGAGGTCTTCTTGCCATACCAGTGGGGATGGGGATGTGAAGACACATCACAGCTAAATAAAGCAGCTGACCCTTTCTTTTATTACCCAGTTCATGCATTGCTGAAAGTACAGCAAGAGAAGTCACTTAACCGAGCCATGTCCTTCTGGGAAGACCAGGTGTGACCCTTGGCCATGGGTGCCTAAATCACACCGCAGACATTCCATGGTCAGCGGCAGCTGTGCAGGTGAAAATCCTCTCTGCTACTCTTAATCCTTGCTGTTCTTAGTAGGAGCTTAACTTTCCAGTGTCTTTTTAGCAAGAAGTGTGGGAATGTTTCAGAAACTTGTATAAATAACAGTCATCAGTGCTGACACATTTATCAGCTAACACTGCATCCTGCTGTAAGAGAATAGCATGTGCAAAGACCTCACTAGTCATCAGCTAAGGAGACCTTTGTCTTCTAATTTTCCAAGAAAGCTGCAAATCTGTGGAGTGTTTTGGAACTTAACCATCCCCCAGAGATGAGCTGCATGTCCCACAGCTTGTTTCAACTGCAGCTAACAAAACAGGGTTAAACTCCCCCCTTCCTCTGCTGGGACAGCATTTCTCTTACTTCGAGATTCCCTGTTCCCTCTGGCTGTACTGAAGGGGTTAGTGCTGGGTGGAGACAAACTCTCTTCTCTTCCCCCACCCTTTCCCCAGCGTGACTCACAAGACCCAACTTTCTCTCTCAAGTGAAGCTCTGACCCAGAACTTCTGCACTACAACAAAACTTGGGATAAATGGAGTCCAGTGACCTCTGTTTTCAAAGCAACTGGAGAAAATTGGTCAGCACAGCCGGTGTGCTAAGAGATGGTGAAATTTAAGTCCAAAGTCAGAAAATCATAAGATGTGTTATTAAAACATGAGGATGAATTGAAGGCTAAACCTGCACCTGCAAAAACTGTCCCACTTGTGTGCTCAAGTAGAGACTCAGGCTGAGCTGCCCACTGTCACGCGTCTGAATTAAGCAGGAGCCTGACAGGTTCTTAAAAGTCTGGGCCTGAGTGCAGGGGATGGTGGGGTTTTTCTCAAGGCAGAGCCCATCTGATAGGAATACTGCTTCAGTACAAAGAGGACTTTGATCCTGAGCGCGGGTGAGCGGCTCTGCCTGCAGGTCTCAGCTGCACTGCACGTGTTCCTGTTGGTTGAAGTGGCTCTTTGCAGCCAAGTTGCTGGTGGAGCTGGGGGCGGTTAAGAAGCCATGGCTTGATGTTAACAAAGTGGATGCTGAATGGTTGTTTCAAGCTTATTGACTTTCTACGCCTCACAGTTCCCTGCTGCAGAGCCAACCTGTGGTGCTGAGAAGGAGAAGCCCCTGGATGCGGGCTCAGCTATGTTCAGCCACAAGGTTTCTTCTTGTTACTGTTGTGATCCCACACGGGATTACACATGGGTTTCTAGAGAATGCCGTCCTTTAGCTCTTGTGATTTTATTTGTCCTAAAATAGGCAGTGGAAATTTTCTGGAAGGTTTTGACCTATTTTCTTGTCCATATGAAAGGCTTGAGCGACGCTGAAACCAGCTGCTGCCAGGCAGCGCGAGGAAGGCAACCTCCCCCTGGTCACTTCAGCACAGAGGTCACGCTTTGTGCACAGCTCTTCAGCTCTGCCATTTCCCTGGGTTTCCAGCAGTTTCTGTACCTGCAGCGGATCTTTTTGTGTCTCTGTAAAAGCATTTTTAGCTGAACGTGGAATTTCTGGGTTGAAGGCGCGTGCAGAGTGTTTTTGGCACAAAGTGCCTTTCAGCTCCTCTCGTCCTGCACAGACACCTGAAAAAGAGCCTGTGATGCAGCTGCCTTCCCTGCAGAGATCCGTTGCTGGCAGGGACTCTAAAAGTCAGTTCAGTCTAATTGCTAAATGTTGAGTTTCACTTGACCGTCAGGACTAGAGCTGAGGGCTCGTTAGGTCTGCAATGAGAAGAAGACCTGACGGTGCCTGCACTGTCTCTGGGAAGCACGTGGCTAAAAACCCAGTCTGAAACACACAGGCTGCATTCACTGTGCCTGCCCCTCTCTGAGTCTGTGTCACTGTCTGCTGCAGGTGGATGGGCAGAGGATCGAGGGGAAGCAGAAGTGCTGAGCCCCTGCTGTCTGCAGTCTCTGTGTGCCTGTAGGAGAGACACAAGCTAGACGGGACAACTGTCTTGTGGTGCTTCCTGATGTTACTGACTCCTGAGCACCGTTTAGGGTGTTCTGGTGATGAACTGTGAAGGCTTTCAGCAACCAAAATGGGTTTTAGTCTCTATAAACAGTGAAGCTGCTTGTGGTTGAGTTGGGTGACCTCCCGCTGCACTGCCAGAGGCCGCACTATGAGCCCCAGTGCTGTCCTTGACCTTACCATATGCCATGGGAAAGAGTTTTATTCTTCCTCCTAGCAGGGTGCTGTGTTCCAGGTTTGGAGATAGGAATCTCTGGCCAGGTAAGGGAGGCCCTTTGTCATTTCATGGACAAACCGTGGTGGCTGCTGGAGCCTGGAATGGGTACTGTTGCTCCCTGTTTAGCATCTTCAGGCTTTGTTATCCTCCTGTGTATCCACACCTGTCTACAGTGCTAGCAGCTTATCCTTTATGTGAAGAGTTAGAAGCCTGATAATCCTGTATCAGCTGTAGCCCTGTCTAAATCCAGCAACCATCACCCTCGAAATAAAAGAATAAATGAAAGATTTCCACAGAGTATTAAGTGATAGAACAAGAGGAAATGGTCTTTGGTTGCACAAAGAGCAGTTTGGGTTAGACATTAGGAAATGGTATCTCACTGAAAGGGTTACTAGGCATTGGAGCAGCTCGCCCAGGGAAGCGGTGGAGTCCCCATCTCTGCAGGTGTCTGTCACACAGACGTAGCGCCAAGGGTTTAGCCTAGGCTCATCACTGTCAGGCTGATGGTTGGACCCAGTGATCTTAGAGGTCTTCGCCAATCTAAGCAATTCTGTGATTCTGTAAATCAAACACCAGAAGATCAGTAGAACGTCAAACTGATCAAAGTCTGCCTGTGAAAGCCCAGGGAGGTGGCTGGGGCTCCGTCCCTGGAGGTGTTTAAGTCTGGGCTGGATGAGGCTCTGGCCAGCCTGCTCTAGGGTGGGGTGTCCCTGCCCTTGGCAGGGGGGTTGGAACTGGATGATCCTGTGGTCCCTTCCAACCCTGACCGATTCTATAACTCCCAGGGAGGGCGATGGGGCACTGGAGGGGGCTGCCCAGCGGGTTTGTGGAGTCTCCTTCTCTGGAGATGTTTGAAACCCACCTGGACTTGGTCTGGGTGATCCTGCTGTGGCAGGGGGATTGGACTCTTTTGAGGTCCCTTCTGATCCCTGATGATTCTATGATTCTCTTTCTTTGCTGCAGCACTGCAGAACCCCTTTGTGTAGGGAATACCCTAGCGGATCAAGGACACAATGTTTTGCTCCGGGCCTGTGTGCACAACCCAGCCTGTGGCCCCAGTGGCAGTGTCCTTGAAGGCTCCTAGAATAACAAGAGTGAGGATGATAAGCAAGACGTGCTGACCACAGAACAGGGAGGAGAGACCGACGTGGAGGCGCGTGCAGACCTGCATAAACCATTCCTGTGGAAGGAAACATGCATGGCCAAGTCAGTTTAGCCAGTAGTACCTTTGCTTATGCTGGGTAAACCTGCAAAACCTTATGGAAGCGCACTGATCCAGGCAATGATCGAACTTTACGCTTCCCTCTGTGAGGACTCTGTGAATATTCTGAGTGGTTTTCCTTTAGATGACTGCTGGCAGGGAAGGTGCCCAGGCAGATCAGTGTATGCTACCTGCTTTGCTGGTCCCTATCTCATTTGTGGAGGGCCCTGTGGGAATCCCTCCTGCTGTAGGCGAGTGAAGGGGAACTGCAAAGAGAAGGGGTTTCTCTGCTTCTTTCAGTCTGCTGCCCAAACGGACAAGGCACAGCTGGGGTAGTGCCCTTGGGAATGAGCTGCTCTGCCCTGTTCCTGTAGGCTGCAGCCAGCTCCGCATGTAGAATCAAATGCTGATGAGCAGAGGCGTTGGCAGTGCCCTTAGCTCAAACCAAATGGTTTTGAGAAGCTCATCTGTGGAAACTGAACGTGAAACCAGAACAAGTTCTGTGAGGGTGGCAGAGAGGAGCAGGCACTTGCTGCTCTGCCTGATAAAGAACTGGCTTTCTCATTGTTTTAGTGGCTGCTGCCTTAGGCTTTTAAGAGATGTGATGTGGAGGAAGGTTCAAGGGATGTGTTAGCCACGGTGTTCTTTGCTGAGTCCAACACCAATGTCCCGAGTGCTGAAATGAGCGGGTTTGAGCTTTGTAAAGTTTAATTCCTTAGAACCTTCTGAGCAATGAACCGACGCGGGGGCACTGAAACAGACAAATAACCCAGCGTTAAAGGAGGGACAGGGACAGTCTACGACCCCTCAGCTGTGAGAATGTGACCACAAGATGTTCTTTGGTGGTGGGGGTTGGTCCTAAAATGACTTGACCCCACTACAGTCTCCATTCCTGCTTCCAAGCAGATCCTCTGAAATGCCTGCCTTTGAGAGAAGCTGTTCTGTTCTTTGAGAGGGCTGAATTTCTCTGGCAAACCCTATCAAGGCTCTGCTGAACTTCCTTACACATGTAGGGAAGGAGAGTGGATTACAGAGTTTGCAGCCTCATGTGGAAAGAAACTTGCGGAGTTCATAAAGCAGTAGCTGGAGGGAGTGTGTAGAGATGCTTCAGAGGCCTCTTGCGCAAGCAGACACATCAACTCATCGATTTAGAAGCGGTATTAGCTGTGTCTTCTGGTACTGCTTCGCTTAACTCCTTCGATGCTACCAACACAGCCTCTGGGATGTTGTTTTTGCATATTTGTGGTACCTACCCTCAAACCGATGAGCTCTTTTGACGGCTCTCGATGGATGTAGTGGCTGGGAGCTGTGACAGTTCAGCTTTCAGATGGCATTATCTGCCAAGCTGTTGATTTCTCCGAATGGCACCCTGGGCATGCAGAGTGATACCCAAGTACCTGCCTGTAGGCACTTGATTTTACCCCTTCGGTTTACAGTCTAGAAACAGCCATCTCTAAGTAGGATTTATTACAGCATGAAAGGCCTCCTTCAGCAGCTGTAGCATCACGTGCTGTCCGCCTCAACAGCTGATGCTTCCTGGATTCATTTTGACCTTTATAAAAGGCAATAAAAAGGTAATAATCAAACTGGGAGACTCGATCGACCTCAGACTTCTCTGTCTCGGAGCATCACAGCACTCCGTGGTATCAAAATGTGAATCAGAACGGTTGATCTTCATCACATCAAACACCCACGTGCCCAGCTTTATGAACCACGGAGCAGTTGGGTTTGCTCAGGGAGTTGATAGTATTTGCTTTTCATTCATCTCGTGCAGAATTCATCAGGTTTTGTATGAGAATTTGAGCTTATACCAGTTGACTCTGTGGGTGAGAATGCCCGTGTCTTTCTAAAGTTCCCTCCTGTATTAGCAGCGTTCATGTATTTACCACAGCCTTGACAAACTCACGGTCTTATTCCCCCATCAGCGAGGTGTGGGGGGGAATATGGTAGTGTATAAATGCTTCCTCTTACTTGTGTAATTATTTACCCTGGAGGCAAAGGCATGCCCCTGTGTCTCCCTTGCAGGAGATTATCTTCATTAAGCATGTGCTGCGTATAGCTAGAGAAGCCCCTGGAACAGACCACACTAATGAGTTGGTCCCTCATCAAGAAAGTCCTATCAGCAGTAGGACAGAAAAACTCTGTTGCACAGGGCACGTAAACAGACAGCTCTGGTAGTCCTTGTAGAGCGTGCCTGTCTGAAGTCTTTCCATATGGCACAGTCCTTCGGAAGCATTTCTGCACTCTGCATGGCAAGCTGCTCTAACTGGGCTTACACTGTCAGGTGTCCTGCTTGAGATTGGCAAAAGGGGTTTGGATGAGGACGGTTTCTAATCTGCTGGGGTTTGTAGTTTGCTTAGAGAGCTAATGGAGCCACACTGCCTCAGCGTACTCCTGGAGCTACTGCACTGGAAATGTGAGGAGTGACTGAAGGAAGCCTGTGGTGCTGCTGATGACCCCAGATGGGCTTGTTCGTGTCAGTTTCTCACCATCCATCATCCATGCAGTGTCGTGGAGCGGCCTCTGCTGTGGTTCTTTCCCAACTCACCCACTGCCTCTTCCAAGTCCCACATCTGTCCCTTACAGAAGAAGTTGCCCTGGAGTAGCTCCTCTGTATGTGCAGAACCTCCTAACACTCAGGAATGACAGCAGGGTACCAGACTGCTTCCAAGAGCAATGAATGATGAGAACACACAGAATGGGCACAAGCTGCACCACAAGATCATTCATTTAGATGTGAGCGAAAACATCTTCCCAGTGTGAGTCCCAAAGTCCTGGCACAGGCAGCCCACAGAGGCACTGGAGCCTCCTGCTCTGGAGATGCTCAATCCCCACCTGCCCGCAGCCCTGTGCAGTGTGCTTCAGGCAATCCTGCTTTGGCCGGGGAATTGGGCTAGGTGATCTCTGGAGGTTCCTTCCACTTCCAATGACTCTCTGGTTCTGTGGAAGCAAAGGCAGCTACAAGAAAATGTTTGAAGAGCAGGATGAGGAGGCCGAAGGCATGAGTCAAAAGTGCAACAGGCTGAGTAGGGATGATGTTTTTCTTCCTAAGAAAACCTGTGGTGCTCTGAATGTACCTTCACATTTCTGGAAGCAGTAAACATGTTTGGATTTGTCCAAACTGAATCAAGGACCTGGGTGTGTTGGGCTAGGTGATTGCACTCAAAAGGTAGAGGCAGTTGTGCTCAAGATCTTCCCCTGACCCGTTATGCCAAGTGCATACAAGCAGCAGTAGGTGACACAGAAATGGAGAGAGATAGAGAGATGGATGGATGGAGAGATGGGTGGTTTCATAAACATGTCCTGTCAAAAACTTCTTTCCAGTGTGAGTACCAGAGCCCTGGCACAGGCTGCCTGGAGAGGCTGTGGAGTCTCCTGCTCTGGAGACATTCAAACCCTACCAGGGAGCAGCCCTGTGCAACATGCTCTAGGCAGCACTGCTTTGGTGAGGGGCTGGGCTTCATGATCTCTAGTGGTGCCTTCCATCTCCGAGGGTTCTCTGATTCTTTGAGTTCCAAGTCAAGAAGCAAAGTGGTTTATTAACCACAAAGTAAATGTCAAAGATACCAGTCTTCAGTTCCTTCTTATTTCCACCTCTCACAGAGTACTAAGCGAGAGGGATTCAGTGGATAAACGCATTGAGTAAACCAGTCTAAAAACAATCTACTGCCTTTCTACAGCTGTTAACAATGACCTCTGTGTGGTTTGGGCATTGTCAATTAGCCCTAAGGCCAGTGAGTCGGGGTGTAGTGAAAACAGAGCACCTCACTGTCACATCAGCATAGACTGCATTAACCTGAACAGCTCCTGTAAGGCTAAATCTTGCCTGGCAGGCAGGCCGAACGCTGTGCAGTGCTGGTGTGACTCAGGACTTATCCTTGTCAAACTTACACTGATTCCACTCTAATTTAAACTGGAAATATGGAGGTTGCTGTGTTTGAGCAGACCGCTCATTTGGTTTTGTGTTGCTCGCTGTAACCTCTGATGGATGAACTCACAGAAAAAAGGAATCATTTACTTTGGGTCAGCTCCCCCCTTCCTCCCATATCCTTACCCATCAAGTGTGACGTGATGCCGTGGAGGAACAGATTTCTTTGCCCCCAGCTGATGACAAGTTTGTGTACTGAAATAGAAATATCAGCAGCCCTCGTGTAGTTGAAGTGCTAAGGCTGGCAGAGGGATGATACTGTCTCCTGTGAGAGACTGCCAGTGCCCGGTATCTCCTGGGGGAGTGTGGAGAAGAACACTCCCTAGCTTGTGCCTTCCCAGAGGCAGGCAACCTGGAGAGAGACTCTGGATTAAATGCTGACAGGTGTTTTGCTTCAGGAGGAAATTGTTGAAGCAGTAGTTTGGTGTAAGAGACAGGCTGCTTGTGAAGGCCCCCAGGGTAGAGACGGTGTTATGCTGCCTCTCTTGATGGCGGTTCCCCCTCTCTACAGATAGGCTGCTGATGGAGCTCTTCTGGTGGACAGCATGTTTAATGGGTGGTAGGTCTGGATGAGTTTTGCTTTTACTATGGCCCCTCGTTGCCGTTGGGTTTTCTCTCCGGATGTTTCTGGATGGGGTAGTCTCCTTTGCTCCTATGGTTGAATGATGTAATGAATGGTGTAAACTCACCCCACAGTCTGCAGGCTCCAATAGCAGTGATCTGTGCTTTCTGCTCATGGCCCTGCTCCTTGGGCTGCCTTACAGTCTTGTCAAAACAGTTGTCCAGCTGCTAGTGTGACTGGAGACCATACTCTTGCTGGTGTGAATGTCAAATCCCAGTCTGGGCATCGTTCTGTATCTCCTGGATTAAGCAGGTCCTTCTGAGAAGTTTCTAGATCAATTGCCAAGATCCATCTCTGTTTTGAAATTGCTGAACGCTTTTTCTCAGTGGGCGACTGTTTCTCCACGAGCACCATCATCTGCCTCATCTCCTCTTTCTTCCTACTACCTGGCTGACATGTATGTGGTGAATCCAATAGGATTCCTCTTGGATTTACCCTGGTGTAAGAAACATTTCTCCTCCAGTTCTGGGAATCTTTGTCTTGCACTTAGATAAAATTGCTGACTCTTCATGGGAATGAAGATCCCAGGTATGGTTATTTCTGGGTCTGAAGGTGGTTCTAGCTTTATCGAGTAGCTTCTCTGAATTGGCTGTGATTGAAATGTGTTTCCATTCCTGAAACTTTTATGCGGCTTGAGAATATTTATTTGCAAGATACAGAGTGCCCCTGTAGCACCTAGAATCCCTTAACTTCGGCTGCACTTGCCTCTAGGTGCTTCTGTAATATAAAAATTAAATTAAATTAAGGCCTGACTTCAGTAATTGAATTTTGGTAGCCAAAATTTATGGAGGGAACAAACTTCTGATCCCGTGTGTTTGCAGGAGAGGAATCTTCAGTTGTTCAATGTAAGTGCTCATAGACAAGCCTTGTGCACTCTGCTGGGGGGGAAGATAATCGGTACCAGCCCTGAGCAGCTGATCACATTGCAAGTATTCACAGCTTGTCCAGTTGGATGTGTGAAGTTTAATTGGCCAGGAATGATTTGAGGACAGGGTGATCTGTCCTCTGTGTGCTTCACGGGCAGAAGGCAGCAGAGGTACTGGGGTGAACTCATTTATTCCGCCTTAGAAACTACGGGGCTTTCGCCACGGAGCGAACATCCCCGGATTTAGCAGGTGTGGACATCCTAGCATCAGTGTGGTTGTGAATGCTGCATGATCCTCGGGCAGAAAAGGAACAGCGATTAGGAGTTTGGTTTTAGGGAACTCCCTCCCCCCGACACACTGCCAAACAGTTCTTTGGCCGGGTGTCAGTAAGCACCAACCTCCTGCTGCCACCACGCAGCATCTCAGCATAAAGGAGATGAGCAAGGGACCTGTGATCCCTTCTGGGGCTTCCAAGTTCAGAGCAGAGTTCCTCTGTGTCCCTGCTGCTTCCACCAGTGACTTAAATGCCTGGTTTTCTTCCTCAGTAGCCAGTGACTGTTGACTGACTTACTGTAGTTATCCGAGTAGAGCCTCGTCCTGTTGGCACGGCTGAGAGCCGGTCTTGTCAAGTTTCAGTGTCGTTCGTTGTAACCCGTGGCAGAACTCTGCTCCTCTGTGTGGTTGGGTAACGCTAACTGTCCTGGAAACAGCAGGCAGGAGTCGGGATGCAGTGGGAAAATCAATCTTCCAGGTATTGTGAGCACTGTCCCCCAAGACCTGAAGGCTCAGTGAAAGGAGTGCTGAGGGGAAAAGATGCAGCAGAGCAGAATGTAGAAAAGAAGTGATGCTTCAGGTCTGATCTCAGCCTGAACCTTGGCTTCATTCCAAACAGCATGCTTATGGATATTGCTGTTGGCAGAAGGAGGGTCATTTGGAAGTGTCTGTGGTGATTTGGTGATTCCACATGAACTGCTTTGGTGTGGTGCAGGGAATCTCTCCTTTTCTTCTTGCTGTCCAGATTTACCGCTCCTCTAAGCCTGTTAAATTAACCTCCAGTCCCCTCACTAGCCCACATGTCGGGCTGCCTCTGGCTACCTCTGCCAAAGCAGCTGGGCTGGAGCACTCACCCAGTCATAAGGCTATCATGTTTGCAAATTTGGCATCCTAAATGGCACTTTCCTCTCCAGCAAACGGCCTAGGCTCGGAAGCTGCAGATTCCAGGCAATTGGTGAGCCTTCTCTCCGACAAGGCATCGTGAACCAGAGCTGGTGAACACAGACTACAAGGAAGCATGAAGTGGAACCGAGTCTTACAGACGTTCCCCTCATGCCCAAGCATAGGGACAGTTAATATGTGAGTGTATCACGGTAGAGAACAGACATGGTGTGCAATGACACCTGCTGCTTAAAAATGGAAGGATAACAATGGCAGAGTTCTTTCCTTTTTAAAAGATAAAACCAAACTCCTTTGAGGAAATAATAAAGCCATGGACTCATGTAATCATGGGATGGCTGGGTTGGGAAGGGATCTCCGGAGATCCTCTAGCCCAACCCCCTACCAGAACAGTTTTTCCTAGAGCAGACCACACAGGAACACATCCAGGCAGGTTCTGAGTATCTCTGGAGTAGGATACTCCACAGCCTCTCTGGGCAGCCCATTCCAGGACTCTGTCTCCCTCATCACGAAGAGGTTTCTCCTGATGTTCAAACTGAACCTCCTGTGTTTCAATTTCTGCCCTTTGCCCCTTGCCATATGGCTGGGTACCACTGTGAAGAGCCTGGTCACATCATCCTGACACTCACCCTTCAGGTACTTATAAGCATTTATGATCTGTCTCCTCAGTCTCCTCTCCAGGCTAAACAGCCCCAGTTCTCTCAGCCTGTCTCCATCAGGAGGATGCTTCAGCCCCCTGACCAACTCACTGGTTCTGTTCTGGACTCTCTCCAGTAACTACTGGAGCTTCTTGAACTGGGGGGCCCAGAACTGGATGCAGTATTTCAGATGCAGCTAACCAAAGCAGGGTAGAGGCGGAAGGGAGCCTAGCTTCATCTACTGGCCATGCTCTTCTTAACATATTCCAAGAGACCAGTGGCTTTGGTCACAAGGGCACATGGCTGGCTCATGGTCAGCCTGGGGGGTCCACCAGCATCCCTAGGTCCTTTTTCCCACAGCTGCTCTCCATCAGGTCAGTCCCCAACCCATGCTGATGCCAGGGGTTGTTCTTCCCAAGATACAGCATCGCATCTATGCCTGCCCTTGAGGAACCTTATCAAGTTTCTCTTCAGCCTGTGGGTCATGCTGGATGGCAGCACAGCTCTCTAGTGTGTCAGTGACAGCTGCCAGCTGTGTGCCATCAGCAAACTGGCTGAGGGGGCAGTCTTTCCCCCCACCAGGTCATGGACAAATGTGTTACACACCCAGTACTGACTGTGGGGAACACCACTAGACATAGAACTCAAATAATGGAGTGTTTTAGAGTATGAGCACCCTTGTTTGCAGTCCTTGATGGCTTTATGCCATTGTGAGAGTTCTTCTCCAGCTTCTAGATGTTTCTTTCACAAGAAAATTGACTGGCAGGGGCATATTTTTTGCCTGTCGCTCTGGGAAAGATTATTCCATCAACTGCTGTAGTTCACTGACTGAAGAAAACATCAGAAAGCAAATTTGTGTTGGCATTGCGATCCCTAGCGATGCGAAGGGAGACCAAACAGGGTGGGTTTCTATGTGTGTTACACAGCTCACCAAGGAAGGTCTTTTCCTATCCATTCCTTTTTATTCCTTATGGAGTGGACACAGTCGTCTTCCTTGCTACTGGCCTTGCATCCCAACAACCATCCTACCCCCTGGGCAGAGCAGGAAGGTTCTGTGCTCTGGTATCTGTTGTGCTTGATCTAGACTTGAGTGGCCACAACCAAACAGTGATTGCGTAGACACCCACCCTTCCTCTCGCCCTTGCTGTTGAGCGATGCTGAGCGATGCATGCTCAGAGGAGGCAACAGCGTTCACGCATGAGTTTCATTGTACTCCGGTACCTTGGTTTCCATGGCTACCACAGAAATAGCAGGTTTGCTATACAAATTTGAAGGAGAGATTCAGAACACCAGCCCATGTACTTCAGCGTTCTGAACCTCATTCTCTTCTCTGGGGCTCATGATAGATTCTCTCTGTCAGGGGCTGTAACGTTGGCATCTGTCGGGTACAGCACAGCTTTGCCGCTGCCAAGCTGCTGTGGGGAAACTCCGTGCACGCAGCAGACTGCCCCCTGTGCTGCTCTTGGCTGTCACACTGTGGAGCAGGGAAACAGATCCGTGTTTTGGCATACAGCTGAAGTGCCAAGGTGGGGGAGTTTCCTCCACAGGGGTTGGTTGTTCTGTCACTGCCAGGTGTAAAGCAGCTGTGAAATGGCCTGTGTCAGCGTGTTGGTCAGAGCTTGATGCACAAAGGCTGCGGCTAGGACATCAAATCATCAGAGCAGGTAAAACAAAGTTTATCTAGGTGGTACCTATTGTGACTCAAGATCGACAGCAGGTGCCATAGGGAGGATCCCAGGAATGCAGAAGCATCGGAAATACTCTCCCTGTGCCCCAGCAGCTGCAGCTCTGCTTTCCTGAGTCAAAGCCAGTGTGCTTATGTTCTTAGTGAATCTTTATGTATTTGCCTAGTTGCATCTGATCTAATATCCACTTTAGCCTCTGCCACAGCTCAGCAACAGGCTTCACTGTAGGATGAAGGAATCTCGTTCAGCTGTATCTCTCTCAGCATTAGCAGGCCAAGTTAATTTAGTTGTTTGCCACCGAGAAGCCATTGCATAGCTGTGATTATTGCCCATCCACTTGCAGTAAATCTCTTCTGAGAGGGATGGTGACCAGAACAGCTCATGGTTCTCAAGATGCATTCTCACTTGGGATGTATCTGTTCCTTTCCTAGTGGATCCAAACATGGGGGTTGTTCCTGGTCACTGGACTGGCACTGGGAATACCAAGACTGCTTTCCTCATGCGTCAGTAGTTAGAAAGGCAAAGCCCAGCACTGTGTGTGCTGACACAACTGGGCACGCTCAGTCCTCAGTTTTGAGGACTCTGCCAAACCCTTTCGTCTGGCATGCCTTCTTCCTTCTTTCATGATTCTCTGATTCCAACGTTATTCTTTGGGTTTTACTTGATTTTGTGTACTCTGACTGAACTTGTTGAAACAGACCTGTACCACGGGCTCTTTTTAGCAGTTAGATAACATTGACCTTGCCAAGAAGGATGGCGGTTCTCTGTATCCCAAGATTAAGAGCATCATCAGCTTTGCTTCCTCTCCAACAAGGTGTTTTGTGAATTTGTCCTGCAACTTTAATGGAGCAGTCTGGGAAACTCGACAGCATCACTCATTGTAAAGAGCCTGTTTACATCCGTGAAACACGCTTTGTGAATGGCTAACAGCCATACATCCTTGAGCACCCTGGCACTACTGAACCTCTCTCAGGTCCTCTTACGGCATTTGGAGTGCCTTTGCTGTTTGGCTGGGTTAATTTATGTGGTTGAGACAGCTAATAACCGCTGTGAAGGGAACAGATCCAGATGTTTACTGTAAAGCACCGAGCTCTTTGGATAGGGATAGTTACCATCATAGCAGTAAATAATTAAGCGCTGAGACAGGCAAAAGGCCCATCTACTCCATTAATCTGTCTGGCTGTAGGAAACGTTGGGTGAACAACAGGGCAAGCATATGGTGATACTGCTCGGAGGACTCTGTCTTCAGTCGTCCATAGCATAAACAATTCCTAAACCAGCACTGGTGTTCTGGAAAGCCTTGACTGAATTTTCTTCCATTAACCTGCCCAGTAAGTCTTGAATCCCTACAACCTCCTGCCTTTGCAACCTCCTGTGCCAAGGAGATGCAGTGATGTGGTAGCAAATTTTCTTCAGCTTATCCTGGTCGTCTGTCTGAAACTAGGAGAGGCACTTCAGGGTGAAAAGTGCATGGTGGCACTGAACTCTTCAGGCTGCTTTCAGGAGCAGTGATGGAGCCTTGAAAGCAGGAGTAAGTCTTGGTTGGCAAGGTAGCTGGGAAGGGGAAACCAAGTGTACTGGGATGAAAATTACCACATTTTCCACTATCAGTTGTGCTGCTGTTGTGCTGAAAAAGCATTTTGTTTTGAAGCTGGAGGCAGCTTTCCTAGCAGACCTCCCGTGTCAATGTGTGGACTCTACAAGTGATAGTTAAGAGGTGGCCTTGCTAGTGCTGACTACAGGGGGACAATCACCTCCCTCCTTCTGCTGGTCACACAGTTTCTAATATAAACCAAGAAGCTGTTGGCCTTCTTGGCCACCTGGGCAGCCTGCTGGCTCCTGTTCAGCTGCTTTTCAATTAGAATGGCCAAGTCCTTTTCAGCCGGACTGCTTTCCAGCCACATGGCAGCAAGAAAACAAAACCAAACGGCAAGCTTCATTTTTGTCAGCACTCACTCCTTTGGCTGTGTGCCCTTTGGGATGGGCTCTGCTAATCTCTGAATTTCAGCTCAAATAGGGCTGTCAAACTCACTTGTGTCCCATCAGGAACCCCCCCCTCCAAAACCTCTTTGTGCCAGGTATACTCATTTTCTGCTGTCGGAAGAAAAAAGCAGCACTTGTTTCTGAACGTTAAGCAGCTGCAACTTTTTCTATGGACCCAATTTATCTCCTGTTAGTTAAACTGAATATTGCACTGCGCAGAAACAGAGCCCCCCTGCTCTAAAGCAGGGGTTTGCTGTGCCTGGAGATGTCTCCCAGTCTCCTCTAGATCGCCGTGACAAGGTTATCAGGCTGAAGCACCTATAGGGCTGTGCTCTTTCAGTTTATTAAGTGTTCAGCATCAAATGTCCTATAGCTTGCCCTGGTTGGTCTCTCTGGAGGGCGTCTGTAATACAGATTCAGAGTTACTGCAAATACATCAGGCACCCCCCGCCATCAGCTGTTTAATTCCCAGTCACATGCTGCTCACAGAGGAGCGGTGTGTTGGACCCTTGGGTGCCTCTTCGGTACCATCGGATGTGGTCCATAACAAGCTTTACTTTGTGCTCAGTCCTTTGAAAACAAAAAGCATGAACCATAACCTGCAGTGTAACAACCGTCAGGGTGGCAAATACTGCTCCACTGCCATCAGAAAGTCGAGCCCATTTTTCACATGTTTGAGGTTGCTTCTGTTTCACACTATTTTGAGGATAAGAAGGTCATTAAAAAAGAATGTTTTGCTGTTCAACAGTTATACCCAGGGCTTTGAGCTGCTCTGTCAACACAAACCTCCAGGAGATTCTCTGTGTGCTCCGAGGATTAATCCCTCTCAGAGCACAGCTCACCAATTTATTGGGTTCCTCAGACAACCCGAAGGTCAGTGAGCACCAACGAGCAGTAGATCATGCAGTGTTTGCACCTGATTTAAGGTGGGAAAACATCACCCCAGGTGCAGCAGCGCTTCCTTCTCCTCCCTGAATGTAGGGTTCCGCTCTGGCCAGTGGTGTTTAAAGAACCAGATCCCACCTTGTGTTCAGAAACTGTGAGAATGAAGTGAGAGACTCCTCAAAAAAAATCTCACTGGAGCAGCAAATAGATCCTTGGGCCTCTTCTGCCATCTCCTTTTCCTTACTCTGATTGTTAGAACTGCTGCTGGCTTTGCTACCGGAAGGGGGCTAACACAGGCACCACACTGCATTTCAGGAGATACAGTTTATGTTTGTCTGCCTTCTGCTGCTGGTCCCACGTGTTGGTTTCCAGATGCTGCCTTTGTGCCTCAGCCTTGCTGCGGAGGGCGGCTGTTCTAGATATAGATGTCAGATGTTAGGGTTACTTGGTTGGATTTAGGTTGGACTGGATGATCTTTAAGGTCTTTTCCAGCCTCATCATTACTGTGAGACTGAGTGAAATGAAAGGGCCGCATGTGTGCCTTACGAATGGCTCAAGGTCCTTCACAGCTTTTTGAGGAACAGGACTGTGCTGGAGCCACAACCATCTCCTCATTTATTCCACCTCAGTTTTCATGTCATGGTCACTTAATTGGGATGATAGACTTGAGAAATATTGGGCACCAATATCTCTGGGGTTGAATCTGTTCTGAGCTGCCTGTGTAAGTTTTGCAAGGAAGGAAGTGGGTGGACACTAGAGGATTTGTTTTCTATTATCACATTCTCACAGTACTGATGAGGCTGGAAAAGACCTTAAAGATCATCCAGTCCAACCTAAAACCAACCAACCCTAAACATCTGACAAATTATGTGCCTGTATGCCAGGGCAATGCCTGCTAACTACCACCAGCCACAGCTCTTTCCTGCCTTTTCCCTTTGTAATTGACCCTTCCCTTCTGTCACTTGAGATTGTACACCGGGCAGATACTCCGCACTGCCCGCCAGCATGGGTCAACAACAGCTTGACCTGGATACACTGACTAACCTCTTGCTGTATTTCCAGCCAAACCCTGGGAACAGTCATGGCATTTTGTTGGGATAAAAGCACCCAGAAAACGTCCTTTGGAAGATAATCATGCTTGGGCTCAGCGCTGTTTGGCTCAGCTGCTGCTGCGCACCAGTGGTAACCTTTTCTGTCTCACTGAGCTATTTCACAGTTGAGCAACACACAAGGCAGATGTGGCACCGCTGGTTCCATGCTTTTCTGTTGCCTTGTTTTACTCAAGAGATTCTTTGTCTAACTTTTCCCTCTGCTGGTTTAGTTCCTGGACATGTCGAACACTAAGGAGGCACTATCTTAATTCTGTCTAGTGCATTTTCTGGACCCAGGGCTGCTATGCAGGTAGAGCAGTAATTAAGTAGAGATTGTGAAGTAAATGTCTTTGCATAATCTGGGGAGGTGTTGTGAAGAAGGGTATTGTTATGCACTGCTTTTTCAGTAGGAATGTGGACTCATCAAAGCAAAGTGTTTGCAATCATTTATTGGATTCAACTCTAATTGAACCTAGAGAACTGGATCCACTTCCTGAGTAACCAGGAAGGTGGAAGTCCTGGGTTCCCTTTCCTCTTTAAGATCAGCAGCCCAGGAATTTGCACCTGGTTTCTTTGTGCACAGAATATGTTCCAACCATCTTGGGGCTGCTGGGGAGACAGCGACTCTTTATCATTTTTCATCCATTATTTTGGAAAAATTTGTGCTGTTCCTTTCAGAGCAAGGGCCCAAAACGTTCTCAAACACCAGTGCAAAGAGAAGCATTTCCTCCTATTGCAGTGGTGCAGAGTTTGAAGGGGATAAACATAGAGATACGGTAATGCTCTTTTCAAATTCTGAAATAGAAATCCCTCAGTGTCCTTATTTCATGCTTTCAGAAGCCAAACATCGTTTCTACACAGTTCAAAGAAAAGGTTTCCTTGGTATTGCAGTAGGAACCACTACATCTTATAAGGCGGCCTTAAAGTCACCCATCCAGAGAGCTAAGGACAAAGTTTACAAGTTAGTTGCACCTTCTGTGCTCAAATGTAGCATCATTGAGTAAGAACAGTTCTTTAGAGAGAGGGTTTACTCCGTGCTTCCATGCCATACTGCCCAGATAGGCAGACGTACTCCTAAACGGCACTGGGTTTGAACTGCACTCATCTGTATAAATTCATTCCCTGAGTTAATCTTGGCTTCTAGCAGATAAGACCAGTATATCCAGCACTGTGTTCCTGGAAGTGTTACCAAGCTTGCTTTGGCAAAGCAAAGTGTTTTTAATGGCTTGGAAACTTGCTCTAATCTTGTTGCGTTGCCACTGGGATGAAACAAATGCCATCTCTGGTATTTTTCTGTTGGTATAACTGTTAAACTGCCAACACTGTCTCCTACCTGAGGTTAAGGCTGGTGTCTATGTACTAAAGGAATAGAATCTGTGTACCTGATAGGTGCTGGGAGTCAGTTACCTTGGTTTTTTCCATCTTTCATGATAAGAGCAAATTTGAACTTTCTTTTCTGCCTTTTCCCCCAAGTTCAGCCTGGCAGGCAAAGATTCACCACACAAAGTAATGCCAAACACTTTCTCTGGAGGTTTCTTTGCCCTGGCTGCTGACTTAGGATTTTTTCCTCATTATCTGAAGGTCAGATTGAAGAAAGCCCTTCATTTGTAGTGTGTTCAATTTAAGAAGCAGAAAAATGCAACGTGAGGAGGAAAAGCACCATCCAAATCAAGATTTCACCAATTGAAGAAGTTTCAGCATCTCCTCAAGGTATTTGCTCTGTTAGCTAGAGGTTTTGTCTCCTCTGCAAGGATTCTAAGCTAGCAGTCAGGTTTAGTGGAGCTGAGCAGTGTAGTATCCTCCTGGCCCAGCAGCACACTGGTAACCTCAGCACTCTGCCACAGATCACCTCCAAATGGTACCCTGTTGAAGGTTATCTGCATGTGTAGAGACACCAGCATCCCACAGTGCCCGGTGTGTTTCCTAAGAGTTTACAACAGCCCCTTAGGTTGCTGGCAGAACACTTGGCACAAGGATGCTGACACAGCTGCCAATCTAGTAAGTATTGTGCAGAATTAAAAGCTGATGGGTAAGAATTAAGGGCCATAAAATATAGGGGCTGCTGTGTGGGTGTCTACTACAGACCACCAAAAGAGTAAGAGGCTGTTGATGAGGTCTTTTACAGGCAGCTGGAATTGGCCTGAAGATCGCAAGCCCTGGTGCTCATAGGTGACTTCAGTCACCCCGACATGTGTGGAAAGGCCAGAGAGCTGAGCTAAGTGTGCTCAGTCCAAAAGGTTTCTGCAGAGCATTGATGACAGGGTACAGATTAGTGGCTGTCCCACTAGAAAGCAGCTGTATGGAAAAAGACCTTGGTGTCCTGGTGGTCAGTCAGTTACCCATGGGACAGCAGCCTTGCTGTCCAGCCTTGGACAGTGCCCTTGCAGCCAAGAAGGCCAATGGTATCCTGGGGTACATCAAGTAAAGTGTGTCCAGCAGGTCTAGGGAGGTTCTTTTCCCCCTCTGCTCTGCTCTGATGAGACCACACCTGGAGTACTGTGTCTGGTTCTGGGCTCCCCATTCCAACAGAGACAGGGAACTGCTGAAGACAGCTATGAGGGTGATTAAGGGACTTGAACACCTCTCCGACGAGGAAAGGTGGGGAGAACTGGGACTGTTCGTTCTGGAGAAGACTGAGAAGGGATGGGCCAGTCTCTTTTCAGTGATGCCCTCTGATAGGATGATGGGCAACTGGTACAAGTTGGAACACAAGAGGTTCTACCTCAACTTCAGGACAAACTTCTTCACTGTGAGAGTGATAAGAGACTCAAACAGGCTGCCCAGAGAGGTTGTAGAGTCTCCTTCTCTGTAGACTTTCAAAACCTGCCTGGTTGCCTTCCTGTGTGACCTGCCCTAGGTGATCTTGCTTTTAGTGTGGGCATTGGACTAGATGATCTCTGGATGTCCCTTCCAATCCCTACCATTCTATGGTTCTATGAGTCTGAAACTCTAAGAAGCAGTCCAGCTGCACTCTATCTCATCGTTACTCTTCTTTTTTCCCACCAAGTACCTATTGAGACAAAAAATGAGCTTTTACATCAGAGGAGTCACGGAAGCAGCCACACTGGGCATCCTCTTGCCTGTGAAGGGCAACCAACAGTTGTGCTTTCCGGACCTCCATCCATTTAGCGACTCTGACAGAGCCTCTGAAGATGGACAGCATTATGTTCAGCACAGCCTTTTCATGCAACAAATGCATCGTCTCTCAAAGGGCCTTTCCAGTGAACTCTGAGTCAAAACTGCCACCTCCAAGGACAGTCATGAATATTAAATCTCACTCTGAAATGATTATATGGAAGTTCATACTTGCTAAGTAGAAGAGCTTTTCCTCTGTATTCAGTCTTTTCAGGTGCAGTATGGCCGTAGCAGTGTTGTGGTTTTGTCAATACCGAAGTGTCAGCACAGGTCAGTGAGCAAACTGAATTGTCATCTGCATGCATGAAATACAACTGCTGCCTATGTCTCAATTGGCAGCAAGCCTGATGACAGCAAAACCCTGCCCAGCCCAGCCCATCTTCTCTGCTGCCCAGGCAAAGGGCCTTCCTGGGTGTTGGTCTGAAGCTCTTATGCTCACAGCATCAAGATTGATTTCCTCAGATTAGAGCTGTATAAAATTTAACTCGTTTCACTCTGCTTCTTAAAGGACAGGAAGGGGGTTTTTCCTCCTCAACACCATGAAGCATTTTGGCCGAAACAGTCTTATTCTTTTCTCAGCATCGGCTTGGAAAGGGCATAATATCTACAAATGATGGCAAGAATGAGCTATGCCAATCACCCAAGTGGGAAACAGCAAGCTTTTCCATCCTGCCAAAGAGTCGCACACTGAAGAAGGGCCACATTTGACAGTCAATTGGAGAAATGTGTGAGAGACTTTAAAACATTAGTGCCCTATTTTTCACATTGCTGAACAGACAGAGCAGTATTCGTTAGTGCCACAAACCCAACAATGCAACCTCTGAAATATAGAGCTTAAAAATGAAGCATAATAGACTTGAAAAATCTAAGTGACTTTGCAAAGCTGCTTGGAACTTCACAATACTGTCAGGTTTCTCAAGATGTTGTCTAAAATTTAAAGCCTGATGACTTCAAAGAGGCGATCTGTGCCTGTCTGCTCATATAAAAATACTGTTTCCAAGGGCATCTAAATGAGCCATCACAAAATAAATCAGCAAGAAGCGATGAGTTCTCCTGAGGTATTCGTCTCTCCAACAGGCTAACACACAATGCCTAGTTTACCAGTGCCTCAGCGGAGCTCAGGACTGGTGGTGCCATGGCCACATTAACTGTGCTGCTCAACACTGTTCCACATTCCCAGGTTAGAAGGTTCTGGCTAGCCGAAGTAAGGTTTCTGGGAGCCTGATTCCCAGCGGAGATTTGCAAGGCCCCCTCTCCTGCTTTCTTAACTGATGCTCTTGGATTATTTGTCAGATTTTCAGTCTTAGATGAAAAATCAGCACAAGTTTTCCCATGGAGAGAAGATTGCTTAGCACAGTAGTCATCCACACGACAATTGTCCCAAAATCAGAGGAAGAAACAAAGGAACATCTTAGGGGTAAATAAGCAGCAGCAAATATTTAACTAATAGGTCATGTCAAATCTTCGGGAACTACAAAGCAATAACCTTTTCCAATGTGTTTTCATGGGTTTTTCCTCAAATAAAATGTTTTCATGCTGTAGTCCAGCTGAAATCCTTATAACGGTTTTTTTCTGCCGTTGTAAGGAACTAGTAGAAAGGAGTTCTTTTTTTATAGCTCTCCTAAGCAAGAATTTACTTTAAAACTTAGAGTGACAATATTTGCATCCAGTTTCCATACCGAGCCCAACACCCTTGCTCCACACCGGGCTGACAGAGTGACTTTTTTTTCACTAAAAAAGATGTCTCTTTACCGTGGACTTGGTGATCCTCAAACCTTGGTTTTCTAAGTCATTTCTTTTTCTGGTTAGGGCACACAATGATTTTGTCTTGGTTGAAACAGAGTCACAAGCTCTGTGTTTCTGGGCTGGCTGAAGCCCTGGCCAAGCTGTGCCATCAGTTGGGGCAAGGAGAGGACATGCATTGTGACATCTTGAGAGGCAGTTTACACTGCACTATGTCCGATTATTCTTTTTGCTAGTTTTAGTTGGCAAATCAGTTGTGGAATTCTCTAGTGGTGAACAGACCCCTTACTGAGATCTGTGTGTCGGTGTTACCTCAGCATGTTTCACACTATCTGTGCTCAAGGTTGCTTCTCTAACTACCCTGGCTCTGTCAGTCCCTATCAGAAAGCTACAGCAGCTGATTCCAGGGCTCACCAAGGTCAGTCATTTGTGGATTACAGTACAATCAGTCTCAGTGAAAGGCCATTCAATCTTTCATCTTGGTGGAGTGAAAGGGGACTTGCCCCACAACTATACACACATTCTGTAATCTTGAGAGGAAAAAAGATAGCCACAGGGTTAAGTATGTGGTCAGTAACAGAGGGGAAGGGCCTCACACTGTAAAACCAGTATGAGACAAAACATAGGTGGTATGTGTGTACTTTGGCACAGTCAGCGGGGTGAGGGGGCAAGAGGCATCCTCAGGGGAACCCGAGGAGAGACCGTTGGTACCTGTCCAAAGCAGAATCCATCCCTTTTGCAGAACCACCTCCCCAGCATGAGAAAGTACTGGTAAAGGAGTAAGGGAGTCCCACACAAGGCTGCCACACAACCAGAGGACATGTCTGTAGGGAGCAGCCACTGCTGAGGCCACAGTTGAGATGAATTTCCTGTTTCAAGGCACTTCACTGCAGCTTGGGGCATCACCAGTACTGGTGAGGGCTAGAAAGGTCAGATGGTGCTGGTGTTTTCTTAATTTAACTGAGATGTGTATGTTACATCTCTCCCCTGAAGGGAGTTCATCCTGCTGGTTACAGCTGAGAGCATCCGCTTCACTGTACAGCGAGTAACCAGGGGTCATTTTTGTGATAACATGTCTTCAAAATTATTACTTTCTACACAAATCGAGTTTGGTATCCTGTGCTGCTACACAACCATATTAAAAATTGCGCCTCCCTGTGCCCTGAGGGACCACAGGGCCTCTGCAGCTGGCTTTTCCTCCCTGCACTCTTCTACATTCAGAAAACATCCCTGCACAGGTTACCAGCTGTTCTGGGCCCAGCCTGGTCACCACAGCAGCACCTCTGTGCCCCACCACCAGCAGCGGAGCTGCAGCAGCTTCCTTGGCTAGGAGCGGGTGTTGGTGCTGAGTGAACACACTTGACTGATAGGAAGTCCCCTACAAGTTTCTGGCATTGTGAAAGCACTTAGTGATGCCAGCAGTGTCAGGCCATGAGCTATTTCCCCAGCGCTGTGGCATGCTCAGCATATATCGTGCGTTCCAGAGACAGAAAAGGGTGATGAATGGATAATATGTGGCCTGTGTTTTGCTTCTCTTGATAAGTGGCCGATAAAGCTGACAGATAGCTAGATTAAGCAAACAGAGCCTATGTAACTCACTCTGACTGAGTAACTGTTTACAAATTATCAATGGTTATCTGCAAAATTTTCCATGAGGATTGATGGATTGGAAGGGTTTCCTGTGCGGGCACAATGGGACGGCGATTACATGTATCAGGTATGTGAACAGTAAAATTGGCCCTCTGACAGTTCATCCCTGTCTTGACCGTAACTATCAAGAAAGGCAAGAGAAACAAATGCTTTTTGGGCCAAGTACCCCAATTTTTTACTCCAATGAATGAAAATCTGAATACAACAGAGGCTTCGGGATTTGGCTGCTAAATGCAAACAGAATAATTTGTGGGCTCATTCAGATGCTGTTGTGATTAGTTACTACTCAATCTCCATCTCCTTCCTCTATGTAGTGTTTGCAGAAAACACAGAGCTTGTATCTTTTTAGTAGAGCAAGAAGAAATTCTAGCTAATGTAATACCCCTTCATTTCATAATTCCCTGCAGGATGAGAATGGGATTTCAGGATGTTTTAATCTCACATCTCTTTGTCCAAGGTAAAAAGCTTAATATGAACAGTGTCCGGTTGAGTGGATT
This sequence comes from Upupa epops, assembly GCA_013397515.1. NCBI lineage: Eukaryota > Metazoa > Chordata > Aves > Bucerotiformes > Upupidae > Upupa > Upupa epops. Next base: position 99,751 of record VZRI01014154.1, on the reverse strand, counting down.
TAGTTCATCAGTGGCTGTGTCATGTCTGTACCACACATTAAGGTAGGGGAGGATGTGCGCTTGCTCTCATGATCAAGTGTTTGCTGTTAATTTAGTGAGTTTCTGCAACAGCCTGATAACCAAACACGGCTTTCAGATTCCTGAGATAGCATCGAGTACCAACTGCATATCCGACAGAAAAGAACTTGCCTTGCAATAGCCTGCATTGATCGGGAAAGTAAGAGGTTATAAACTGTAGTGACAGTGCTGCCACACCCGGAGGAGACAACACACTCTGGCAGGGCTGAGAGTGCAGCCGGAGCACAGCACCCTAAAGCTGCGCGGTGTGCCTGAGCGGCGGTGCTGGAGCAGCGCTCTCCGCACCGGGAGCTGAAGCGATGCGGGACAGCCCGGTGGCCCCGGTGCTCTCCCTCCTGGGGGTTTGGCACCCTCTGCTGTCCAGTTTCTGAACCAAGCATCCACAGCTCGAACTGCAAACAGGGGTCACAAACGAGCAAAAGAAACGTGAATCGGCACGTTGCAGAATCGACACCCCCCACACCATCACCCCATGTTGTTTTCCCTAAAGCAACCTGTGATTATTTTTTTTAAGTATTTTTCTTGCTTCAGAACAGGAATTTTGTAATTGCATTGACGGTTTCTCCTAAATAAGGGGACCAAGTCTTGGCTCCTAATCCCGTTACACGGTTTCCCGATCCTGTATGTTGGATATGCACACCAAGGCTCTGGTCCTGGCTGGGGGCTCCGATACGGTGATCAGGCTTCACTGCCTCAGCAAGGTCTCGGCATCATTGTCATGCAGTTAGAACATCCCTACAGCCATAGAAATACAGCGGAAACAAGAAGGTCTGTAGCTAACTTCTGGCATGACTGTACCTGGAACGAGTCTAGAGAAGGGCAACCAGAATGGTCAAGGGCTGGAAGGTCAGCCCTATGAGGAGAGGCTGATGGAGCTGGGACTGTTCAGCCTGGAAAAGAGGAGGCTCAGGGGTGACCTTACCGCTGTCTAGAACTACCTAAAAGGTGGTTATGGTCAGGTGGGGGGTCAGTCTTTTCTCCCTGGACACTGGAGACAGGACAAGGGGTCTCAGTCTTAAGCTCTATCCATCAGGGAAGGTTTAGACTTGACATTAGGAAAAGGTTTTTCACTGACTGTGATACCTGGTACAGTACATCTGGTGCTAAAGCTGATAGCATGTTTTAGCTATTTAGCTAAGTGTTCTGTTTTACGTGGGGTGGGAGGGGTTAAATAATTAACAAATGTCTTGTCAGATGCAGAACTGCACAGGATCATGAAGGGGAACCTGACTCTGCAGATTTTAAACCTGAGAACTCTGGAAAACAGGATGCCACTTTCCATTCACTGCCTCAGCTGAATGCTTCCTCCATTTGAGTGACAAGGTGGGAATCATTCCACAGAGTAGACACTGGATCTTGTAGAAAACGGCTTCTGTTCCCTAAGTATTTTGCTTTTTGTTTGTGCATATACCATAAATGTATCAACCAGATCTGCAACAGCCATGGTGCCAACCTCCTCTTGATATAGGATACCAAGAAACTGAGGAAGGCTTGCTTCCCAGAAGAAGTCTTTCAATGGCTTCAGGTATTAAATGGCTTCAGTTATGGTGTTATCAGTTTTGAGTTATCAGTAGCTTCAAGTATGAAACCGGTGTTGGTTTGATGATAGCAGGACAAAGTACCCTTCTTCCTAGTGCACAGAGAGCCTAATAGACATAACATTGATCCTTCTTACTTTAGCTTGAGTTCTGAGTAACATGCCACTGGCAGACAGAGTCCATAAGATATACGTAAGTAAGGCAGTATATCCATAGCACTGTGTAAGGCTTGTGGCATCGTTTTCAAACACAGTGAGGAATACGTACCCTGTAAGAGCAGGGGGCCAGCAACAGCCAGGACAGTTCCTTGGGTGCCAAGCTCAACTAAAAGCTGCTTTCTATAGGAGCTGACTGACTCTGCCTGTGCCTGCTAGTGTCCATGCCCTGTGCTCCTAGAGAAAATTAATTTGGAGAACACAGCTACAGGGTAAATTGCCACTTGTTTCTCTGTTTCACTTCACTTGGGCAATCTTGACTCTGCTTCCTTAACACGAGCATAAATAAATGAATTTACAAATCAACTGCTTTTCTTTTCACACCCATTCTGCTTCATCTCACAGCTTATCAGGCCCGAGAGGATAACTAAAGGCTCTACATTTCCATACTAATTTCTGTTATAAACAAAGTAAAATATGCAGATTTTAGGAAATTTTGTTTCTGGACATAGCTTTGGTTTTCTGTTTGTAACAACCATGCTCTTTTAAATAGACCACAGCTCTTCACATTCAGCCTCAATCGAAAATCAAATGAAGACCAGAAGGCAGCACAGGCATGATTTGCCTGTACACTTTGAAAACAAACATTGGAGAGTCACAACTGTAAAACAAATTCATATTAGGATCCTGCTGCAAACATTGTGTGCAAATCCAGGAAAGCAAACATGACCTGGTGTAAAAATAAGTCTCTCTAGCATCTATCTGAAGAGGAATAAAAAAGGATCTGCTATTTTTAAAAAGACACAGAATTAGATAGAAACCTGAGTGGTGGGGAAAAGCTAAATAAAACCCAGAGTCCTGGATGGAACGAGTGGAAGCCATAGTACCTACTGCTGTTTGCACACAGGCCAGTCTGTTGCTGAGCTATATACTCAACCACAGATTGGTTTCCTCAAGCATCAACTGAGGCATTGTTTTTATTGATTTATTTTGCTATCTTCCCAATGCAGTGATAGGATGACAAAAGAACCACCTGTGGGCATCCTAATATATCTAATGCCAGCAGATTTTCAGGCTGAATAAAAACAATGAATCTTTCTAGGCACAAAGGGGAAACCTTGAGGTAAGTTAATTTGGGAAACTAAAGAGTGTGATTGAGTAGTATTGTGTTTGTTAGAGTGGATAAAAGTGGTCCTCCTGGTTTACTGTCCTCTCTCCAGAGATGGTTCCTAAAGGATAATGCACAAAAAGACAAAATAAAGCCCAAAATTGTTAACTGCTTGGGGACTGGCCTGCTTTCTGGCAATACAGCAGTCACTGCATTACACCCCTGTAAGCACAAGATCTGATTCTCACTATATTATGCACATTAGAAGTACTCCAAAAATTAGGTAGCATTTCTTAATGAGCCCAAATATAATGAAGATGCTCATGACTGTGCTGATCACTGCAGCTACTGCAGGACACAGTCTGTGTTTTTCCCTAGGGCAGTACAGTTAGATTTGTTGTACAACTTCCTGATAATTAGGGAGAAAAAGAATACACATGTGAACCTGTTCAATTGCTTAATATATTCACAAATTAAGGCTAGAAGGTAGTAGGTAGTAAAAAAAGATAGAGAGTCTTGCACGTTAGAAAACAAAGTGTTTTTTCTCCCCAGTTCTTACAGTGGGTTTTCCTGTCTCCTCACTTCCACAAACAGGCTGAACTTGTCTTGTGATGCACTCCTAAAAACACACATTGAGCCATCATGCTAACATAAGGCTCCTCAGTTCTACTCCAGATTGCTACTTTTACACTCTTTTAAGCTTTCTGAGTTAGGCACCTCTGAGACTTTATAGCTGTTTTCCTGTACACAAAGCACTGCATGAGCGGCAATGGTTGAAGTTCCCTACAAGATGCTGCTTTGCTGACATATCCCAGCCCTGACCCATTCTCTCAGGTATGTCTGGAAAGGTTAGATTTTTTGCTTTATAGGAATTTCAGCTCCTGGAACATGCATCATACTTCAGTGGTTTGATTGTGATCTCAGGAATCAAGGGTTTTTTTAATCCCGATCCTAGATTTTTGTATAATTAGGCTACAAGATGAAACACACGCACAGGAGCACTGCTATTTACATAGCTCAAGAATGCAGTTATGCATGATCTGGCAAAGTTCCTAATATACTTCCACTTGTCTAGATTGCTTAAAGGAATATAAATAAAGGCTCAGTATCTGCTTTAATCTGTGCCCCTGATACCCCAAATAATGATGTTATGCCTGTAGAGCTGAGGCAGTAATACATATCTGCCAGCTTCATACCTGCACCCTCTTCAGACACAGGGAAACAAAATCAAATTGAAGATACAAGAGCTTGGATATTTCAAAGGAAGCCAATAAAAGAGAAAAGCTAGAAGCTGACAATAATAGGATTCTTACAGTCTCAAATTTGATAAACCCACAAACCAAAAGAAATTAAGCAGTATCTGGCACTTCAGGATGGCATGCACTGGGATTTGAACAAGGTTCATATGTATTATTACAAAGTAATGGAATAAACTGGTTAATTAAAGTCAACATTGTATGGTCACACATGGTGTCCCCCAGGGTTCAGTACTGGGGTCTGCTCTCTTTCATACCTGTTTTGGAGATCTGGATTGAGTGCACCCTCAGTAAGTTTGCAGGTGACACCAAAGAGGGTGTGTTTGTCGATCTGCTGATGGGGGAAAGAAGGCTCTATAGAGGCATCACTGGAGCAGAGTCGCTCAGAGAAGTTCTGGATGAGACCCCTCAAGGCCAGGATGGATGGAGCCCTGGGCATCCTGGCTTAGTGGCAGCTGTCCCTGCTTATAGTAGGAGGGTTAGAACTAGATGATCTCTGAGGTCCCTTACAACCTAAGCAATTCTATGATTCTATGCTTCTATGATTTTTATGACTTATTCCCATATCCTGCATGTTGGCAATTGCATGTGAATGCCCCTTTACTTCACTCAGAAATAAATATTCCTGCTCAGCTGCATGTGCCGGTTAGAAAAGAATCTGTTTTCACCCCTGGCAAAGGGACCGGTTGTTATCTCAAGCCATATGGTTCATTGATTTATCAGCGGTGGTATAAATACAGAAATTGATAGGGGTGCTGTCAAGATCATTTATTTAAAAGCCTTTTTTTCAAAGAAGGACTATAGCACATTTCCAGGTAAGACTGTGGAAGGCTTTCTGCGTATTTGAACTTATTAACTAATTGAGGTAGATTATCTCCATTTGATGTTTCTGGCTGGCAGAGTTAATTTATTTGTACCAAAGTATTTAATGATGCAGAGAGATTGTTATTGGTGGTTTAATTATTGTTTTGATCAGAGCTTCTGTATGGGTGGTAGTACTCCTAACAAGATAATAATACTTTTTCATCTGTTAATGAGTCTTGGGAGTATTCCCAACACAGTTTTAAGTCTTAGTTGTTTTTCCACTCTTAGTTTAATTTTTGTGTTTCATTTGGCTTGCATAATGAAAAGAGATGGGCTGCTTTGCTCCTCTTTATAATCTGCTTTCCTAATCTGGTCTTCTGTGCTGGGGCCAATCAGGATTTTCCAAGCCTACATGAATATTTCTAACAGGAGTAGAGGGGAGGCAGGGAATAATAACTTTGCTTCTAAATTAAAACTAATAAATAGGATATTTGTTCTTGGGTAACTTTCAGTATTGGTTTTGCATAATGCAAATCATTGCAGTGTCTACAGTTTATCAATCAAAAGCATGTGTTCTGCCTCTCTTTTCCATCTCTACCTCTTAAACCCCCACCCCACCCCCATTTCCTGTACCTCTTTTTACTGATCAGTACTGACAAGATCATGGTGAAATACAGCAAAATACTGACAATGCAAGGAGTATTTGAAAGTTAATCATAGCAAGAGTATGAACTTCCTCAAATCAAGGGTACCTCAGTGCTGGGTGTCGACGGTAACCATCTTGCACAGATGTTATGTTGAATTACATGAGAAACTGGTAATCGGATAGAAATGTTATGAGGAGAATGACAGACGAGCAAAATTTGTATCACACAAGCAGAGAGGTTTTGCTTTTCTATAGGGATGAATATCCTAGTTCTTATGGTACCTTGTATCCTGAGTATTTATATACTCAACTTTTCACTGTTTCATGACTGTACTTGCTTTCCCTCTATATCGTATTTTTATTCTGAGTTTACTAGGTTGCTTTGAAGTCAGCACTGGTGGTGTTAGAGTGGTGAACATATAGAGATGGCCTCACACTGCAGAAATGTAAGAGCCATGGGGAACACGACAAAGAAAACGTTGTCCCAATGTTCATGCTGCTGCATGCCATGAGAAAAAACATCAGACACCTACTACAAGAATTGTACTGGGACAGGGTAAAGGGAAATTCATTCTTCTTCCCTGGAATATTGTCTTCCTTTTGATGCCATGGAAAAAGGAATATAAACACGGGCACATATACTAGATGCCTGTGTTGACATCTCTTGTTGACCGAATATCTCACAGAAACTGGAGACACTGTATACCTTGCCTAAGTCCAGAGTGAACATCACTCACAGAAACCCAACCATTTAATCAGTCTGTAATTTAAAATCAAATAAGAACGCAACCTCCAGGAGTTAACAAGAAGTGCAACCTGATTGTTGTAATATTAGAATCCCAATCTATCCAGTTGCTCCAGGAAGCCTGACCTTATGGTAAAATGAAACCAATCTTTCCTACAACCAACTATTCTTACAGCAAAAAAAAAAAAAACAATTCAATATTCTCTTCATTAACTATACAGCAGCACAATAATGTTTCACAGGAGTTTCTGCTCTTGCTGCCATCTGAGCATCTAACTAAAGGACTGCTAGCCTTTTTTTTTTCACTTAAAATGACCAAGGGAGCTATATAGGCCTCAAAGCATGCTTGCGCCAAACGTGGAGTCTCAAAACCAGAAAGCAAGCTAGTGGGGAAAGGAAAGCATAGAGCAAAGCACTTGTATCTCAGTTTCTTCACTCCATCTTACAGCAGAAGCTGATCAAGTGTGTCTGCCAACAAAATGCCTTTTAAAGAGAGCTGCCTGGAGTATCTGAAACACAGGAAACTGTTATAACTATTAACAGTTATATAACTGTTCTAACTATTAACATTGCAAATGTCCACATCTGGCACCTCCTGCTAACAGCAGGAGCCTCTCAACTTCAGCAAGGCCTTTGAAACCATTTTTTATAACATCCTTGTTAGGAATTCAGGCAGTGGGAGTTAGGTGAGTGAACAGTGAGGTGGGTCAAGATCTGATTGTGTGACAGAGCTCAGTGTTGTAATCAACAGTGCAGGATCAAGCTGGAGACCTGTAACCAGTGGTGTTCCCCAGGGGTCAGTACTAGGTCTGGTCTGGTTCAACATAGTCAATGTCCTGGACAAGGGGAGAGAATGGATCATGGGAAGAGTGGCTCCAGCATGACCTGGGCCGGCTGGAGAGATGCACAAAGAAAAATGGAATGAGGTTCAACAGAAGCAAGTGTTAGGGTCCTGTACCTGTGCAAGAACAAGCCTAGGCATCAGTATAGGTCAAGGGTAGATCTGTTGGAGAGTAGCCCTATGGAGAAATCTTGGAGTCTTGGTAGACAGCAAGCTGATGATGTGCTGACAGTGTGCCCTTTCTGCCAAGAAGGCCAGTGTTATTCTGGGGTGGAGTAAGTGGTGTGTGGTCAGTAGGTCTAGAGAGGCCAACACCATTGTGTTTGAACTTGTGTTGAGCTCCCCATGGAGTAGAGACTTAATCTAACTCAGCTTGGTCTCAGCTAAACTTTGGGCATCCCAGACCACACTGGTTTGCCCTGAAGCTCTTGTAATACCCATTTCCTTCACAAACGCCAGGTTTTTCCCCATTAAGGATTTGGTTGCAGATGACGGTCACAAGGGAACCTGGAATTTTAGAAGCTAGGCATTCCAGTGAGACCAGCATGTGATATTCATACATATATGTTAGGTCCTGTCTCACAATCTTCTACCTTGGAAGTAGGGACGAAAACTTTTAACCAACTTGCATCTAATTTTAATTAATTAATTTTAATTAATTTACCTGTAACGTAAAGCAATCACCTCTAGGTTTTGCTCCCACAGACGCTTACGATATTGCTGTAAGTGAAGTCTGTCCACTTCACTGGGGGTAAACGCTCTGTTTCACAAGTGACACTTGAATATAAGCATAGGACTGCAAATCTGCACCGATCCTGTTCTTAGCACAAGGATAAGCAATGCTGTCTGTGCCCACAAAAGGTCTGCTCACTCACAGGCATATCTTGGCACTTGCAGACTATGGGAGTGTGCTCATAATTAATGTCACAAAACAAAGCCAAGCTGAAGGTTTCACTGAAAGGAGCAGAAATCCTGCTTTGCGACTAACTGGCTGGCACTTATGCCTGGGTACTGACTGTCTAATGACATTTGTACAGCCTGTGAACTTAGCTTACTCCTTACTATGAGGAGACAGAAGGAAAAAACACTGGGGAGTTAGGGGAAATTTAGAATCCTACTTCAATTACTTAATGTAAACAACAAAACTAAGTTTGTAATGATTAGGAGGCTGATGATTCCAAAACATGTGTGGCTTTTTTGGTGTGAAGATCTCGTATTATCTAGAAGAAATGCCCTACCACAGTCTATATCAACACAAGAACAAGGACCAAAATGTTCTAAGAGGTTCTAGGGAAAAAGGTAAACTCTTGTGGGGCTGGGAGATTTGCATGTTGCTGAGGTATCTGTGGTAGCCTTGAGCTGGAAGGTTTCATGGGGATCAGGAACAGAGTGCCTCAGTAGAACAGTGTGTTTGCCACCTCTCTGACATGGCCAAAGTCGTGGATGTGTAAGGAAAAGTCCACAGAAGGTTAGCTGTCATGGAAGAGGGGAAAGTGCCACGCAGGCTGTACAGTAAATCATCTTAGAAGTAGGACAAGATGCATTTTTTAAGGCTTAGTGCCTTAAACTGCACCAGCACAATTGCTGAAGATGATGTATTGCCTGGAGTACCAGAAACAGGATGGAACATAATAGCAACAAGTCAAGCACTTCAAGATTAATTAGAATAACTGTAAGTAAGCTCAGAGGTTCATCAAATGTGAGATTATGAGAAGGGAAATGCAGGTACACTATTGGCTGTGGGATAACTACGATGCCACTGAAATGTGGTCTTAAAAATGCTAATGTATTCTGCCATGAGTCAAGTGAGGTATTTTCACTCAACACAAGGTATTAATATCATCATACAAGGCAGTTGTTAAGACCTTGTTTAGAACAGTGCACACAGGGTAGAAGGTGCAGAGGACACTGGAAGAATGGAAAACCTATTTAGATAGAACATTGAAAACAGCAGAAAGGTTGAGAGGTTATGATCTAATTGCTATTTATAGAGAGGTTGTAGTGAAATATCAAAATGACTTCATTTAGATGGTAATAACAGTAAAAAAACAAGTGGCTTTAAATTGTTAGCAAATACATTTTGACTGGAAATGCCAAACTTTCTAGTTCCAGAGGAGTGGATGCTAGAAAAGGACAGGAGGAAGACAGTTGAGAACATACTCGAAGGTCAAGACAGGAAAATTCAACTGCATTTCAGTGCCTTTTAAACTTTCTCTTCGTTCACATCACCACACCTGACACAAAGCTTAAGTTGTGTGGAATTGGACAGTAGAAGAGACTGTAAAAGAGATGCCCTCTGTGACTGACAGTTAATAGGACACACAAGTCAGTAGGCAGCAGCCAAAGAAATGTTGTAGGTGTTTCAGAGATCACGTTTCTTCTACTGTATTTGTCTTCACCCGTAACGTGTGGCAAGCACTGATGTCTGGATTCACCTCAGCTTTTTGGAAAAGACAAAGTCGTCGCTCTTTCCAGAGAGCTTTGCGATGCTTCCGACTTTTCTGGTCTCTTTCCATCGCTCGCTGTAGTTTGGAAAAAACCCTCCCTTCCTGAGCGGCGCGTTTTGGGAAGGCGGGGCTTCTGACTCCCGGCGGCTGTGGAGATGTTCTTCGGGCCGCACGGACACTGGACGTCCAACTGGGTTGACCCCCTAGCCGTATTCAATGGTGTCTGCTGGCACTCAGGCGCCGCAGTAGCGGTTCAAATGGAATCGCCAACTCCACCGGGGCAGCCCGAGGCCGGCCGGGGCTCAGCCGGGAGGTCGGCGGGGCCGCTGCATCGGTATGGCGAGATCCCCCTCTAGCGGATGGCCCCAGTTCGGCGGGAAGGGGAGCGGGCGGGCCGCCGCCGGGAAACAGAGCGGTACCGGGAAACGGAACGGCGGGACAGCTGCTGCCGGGCCCGAGGCTTTGCTGGCGCCCGGAACGAGTCCATCGGCCCCTCTTGGACTCGGGGCCGCCGGGAAACGGGAGCTTCTCACCCGAGCCGATCCCGAGGCAGGGTGTGCGGGGCCGCGGCCAGCGGGGACCGGGGCTAGACGAGTGTCCCGGTGCCGCCGCCGATGTGTCTGTCCGCTGGATGCGGGATCGGCGAGGTCTCCATTACAGCCGATTTGCCCGATGTTGCCTCAGCGCTGCTCAGCCTGTTTGTTCCACGGCGCTTCGCGTCTTACGAGACAAACGATCGCGGCTTGTTCCACTCTTCCCCACGTTTCAAACGCACTGCCAGCAACTACTATCGGCCACAACGAGACGGGCGCGGGCCGCCCCGACGGGGATGTTCCCGCAGGGGGAAGGCGGGTACTGGCACCCCATCCCGGGAGCGCGGCCGCAGCTATCCCGTAGAGCCTCATCCCACCGTTGCAGCGGGCGGATGCGCTGTCGGAACGCGCCGGCGCTTTCCACGTTCCGTCCGCCGCAGCCGACGGTTGGGCTCGGTGCCGACACCGCGAACCGCTGCCTTCCCACCCCACCAACCCCCGCTGTCCTCGCCGCACGGGCGGGAGCAGCTCAGGGTTGCACAAGCCGCTTCCTTTTTCTTTCGCTTCGCTGCGCCGCTGAGCGCCGGGCAGCCCCAGAGCGTGGTCTGAGGGGGTCATACAGGACCGGTGCCGCCCCCCCGGCACACTGTGGCGCCGACGCGGCTCCACTAGGGGTTCACGGTGGTGCGCGGCGGGAAAGGGCACGGCCGGGCTCTCAGCCGCGCCGGACGGGACCGACTGCTCTCCGAGGACAAGGGGGTCGAAGCCCCGGCGGGGTACGGCGGGTTGTACGCGGGACTGCTCATCCAGTGGGAAGCAACAGTCTCTGCGGTGCCCTGCCTCTGTCCCCGGTTACGGAGCGCAGGCGGCCAGGCAGGGCGGAGACGCCCGACCCACCCCGCCTCGCCTCGCCTCATCCTGGCAAAAGCAGCTGTAAGGGTGCGTCCCGTTACCGGGCGGCCGGTGCCGCTCTGCCCCCGGCGCGGCGGGAGCAGGTGTCTGCGGGTAGGAGCCCGGGGCGGGGTCGGCAGCGGGTCCCGCGAGGGCGGGCTGGCCGGGGCGGAGAAGGTAGTGGCCAGCTGTGAAGTCGTCGCTCCCGCTGCAGAAGGGAGCCGGAGCGCCCAACAAGCCGTGAGGGGAGGGCGGAGGAGCGCGAGGGGGGAGGCAGCGGGCGGGCGACGGGCGCATGCGCTTTGGCGGGCCGTGCCATATTGGAATGAGGCGGTGAGCGGAGCGCCGGGCAGTCCGAGCCCCCGCAGCGGCGCAGGGCTGGAAAAACTCCCCGCAGGTGAGGCTGGCTTCGGCGACGGCTGCGGGTGAGCGAGGCGGCCCTGGGCGCAGCTGTTGCGGGCGTTTTGCCGACGGGGTGCGGGGATCGGAGGGTTTTTCCGGGCTCCCGAAGTTTGGATGCGGGAAAAAGGCGGCGAGGGAGGAGGAGGAGGAGGAGAAGGAGA
>VZRI01014154.1:5633-87718 GCA_013397515.1 Upupa epops | reverse complement strand
CAGCGCCGCCGCCCGCGCTGCGGGGCCTGCGCTGCCGCGGGGCCGGGCATTGTGTGCGCGCCGCGCCCGTCGCCGCTTCGCACCTCCGGTGTCTGGGCGAGAGAGCGAGTGAGAGCCTTTGTCTGCCCGAGAGCCAGGCTGCGCTTCTTTCACCTCCGCACCTGAACCCCGCAATCCACCACCGCTCGCACTGCCGGGGATGCCCCGGGACGCCAACTTGGGGCCGCAGAGGGACCAGCGCTGCGGGAGGGCTCCCGCCCGGGCTGGGAGCAGCGGGGCGGGATGCCTGCACGGGAAGATCGCCGCAAGTTTTCCGTCGGTGGCATTTGCGAAGTTGTGAGTGGGGCTGCCCCACACCTTCTCCTCCGCAGTGGAAATCCTGAGAGGAGCAGGAAAACAAGGCGGGCAGTGAATTCCTGTCTAGGGTCGCTGTCGCCGTTCCGCAAGGCCCGTGTTTACTCGAGAACAGGCCAGCGATGTCCCTTTCACGGGCACACACGGGCTGTTGGCAGAATAGGGATCTACTCTGGAGAAACTTGTTGCAATTAGAAGAAGGTTTTACAAGTCACCTTTGTGTCTGATGGCTTGAGCTGCGCTACAGCGGAGTTCTGGCGGGAGAGCTTTTACAGTGAAAGAAAAGGCCTACCTTGCTGGGTTTTTGCTGTTCTTTCATTCACGAGAGCTGGCTGGGAGGTTACCATAGCGAACACTTCTGTCAGGTGTGGTATAAAATGCACTGTGCGCAGATCATGGTGGAGAAAAGGAGAACCCGCCTTGTACCTTCACAAGTGTTATTTTGCAGTTTACTGAGTGCTAATAATATGCAAGCCGGTAAGAAACATCTGATTTATAAGAGAAAAAGTTGTTAATGGGATGTAGTCTTACTCTCACTGGAGCAGGGGTATTTAACACTTGTAGCATCCTCAGCATCCCGGCAGGATGGATTTCTGATCTGGCTAGGGTCTGGTTACTGCTGTTCCAAATAATCAGCTTCTGGAGCAAAATAAATGACTGTCAAGATGAAAATACATAATTTGACTGAAAATGTAGGTTTCTCGTATGGTAGGTGCTGTTGTAGGTGTTGTGGTGGTGGTTTGCAATTCAAATCCAGTTACAAAGCACCTACCTTTCTAAAAGAAAGAAGACTTGGTGAGCTTCCTCTTTTTATTTGTGAATTGTTGCTGTTATTGAAGGATCAGAATGAAATCTAGAAATTGTGCTGATGGAAAAAAAAGAAGATGCTTCTGGACAAGACAGACAAATGAGAGTGAAAAACTCGACTGCTTCTGTGACTCAGAGCACAGGGTTAGTGTGAAGTGTTGAGAGAATAGCTTTGCCTGAGTTTGGTATCTGGCTCTGCTGGGCAGTTACCTAGGAAGACTGAAGTAAACCATTATGTTAAAGCTGGCCTGGGTGTTCTCCACAGGAGACAGCAGTGTGAGATAGAGAGTTGAGGGACAGTGGCACATCTTAGTAATTACTGATCTGTATGGCTTTCTCTTGGAGTTTTTTGCCTTTCCTGCTAACTGACTGGTGGTGAATTGTCTTACCTGATACTTAAACCTGGCAAATCCCCTAAGCAGTTGCCATGTGGAAAAGAAGGGTGGATTAAGTCTAAGATGATGTATTAATGGGTGATGGTGTCACTTTCATGGGGTAATCTTTATATTCTGAGAACTCTTTCACTGTCTCATGGAGAAGATGTTAAAGAGTATTAAGAGTATGTGTTTGTCACGTGTTTTGTTAACAAGTTATGGGGGGGGTGTCATTTCATTGCCGAGCAGCAACAGTTGTACACCTCAGCTTTTCTGTCATGTATTGAATCCAATCTGTGGTTGGAAATCATTTTAGCATCATTACTGTGCTTCCCCTTGTGAAGTTTGGTCCTGGCATGATCATCAGGCAGTGGTGATGCAAACATCAACGCAGTTGCTTGGCTTTTGCATAGCTTAAGTAATTGTCCTACAGGAGATGCACTTTAGACGTGTAGCAACTTAATAATGTGAGCACATTGACAAGTCAGAAGTCTCGTGTTAAATTCGCTGAAGTGTCCCTTAAGAGCAGGAGAAATTGAAACCTTTAGTTAGGGGCGTTTTGATACCTGAAAACAGGGCTTTTGTTCGTACTGTCGTTGTTCCTGTATGAGTGTGGCAGTTTCAGTGTTGCAGAAGTCTTTGCATTCGGTTTCTTCACCCTTCCATTGTGGTTCCTGTGCCTCTTATGCTGCTTGTTGAGTTACAAATGTTTTCCCGAGCTGTAATGCCTTTCTTTTGTGCTGGCCCATCTGACTCATCTTGCTTGATGATTAGCAGATTTTGTTTTGATAGCTTTGAGCATCAGTGTTGCTGCTGGTAGTGTCTTGACTTTGTGCACATTTCCTCTTGTTTTAGGACATGGCTATGAGGTTTTAGGTCATGGTGGGTGGTGTTTAAAACTTTTAGTGCGGGGAGTTTTCCCTCTCAAGGTTATTTTCTTACTTGAAAAGTCAGATGCTAAAGTAAGGGGGTGGTGGTTGTCTTTTGGTTTTGATTTTAGTCAAACCCTTGTTGAAGTTGTCCTGAAGACATGTTGTGTTAGTATGCAAGATTTGCAAAGGAAGATTTAAGCAGTTCAGCTTCTCCAAGTTTACTCTTGTTTTTAACTTTTGCTAAATTATCTGCTAATCATATATCAACACCTCACTATTTAAAGAGCCATGTTATTGGTGTAATGGCATTTTTATGTTATATATTTTTTCTAACTTTAATCCATGATTCTTTCCCCTGCTCAGTTTTTTTTATATTTACTAAGCCAGTGGAAGAACGATCAAGATATCACTTATTGCTCTTTTGTTTGTAAAAATGTATTGATTCTAAGAGTTCAGTGTGTATATACATGTCTTTAAAATGTAAGACTTGATCATGTATAGGCACATGTTTTGTGTTCACTCTCATTCTGTGTTGATTTTTTTCGTCCCTCTCCCAACCGACTTTCACAGATTGTTGAGTGATGGAAGAATTGCTGTTATATTATCCTTTCTTGTGGGGGAGATTCTGTGTTTTTTAAGTGTCTTAACAAAAGCTAGTCTGCAGAATGAAAGTATTAACAATGTGAGTTCTACTGTGCAGTTTTAATAGAGCATCTCTCAGGGGAATCACTTGTTTGAGTATTTTAAATGGTCCCCTGTGAGAAAGGAGGGTGTGAGCTTAGGCTGGAACTAGATATTCTGCATATTAGTTGAGACTCTTCAAGTAACTCTGTAAGTCTCTAAGCAATTAGTGAATTTTAACTAATGTAAAGCAGCATAGTAGTTACAGAGTCCTGGATGAATGGTTTTTATGAAAAAACACTTTGAAGATGGGAAGTAGCAAGTCTTAGGGGTAGCTCTTGGCTTTGTTTGGTTTAGTAGTATTGTATTATCACCCACAGACACCACAGAGGAGCATTTTGTTAGGAACTCTGTGGATGAATTTGGCCTGGAAGCCACAGGACTATAGAAGCTGTTGTCCTGGGGTCTCCTCCTTCCTCTGTACCACTCTCCTCTATTTCTAATCTTATCTCTTCGGGATTCTTTCGGATGTCTGCATTAATCTTTGTTTCAATGGGAAGACAGTGGTGTTTAGGTGACATTGCCTTATGAAAATAAGCATCCTGGTACCACACTTGCAGAATCCTAGTATCATTGAGACCCCTGCCCTTCTGTCACATTTTGTTGACTGGGTGACAAAGAGTTATGAGATAACAGGCAGAAAACTGTATTTCAGATGAATCAAATGAGCCTTGTTTCACAAGAAAATCAGGTAAGCGATAACAGTAAAACAAATAAGAAAACTCCCATCAACGTCTGTAGTAGATAGCCACCTCTTCCACAGATGCTTCACTCTAGTAGTAGGATTTCTGCTCTTTGAAGCTGTGTGGCTTTGTCTTTTTTTTTAGTAACACAGAGCATCCTTAAAGGACACTAGATTTTTGCTGCAGAAATTACTTCCTTCGAAATACGAGCATTGCCTTCACTTAAAGTAGATGGCAGCCACGCGTGCTTTGTTTTGTTTTGTTTCACCCATTTGCATTTGGCAGGTGGACTCAGCTACAGCTCAGGTGAGTTACTGGTTATGGAGGTGATCTCAACAATTTGTGCAGGTTATATGGATGTAAGACTCCCCGGAGTCATCCTCAGTAGCAGTTTGCTGCTTTTCAAGGTCATTGTTTATACTGCTGTGGCACTTAATTTCCACTGGTTTATTTGCTATTACACTCGAGGACACTCTTGTTCACTACAGAAATTCTCTTTCTTCAAATGGATGAGTTTGTAAGGAGACTGGTGGAATTTGATGTTATTTACAAATGCTGCAGCTGTTGAACCAGCTTTGAGATTCTCTCAGAGTACTGATGTGAGAGAGATGCATCTTGGATTGTGTTTTTTTTCCTCTAAGAGTAAAATTTGCAGAGCCAAGTGACCTCCTCTCCCATTTTGACTGATTGGAGTCAAGGGCTCTCAGTGTATCTCTAGAGATGCTCTGTCTCGCAGAACTGGGTCATTGGTTGGAAGTAATGGTGGTGGGCGGGAACCCTACAAGGTTTTCTGTTTGTCACTTAATCTTTTTCAAGGATGAAAGGGTTTGTAGCAGTGATATTGAAGTAGATAACAAGTGGATTGGAGAAGATGAGCTCCATGTTGATGTGTTTAAAGGCTATAGTGTCTATTTCTCCTAGGGATGGGGGAGAGAAAGCCATAAATAGTACCTTCAAATTTGTCGTTGTTTTCAGCCCTTCAAGGCAGGAAGTGAAGGCACTTTTCCTCCAATGCTGGGTGCACATTTGGGTGTCTCACTTCTCTGTGTGGGCTTAAGTGTTGCTTTGGCATTTCTTAAATCCCTTTCTTGGTCTCTTGATCTGTGAAAACACGTAAAAATATGTTTAAAATCAGGATATTTTTTTATTTAGGAATTTATTTTCTTTTTTATTTGAGATTTTTTCCCTTTTTATGAAGTAGGTCCATTTAGGGGTACCTGGCTCCTCAGGAGTTACAGTGCACATTTGTGTCTCGAGTATGCTCTTTGCTCTTTGAGCAGGGAGCCATGGACTCTGATTTAAAAAAAACAAAGTTACTTGTCTTAAAATACTCATGTTTTATAATTTCAAATCTAAGGTTTGTGAAACTATTATACTATAAGTCCTTGTGTGAAATTAGGGTGGCTTATTGTCAGTATCTTCTCAGTGTATGCTCTCTTGAAAGAGGTTATTGCTGGCCTTGGTGCCCATCAGCTCTGCTCCCAGAATGAGGATGTGGTGCTGAAATGCTCTGAGAGATGCTGTTGAAGCCTGACAGGTGTGTGTATGTATTACATACACGAGTTTTCTCTCTCACATATAGATTAGTGTTTCTTTTTTTCTGATGTCAAGGCTCCATATAGGTCCCTAGTTGTGTGATGAGGACTAAATTGTTTGGTGGTTTAAAGTAAAGAGGCAAAATCCTTAAAGGAATGATTACGTAAGAAATGCTGGGCAGACAAGCAGGGAGAGAATGTGGGATACTTTCTTGCAGCTGGACCAGCAGGACTCTGATAATGTAGATTCTAAAAGAAAACTTACTGAAGACACTGGTTCCTTCCAGGATTAACTCTGCTTATTGCTTTTTCAAGTGTTACCTTCTTTCAAGGGTTAAACTAATAGTGCTGAGAAATAATGAATGTGCAGAAGCCTTACATGTATAAAGCACTAATTGGCAAATGCAACCCAACTGCACAACTCCTTTGAAATGAATGTGACCATGGGCACAGCCGTAGGACAATCTTCCCCTCTTTCAGGAAAGTTTCGCCTTTTTTAGCAAAACAAGGTTTAATCAAGTTAGCAGTGAGGCTTTTTTGTCCAGTGCCCAAGAGCAAAAGTTGGCTGGTTTTTAAAATGATTATTTTATTACTTTAGTTATTGAATTTTTGAATGTGCTTGGGAGAGGGGGAAAGTACCTGGATTTTTGAGTTCCCTGTGCTGTTGTGGCCCTGTCTTTTTTAAATTGCTCTCAAATAGTTTGCTTAAATCTGCTAAACATCTCATTCTCATGAATGCTACTGTTATTTAGGGAAGAAGCTTGGCTAGGCAAGTGAATCCAGAGTTTATTGTGATAAAAGCTAGTGTGAGATAGCTCTAGCCTTGCTGCAACTGTCAAGGGAGTGTGCTTGTTTGGTTTTGATTTTTGAACTAGTTCTGGTAGGTAAGCGAAAAATAATGTCTGTAAACTGAAAAATCAGGGAAGATCGCAGAATGGTAGAAGGTTGCCTTTTCTTCCAGTCTCAGTAGAAATACAATACAGGGACGTAACAGATGGAAGGGCAAGGTGACAAGAAGGAAACCACTTCTGAAGTGCTGTGAGTGTTGCTTAGTTTAATTCTGTGTACTTACGGTAAACCCAAAATATTGTTGTATGTACACCTGTTTGCTCTGTGCGTGCTTTTAAGGTAAAAATATTACTTGGCTAATAAAATTCAAGTACAGGTTTACATGTTTTATTTCCATCTGTCTAATTTCTGTCTAAAAGTACCTAAATATAAGTCACAGCTCTTACGATCATCCTGTAAGAAATAACAGAAATGCTCTGTTTAAATTAAAAAAGCATCTTTACTATAAATACTCAGGTTTAATCTTTGGCTTTGTCAGTCTTGATCATTCTTGCATGCCTATGTGAGTGATAAATAATATTACATAACAATCTTAACTGTCTATCCACTGTCAGAAGCATCTTTGTAGAAGAATAGAATCAGTGCTTCTGAAGAGGGAGCTTTTTAGAAAGCTAGGTTATGGTGGTTACAGCGGGTTGGCTGGCAGAGTCTCTGACACAAGCAATATGTTTTGGATTTCACAGACTAATTGTGTATTATTTGTATATTACCTGCCCAAAGGAGAGCAGCCTGTCTTATCACAAAGACATTGGCAGAATCCACTTAAAAATATAACAGTAACCCTTTGGAGGGTCTGTCTTAGTCGTGGGATTTGAAAGGAAAGCAGGAACGTGATAGCTGTGGGGGAGAAGTTTCTCTATGTCACTGAGAGCAAAGCGGCTTCAAGTCTGGCTATGACGAGTATCAGAGTTCCCAGAATGTGTCAGATCAGTAGGACCCCTAGTCCATGTCTCACCGCAGAAGCTTTTAGAAATGAGGATAAGCAACAGAGCATGGTCCTTCCCACACCTGGCAAAGTGTTTGTGTAGGAACCCATGATTTGAACCCATCTCTGTCACTTTGATCCTTTCTGAGTCTCTAACCTCCTGTGGCTGTGAGCCTGCAGTTAGGTGCAGTGTGAAAAGATTTGTTTTCTGATTCTTGTAGTAGGAAAAACAGTGAATAACCTTTTCTTCCTCCTCTTCATGTGAGCTGTGATTTTACATGTTTCTGTTGTATTCTTCCATGCAGCTCACATAAGGAACCAGTCGTATTGTACAGAAGGTGCTGAACAAAACCTGTGCCCAGCTTGGGTGTATGTGCAGTGCAGGACTGGGCAGGTCTCCTCATTCTGGCTGTGGGTATTTCTTAACTTGCCTGTAAAACTAAGTTATACAGCTGTCTCTGCTATTGTAGAAGACTTGCAAGACTTTGATTTTCCTTGATATCTTTGTTGTATGTATTCTTGCCTTGCTGTAGCTGTTGGACACCAGCACTACATGCTGCATCAAGGTGCTCTGGATTTCTAGAAGTGTAGCACAGGGTTTTCTGTTTTCTTCCCTTTCCTTGAGGCTTTTAGTGAGTGTGGAATTGATGTTCCAAGACAATTAGTCATAGAAGCCTGAAAATCCCAAGTTGCAATTGCTGATTTGGATCTTACTGGGGGAGGTTAATTCTTTTTCTATAATACTCCTATTGTTGCTCTTGAGGCTGGAAAAGCCCTCTGAGCTCATCAAGCCCAGCCTATGGTTTTGTGTCTGTGAACACCAAGCTGCAGAACTGATGGCGCTCAGAGCTGCTCACCATTGAAAAGCTGAGCAATGTGGACATGGATTTTCTCTTTGATCTTTCAATTAGTAATTAACTAATCTTTCAATTAGTAATTAACTTCAGTATTTCTGTATGTGAAATTTCCAGGCAGAGCAGCATGGGAGGCTGTACTCTTGGGTGCTCAGGGGAGAGGTGCCTGAGGTGCTGCCCTTTGAATTTATGTGGCCACAGCTTCTGGCATTGTGGGGCTTTGGATGTTCACACAGGGATTGTGCAGGGCAGGGAATGAAAGGAGTTAAACTGAATAATACCAAGTTGCATCCTTGTGGCGGCATTAATGCTGAAAAAATGCTTCATATGCCAAAGAGCCCTAAACTGGTGCTTAAGATATTGCAGAGGTGTTGAGCTCAGCTTTGGAAAGCTTTTAGAGAGTATTTTCTCTGGACCAGTTCTTCACCCAGTTTATGTGCTTGCCTTACATAGAGAGCTGATAATTCGCTTTTTTACATTCTCGTTACTAGTGATCATGGCAATGCTTGTCTGTGGAATTTCTGCTTGCAGCTGAGGGCAGCACTTAAGTGTGAGATGATAGAATTTGCATCCAGCAGTGCGCTTTCCACTTAACGTTTTGCTAACAACTTCCTGCCTGTACTGAGCAAATCAAAACAGATTTGGGCTGTCAGCAGGACAGAATCACACAATTATTGAGGCTTGAAGAGACCTCTGAAATCATCAAGTCCAGCCCATGACCTGGAATCACCACGTCAGCTAGACCATGGCACTGAGGGCCACAGCCAGTCTGTCCTTCAACACCTTCAGGCATGGGGATTCTACTACTTCTCTGGACAGTCCAGTCCAGGGTCTAATCAGCCTTTCCATGAGGAAGGGCTTCCTAACATCCAACTTAACCCTTCCCTGCAGCAGCTTCAGGTCCTGCCTTCTTGTGCTGGCACTGGTTGCCTTGGAGAAGAGCCTGCCCCCCACCTGACTACAGCAGCCTTTCAGGTAGTTGTAGAAAGGGAGAAGGTCTCCTCTGACTCTCTTCTTCTCCAGGTAAAACACCCCCCAGCTCCATCAGTCTCTCCTCATCAGAATTTCCCTCCAGTTGCTTCCTCAGCCTCATTGTTCCTCTGGACTCACTCGCTCCCCTCAATCTCTTTCTTGAAGTGAGGTGCCCAGAGCTGCCCTAGAACTCAAGGTAGCATCTCCCCAGTGCCCAGTATAGGGGAAGAATTATCTCCTTAGTCCTACTGGCCACACTAGGACTGTGGCTTAAACGCAGTCAGGGAAATGGTTTTCTTTCCCGCAGCAGAAGCAATTGTACAGGTATTTCCAGTGGGTTTAGCTCTTAAGAACTTCCCTGGTCCTGCAATTAGATGTGGAATATTGACACTAGGAAAGTAAATCTAGGAGACTTTTATAAAAGAACATTCTAAGATAGTGTTTTCAGGATGAGAGGATCATTGACTTTTCTGAGGCATTGTTTTTATTCCATCCTGCTATAGAATGAAAATTCTGATTCGTATAACTACTGATTGAAAAACTGAAGTGTAGAGCATTATCTCTTGTTCGTATTTTTATGCTACCAGGAGTAAGATGGCATGTGCGAGCAGAGAGATGCCTGAAAAGCATATACATTGAACTTTTTAGAGATGGGGGCGCAAAAATAAGGCAATGAACTAAAAGCATGAATTTTGAAAACTCGCCTTATGACACTGGAATTGTTGTCAGGGTTGACTTTTGAAGTGCTGCTCCTAAAAATAGAGGGTTCATTTTTGGTTGTAGTCTTTCTTTCGCGCCCTTAGGCTCAAGTCTAGTTTTTCTCTCCATATGATCAGAAGTGCAAAAAAAAAGTCTTAAAATGAGAACGGATTTTCCTGTAGTTCAGCTGTTCCTGATGCTGCAGTAGTAGTAAGAACATCATTGCTTGCCATAAGCTCTTCCAAACCCCTGTGCTGTCACTATTCTTAGGCCTATACACCTCTCACAAATTTCATATTGTACTAATGTTATCATTGAAAACTCTTGTCCTTTTTACATTTTTTTTTTTCTTTAAAGCTAAAGTTTTGGTTTTTTTTAAAGCTGTCTAAAGGAAGGAATGGGGAGGAGGGATGCCAGTCAATGAACAATAGCAAAAGGCAAAGCCTGGAGAGAGTGAGTTCTGTGATTTAGCATAGCTCTTAACACTGTAATCCCATTTAGGAGAGGAAAAAAGATACAGGGGAAAAAGGGTGCTTTGCCTTCACTGTTTGCATGTGCAAGGGATGGCAATCTTAGCAGTGGCTCAGATGGAGCTTTGACAAGTTCAGACAGTGTTTCACTCGTTAATGCACAAATGGTTCATGAGCTACAGTGAAAAGAGAAGGTTTGAAGGCCATGGTTGGTTGAAGATGTTTCAAGACCAAATGCAAGGACTTTTGAAGATTATTTATGTTGATGCTTGAAGTCTCTCAGAATTAATCAGTCTACTAAGACCTATACTGGCTTTATAGCCAGACTGTCTTTGTTTTCTGAACTTAAAATGCCCCACTGAAAGCCTTGTTGGTCTGAACTATTTTCCCAACTTAGCTTAGGCACTTGACAGGAGAGGCTCAGGTGCTGCTTTGACACCTGGAGTGTATTAAGTAATCCAGTCTGTGAGGTGAGAAGTAACCGTATTTCTGTGCTTTGAGACTCTTGGTGTTGCTGTTTGGACAAAACAGTAAGAGCCATGCTGGTTGCTGGTAGTGGAGCTGAAATAGTGGCCAAGCTCTGCTCTGTAAGCAATGAGAATAGGGAAAGGATTTTGTTTTCATATAGGAGAAGCTATGTCTCAGGGCATCAGTCAGAGTATATTGGTGATACATTGTCAGTGTATTAAGGCCAGCTTGTCTTTGTGAGATGTAGCACGTAGAATGTGTTAATGGTACCCAAATACATACTTTCAAAGAGACTGTAAATCATTGTATCCTGTAAATACCTTCTACATGAACAGAGTTTTTCTAAGCCCTTGTGGTGGAGCTCAGGACATTTCTGGGGTCCCTTTAGATACAACAGGAAGATTTTTTTTTTTTTGTTATCATTATAGTGTCCATCCTTTAGATAGGTTGTATATGGAAATAAATGCTTATGTTCTAATCTGAGCTGGAATCCTTTTAAAACAATACACAAATGAAATGCTGAAAACCAGTAGGAGACTTGAGGACTGCAGTGAAAGAACTGAACTCTACCACGCTCAACCTCTTATGAATAAAGTTAGCCTTCTAAAGATGAAAGAAGATTCAATTACAAAGCAAAAAGAAGTGTGTAATTAAAATACATAATCCTAAAACCAAAAGGAGCAGTGCTTTTTCATATTATACTCAAAGCAGTCTTGTGTGTCTTCTGTGTGCAGTTGCTGTTACTTAAGATTATTGTTTTAGTTTCTTAGGGGAAACATTTTTTGAGAGGGTGCAAGAAGGATAACGTGTGTTGGTGTAACTAGCAGTGTGATTTCATAAATCACTGTAGTTATGCATAGCTCAGTGGCAGGTTTTTCTTTACAGCTTGCTGATCTTTCATTAGGTGAGGGGGAAATAAAAGGCAGAAAATTACTTGCTGCATATACATTTTTTCTCTTCATGCCAATGGCTGTAGTCCTGTCAGACAGAGAATGGGTAAGGTACTTCTGGAAACAGGAGCAACCAAAGGTGACATAGGGACATCTTGTTCTCTCCTGTCTACACCGGCAGTTTTTTCCCAAAGTTTAGTAGTTTGGACTCCAATTTGCAAAGTGTTTTGAGCTCAGCTCCCAGTGAAGCAATCAATGTTAGTGCCCGAAGTATATTATAGGATATATGGACTGATGTCCATGTTAATCTGGGAACTTAAAAAAACCTCGTGTCAAAAATGCTAGTGCTGTGCTGTAATAAACACGCATCTGTTCTGCAGCAGCATTGCTTAGTCGGGTGCTGACGGCAGGAGTTGAGCTGGAGCCCCTGTCTTGGTATCACAGCCTTCCCTGTCTGGAGCTAGAAGCATTTAATTATTAGGACTGATGTTTATGATAAAACTACTCCAGTAATGGGGTGTTGTTGTGTGTATACACACTGACCTCCTCACCACAGCTTCGTGTTTTGAGTGAATAAATTTAGGTTTAAGCTAGTAATTGAAGTTGATGGGCTTTTCCTCTTTCAGACCTCATTCCTTTGGGAACTGCAGCTGGCTGGATGTCATGAATGTGGATTATACCTGATTTGATGGAGGGAAAGAATCTGTAGGACAGGAGGGGTGGGAGGGAGCTGGCAAAATAAAAATGAAGATGGGTATAAAGATCAGGCTCAAACTGAACCTCACAGTCAGAAGGTTCCAAGATATCTTTTGAATGCTGTCCTCATGCTTTTCGTACTATTCAAAACCACATTCCTTTCGCAGCACTCTGGATTTGAGTATTGCTGTTTCCTTGGGTTAGTAAATACTTCAGACTCGTAGCTTGATAAAATATTAGAGCTATTTTGTGCAAAAAAAATTCTCTGAAGGAAATATTTTGAATGATAGAGTAACAGTTTCTTATAGTCGGGGATGTGCATCTCTCGTTCTCTGCTCAAACATAGTGTGCAAGTTCATAGAGGAATTGCTGTTTATATCAAATGAACTTAGTTTGAAGAAAATAAAATGCAAATTTAATAAAGGGTTTCATTAGTAGAAAAGCATTCTTGCCCTGGATTAATCTTTTCCTCACTATACCTGATATCCTGTTTGTGTGCTTTTGTAGAAAGAGCTGCTGCTGTCAGTTTAGTTCCTTTGATAAAGCTAATAATTAAAATATACTCAAATAGAAGCTAAAAGCAGCTCTGTGTTCAGCTGGGGAAAACAAGTATGTGATCACACAGGTCAGGTGACCAGGTTCCTGAAATCAGGTTACAACCAGAATGCTTGCATTTTAAATTAATAGCTAAAGGTCCAATCCTTTCATAAAAGTCACTCTTTCTGCTAAAGACCAGCACATATCTTTCTTCTGAGCTGGTAGGAAATACAAATGGAGGAACTTAAAAATGTTAGTAGTATTTTTCATGAATTTAAATAGTTTTGTGTGGCTCAGATCCTTCCCTGAGGGTATGTTTCTTGTGTCTTTTGTCCGACAGAGAAGTCCCTGGCTCCTGGCTCCGGTTTGAAACTGGCATTTCCCGAACATATGTCTTGCATTGAAAATTTCATGGTAGCTCTTAAAAGACTTTAAGTGATTGTAGTCTTTTAAGGAACTTCATGATTTGGCAGTTAGCTGTTGGCAGTGTTGTGATGTTGCTGGGCAGTGAAGATGGGGTTAAGGGAGGGTCTTTATGATGGCTAAATCTTGTTTCAGGGAGGTTTGACTTGGTGATGTAACTACAGTGCAAATATTTGGATCTTTAGGACTGCAAGAGTGGCTTTCATGTACTACTTTTAATGTCCTTGGGAGAAATTTGAGTACTGCCTGAAGACCACTGCAAGGGGAAGGTAGAAACTTAGAAACATAAAACACGGAACAAGCTTGCCCTGAATTTTAGCTGGTCTCATATGTAATACTGGATGTCTTTGTGCATTGTCATTGTAGCTTGGGATGTTGCTGTAGTGTACTACTGCATTGTACAAACACATTCTAAATGTTTCCATTGCTTCCTCATACAGAAAGTGACAGGGCTCAGCAGGTTTCACATTCTGAAGTGTGCAGACTGAACTGTCCAACACGCTAGATACGAGACACTTGCACCTGCTCACATGTGACTCTTGGTTCCTCTACAAGAGAAATAATCCATTTTTACCTTGCCACCTTTGTAGTGGTTAAATATTTTCATTAAATAAAAAAAAATAAAGCACTACCATTCCTGCTTCACTTTTCATGTGTGTTTGTTTCTTGCCACTTTTAACAGTGGGTTGTGAAGTCTAATTATTACTGCCGCTGCAATGCCAGGGATATACTTCTGCCAACACCTGCTTTCAGCAGTTGTTTTGTTTTCTTAATCATCAGGGTTGTTCTGGAACAAGGCTGGTACAGTCTGTGTTTGAAGGCTGCAGACCTACATTTGAGATGGCCCCTCTAATTGTCTTGCTTATAAAATATCTTCTCTGCCAGAAGGCTGAATTGTTTCTTACACGAAGCTTTGCAGGGTCCCCCACACATGGTGTTTCTTTGTCCCTTGTACGAAAAATTTGCTTCAGAGAAGCCAGTGGAAGTTACTTAATAGAAAGTGAGTCCAGGTTTGGCTCATCCACATGAGAGGTGGCCTGGGATTCAGAAATTTGAGAGGTTTATAGTTTTGGGTTTTTTTAATTACAACTGCAGAGGCATTGCCCTGCCACAAATATGCTAACACAGCCCATCCTTATGGCTTAGCCTGTTTCCTTCAATAATCAATCAACTGTAACCCAGTAACTTTTAGCAAGGTTACTTTAGCTTGACTTTTCATTTCTAGGTGTTATTTCCTTACATCAGTCAGTAAGGCTTCATACGTGGCTGTTACTTAACGTGGTTTTAGCAGAATACTGTAGTTTTATAAGGAGTTTTAAGTCTAAACAGATAGTTTTGGTAGTCCTCTATAGGAATCTGCAGTGATAATTAGCATTCCCTGATTATTTTTTATTTCATGTATTTCTTAACCCATAGTTAAAAAGCAGGGCAAGCTTAGGGTAACTATCTTCCCATCAGCACTATGATCTTGCTAGATAAATAAAGTTTAATATTGGAAAACCTCACTGGTTTGCCTTTTGCCATCCTCTCCTTTGCAAAAGGACAAAGCCTTTCCAGACTTCATATCTAAATAAAAGAGGGCCAGAACCATTTGTCTTGTCACGAAAATCACAAAGTTTGCAGTAACGTTAGTGTGGAGTTGCAGCAGATAAGGGGTTTAACATGCCTTCTGGAGTTTTGTGGGTGAGGCAGGTTTTAAAAACAGAGATGCAGTATTGTGTTGGAGTAGAAACAAGATTGTATCTCTGTGATAGAAAAACCCCTTAAAAAATTACAGAGAGTGACATGGGAAGAATTAGGTTGTGTTTGCTCATTCGTGCTTCACTATGCTTTGGGGCAAAAGATGAAGAGTGTTGCACTGAATTTTAGGGCTGGAAGAAAGATTGTTTTAATCTTGATTAGAAGAAGGGGCGGTAGTGGTACCCAGAATAGCTCCAGCTGTATCTCTACTTGTCAGGGTTGTGCTGAGGAGTCTTACGGCCCAGAAATAATAGTGAGCCAAAGTGAGAAGACCTGGGATGGAGCAGCAGTGAGTTTGAACGTTGCAGCTTTTCAGCTGTTATCTGTACATGACTGCAGGTGACATGTTTGCCTCTTTTAGTTAAGGCAGAAAGGAGTCCTGTCTTAATTCTTCACACCAGTCGGGCTTTGATTCTGGATGATGTGAAAAATACAAGGAGCTCTCCAAGGAGCAGGTGACCCTGCTTTATGGTACCTGCCTTACTTCTTATTAGGCTGTCTTTGCAGACATCGCATCAGTGGTTTTTGATCTTCCAACAAGAGCTGCTGTCACCCTGGCAGCCTGTAGTTTATTCAGATGCAGTGATTTCTTTATCAGAACTGGTTTGGTAACAGGTTACCTCTTACACTTTATCTCTGCTCACGCGAGCTTGCAGTGCAGTTCAGCTACAGCAGCCACAGGTATTCTTAACCTGTGTTACAGGTTAAGTGTTACATGCAAGATGCTTATGCTGATCAAACTGTGGACTGTTTCCTGGGTGAGCTTTAATGTCTTGCAAATCCCTTGAGCCATCAAGCTTTCCCAACATAAATGGGTCAGGTGGCCTTTTCAGCTACTTGACCGTGACTGATTCCCAATGTGTGGAAACGTATGCTGTGCAGAATTTTGGTATTCCCTTTGCTTGATCATGGTTTCTCTTTAACCAGGAGGGTTCCTGATCTGGTGGCAGGTGGTTCCCCTCTTAAAATGATATAATCTGTTTCTCAGCTGTTATTATTTATATTCATGAATGAATATTTATATACACATGAAACTGAAAGACAGCTCTCTGGAGCAGATGAAAAGCTAGATATTAAGTCTTGATTGATATATAAGGTAAAACTGTTAATAAATGTTTTAATAAATATTTTAAGATTGATCACTTAATACATAGGAATAACTGAGGTGGCAGTCAGAACTAGTTGTTGGTGTAACTGCTCCCCTGAGGTTCTGTGAAAAAGGGTAGGAATTTGGGAAAAGGAAGGTGTAGCGTGAATTTTTTCAGGATTTCCCAGAAGTGCTGACATGTCCACATGCTTTAAGCATGTGCTTGCTTTGACCGAGTGGAAATCTCCAATTTTTTATTAAATGTTGATTTCCTGTGTGATGTTACATCTTGATGTCACACTGCTGGGCCTCTCTGGTGAGGTCACTCTCAACGCTGTAGCAGAGCTGCCTGTTTGGATTGGCTCTGGTCAGGAGAGTCTCCACTGTAGGTAGACCTGCTTTTAAAATTCATTTTATTCTTTCGGCTTTCCCTTTTAAAAAATAAGCCTTGTTGTTGTCTCTTTGCAAGAAGATCTTCTTTTAGTTCAAGTTTGGTACTGCAAGTCACAGTAGTGTTAAGCAGCAGCATCACTTTAGGGATGACTGCAGAAGTCCCACATGACCTTGCACACCTGAGCTCATCTCTACTCTTTGTGTTGGAAGAAGTTGCTTGTTGTGAAGTACAACACAGACCAGTGGGAGGCACCTGGCCTCTCGTGGGACATCACTTGTTCAGCACTTTATAATAATAGTCTGAGTGTCTAGTGATGGGAAGATTTCAGCTGGTCCTGGGGCATTGGCCAGCACTGTCACCAAATGATTGGATTTCTTACTCTGTTTGCCCCAGTACGTGGTATAAAGTCAGCTCAAAGGAGGTGCTCACAAAGTTGCCAGGTACTGTTTTGCTGTCTATGCTCCTGCATTGTCTTATTTTGTCTTAAGTCATATTAAGTGCATTAGAGAGCAGCATGTACTTTTTCTTAAAGTAGAAAATTATTTTCAATTTTATAGTTTAAAACAGAAGATCTGGACTAGGAGCCTAGAATCCAATATTTCTGGAACAGTGAAGTGACAGCAAAGAGTAAACCCGATTTCGCATATACTCTTAACTCCTTAAGAGCATTTGATTGCAGTAGTTTTTCTTTCGATGCTGATAGTAGATCAATGTAGTTATTTTGTAAATTAATAAGCCATCGTGGCATTTAATGTGACTCCTGCTTTATTTATTCCGACTGCATTTATTGTCTTTAGCGTCAGTGCTGCCATAAATTGTGGAAACTAATTTTGCTTGTCTTCTGCCTGCAGTCTCATGATAGCTGTGCTCTAGCAATAGCTAACACTGCTGTAGCACAATTGAGGCATATTTTTTCGGTAGGTGTCTACTTAAGATCAATAGGATGTTTCCAAAATACATTGTCATTTATGTGTCTTTTTGGTAGTTCTCAGTGCTTGACAATAGATGTTTACGATGTCATCTTCTGTCTCAACTGAGTGTAAGTGCCCTGACTATGAAAAGCATGAACTTGAGGTTTTGCGTGATGTGACAATGTACTAAGAGCAGAGTCGGGCGGCAAGTGTGTGGCTTACTCAGATGGAGAGCATGCCTGGTGTCAAGCTGTATTGCTGAGCTGATCTGCCCTTGTTCAATAGCAACTAAAACCAGAACTCATTACAGTTTTGGTAATTCCTGTTGAAAGAGTGAGAAGATGTTATGTGTGCTGAGTAGAGCAGTGTTGGATGTAACCGTGTAACTGCTCTTCACACTCTGGCTTGTAGATCAGCTAAACAAAAGCCGGTGGTACACAGCCTGCTCCAGCACCGATGTCGTTAGACTGCCTCTCCTTGTTCCATTTGATTTGTGCTTGTGGTTATAGTAATGAAAGTGGCTCTGGAGCACAGAGGTCAGGCAGTTGAAGAATGGGTCTGAGTTTTAAGATAAAGTCCTGATCAGCATTTCACTTTTAACATCTTTAACACCCAGATGCCTCCTAGGACTGAAGTGGCCTTTGGTAAGGTTTTTCCGATCAGCCCCACCTACATATCTGCTGGCAGTGGAACTAACTGGGAGCAGCCGGCCTGAGAAAAAAGCCACTTGGGAGAGAAATTTGCATCCCCGTCTGTCTATTTAGATGCAGCACTTTCCCCTCAGACCTTTCTAATTTGTGTTGGTTTTGTCTGTTCTCCTGGGTAAGAAGGAAGCCACAGCAGATTGGACTGACTGACCAACAGAGCGTGTGGTTTTATTGCTTTGGTTTTAGAGGAGAATAGTGCTAGGAAAGCAGCATGCTGCAGGCTAGATGGACTGCCACACTCTGATCCCTAGAGTTTGATATGCTGGGCAGTAGGAGGCCTCCCGATTCACTGCTATTCAGGTCCATGCTGCAAGTGTCACTCTAGGCTCTAGAGAGATTGCCTGTGTTTGCCAGTCCAAACCAGATCTAACATTGCTAAGCAAAGGCAAATGGAGTAAGCCTCATTTAAAATAACAGTGGTTGCCCAAGAAGAACCAAGTTAACCTCACAGAACAACTTTTTTCTTGTATCCTGAGCAGTAAGCGAAATAGTCAGGCTGAAGAGCCATCTCTGGTTTGAACAACTGGTGCGCTTTGAGCTGGGAGGCAGCAGCTGTGGCTGTTCTATGGCTTCACAAATTCAGAGTGGTGGTTGTGCCTGTGCCAGGGCTGTGGTTTACCAAATGGTTTTTCAGCTTTGCAAGAGCAGAAGACTTGAAAGCGATACTTAAAGGCTGATGACATTCTCTGTCTGGTGGCCTACCGCTGTGGTGGTCTTGTGTTGGATCTGGCATCTTCACCACAGTGTACACTGTAGTTTTCAGGTAAAAGTGAGTAGATATTTCCTTTCTGAGTAAGCATCTCCAGCTGACCTCATCCTGCAGAGCAGATAGTTCTAGATAAAGTAATCTTTCCCATACTATTCAGTGAGTGCTAAGAGGAGGGGGAGATCCACTCAGCCTAAATCAGTACAGAGTGATGCTGAATGATCTTCACAATGGACATTGCTTTTTTTTCATCTGACGAAAACTATAGAGAACAGGCATTCTGCTCTTGACAGCAACTGATGGATGCTGCTCGTAGTCTGAACAGTGATCTGGTTCTTACATTGATTAAAATGTGTTTGTGCCCTGCTAGAACAGAAGGGAAAATTTGATGTGGTGAGCACAAATGAACTTCCGTATGACTCTACTGTGAAACTGAAACAGCTCTTTTCAATATGTTTTGGGTTCGGTTTGTATTCCTGCACCATGGTAAATGAAGTTGTGGTACCTTTAAAAGTAGCTGAAGTCAAGATATTCATTCAACACAAGAAGCTGAAGTATGTTTCTCAAGTGTTTTTTTTCCTAGATACAAGTTCAGTGGAGTTTCAGAGGTACCAGACTGTGCTATAGTGTAAACACAGCTGCTATGAGTAAAATAGTTTTAGTCTTCTCTAACATATACAAGTTCAGTGTTAGTGTAATTATAGATGCTTGTTTTATTAGCTGTTAGTCTGCCTGTCAGCTCTCTTGCCAGACTAAACTGATGAAATACACTGTATGCCTGGCCTTCCATTAACTGATAAAGGATGCGCTGCTGCAGCTTCACTGAGAACCCAATGTCTTCTGGTCACCCAAAGGAGTGAATAAGGGGGTTCCTTCCTCACACTGTCATACAGAAAGTGATGTGCAAGCCATGTTATTTACACTAACTCATTTATATAACAGCCCTGAACATTTGATGCAGTTGCATGTACTTCAAATACCAGCAGAGATAAGATCATCTTGTGTTCAGCACTCAATTGGAAACTGGTCAGGACCAGTTAATCAGGCTCTAGTGAACGCTGATAGAAATAACTGCTCCAAGTGCTTGTCAGTACTGCTGTCATCAGGGAAGCAGAGGTACCCATTGTCTATGGAGAGCTTATAACTTTGAACTTTGTTTTGGTTGCTCTGTTAAGACTTTCATTTCCTGGGGATCTTTTCCTAAGTGAAAGGGTTTTTTTCATATTTCTACTTTGTAACTTATGAAGGACAACTTACCTAATAGATAAATTGAACGGCCTAATGATAACATTTAGCTGCTAATGCAAACCCCTGCATGGCTGTGCTTATTTCAAATCATCTGGGTGTAATGATTCTCTCACCAGAACAAGCTTTGTGGAGATTCCTTCCATATATCAATGTCTCTCAGTTCCACAAGTTCTTAGATTAAAAAGGTTCACTGTACCGTTCAATCCTTACAATAATTCAAATATCATTTAACCAAACCACAGTTCAACTTTGTGTGAGACCATACAGTGATTGAACACGTAGAGCTTGTCAAATATCAGTATCGCATATTTAACAGCAATGACTTCGTGCTGGTTGCAAATGATTTTTTGCCTTGAAGACTGTAGTGTGTCGATCCCCCAAAGCTACCTGTAAGGTGTTTTTCTCAGTTCACAGGGTGTTGTCTGCACATGTAGAGCTAGTGGGTAAAAGGAGGAAGGGGGAGATGGCAGCTTGGTGGTGGTGAGTAGGTGATCAGTACATGCTCTGCGGTGGAAAGCATTGCTGCTCAAAGATAATGGGGGGAAAAAAGGATTTGAGGCTGCAAGAGCATTGCTAGGGACTGATGCTGAAAGATATTGGTTATTGCTGAAGTACAGTTAAGTTGAAAGTATGATTCAAGCTGTTTATCACTTTGATGTGTACTGAAAGTAGCTGTGTAGCTCTTAAGTCAGATTGCATTGATGGGTGAAGTCCTCATCTGAATGTGTGCTGTCAGACTGGGGCTTCTTCCTGGGCTAGAATCACAGAATCATCAAGGTTGGAAAAGACCTTCAGTATCAAGTCCAGCTGTCCGCACTTGCAACCTCCAACCACTAAACCATCTCCTGAAACACCATGTCTGCCTGTTTGTTGAACGCCTCTAGGTATGGTGTCTGCACCCCTTCCCTAGGCAGCCTGTTCCAAGGCCAGTCCACTCCTTCTAGCAAGACATTTGGACAATTCCCACAACTGGAATATAGGGCCCAGTTGCCGTTCTGCACTGTCTTCAGCACCTCAGTGTCCTTCCTATACTG
Organism: Upupa epops; assembly: GCA_013397515.1. NCBI lineage: Eukaryota > Metazoa > Chordata > Aves > Bucerotiformes > Upupidae > Upupa > Upupa epops. Next base: position 66,802 of record VZRI01014154.1, on the reverse strand, counting down.
CCCAAAACTACACCCAGTACTTGAGTGTGTGGGTCACCTCCTTGATCTTACTGTGTTGCGGGGCAGCATTACAGCATGTGGGTACTAGAGAATGCTCTGCTAGGCTGTCGGCATGTTCAGTGGCCACCACTCCGAACTCTGCTCCATGGCTGTAGAACAAGCTTATGTTTAAGCAGCTGCTGTGCATGCCATCTCAGCAAGAGCAGGGTCTCTAAGCTACATGTCATTCTGCTGTGGCAAGTTAGCTCCTGCTTGAGAAGTTTAGAGAGCTTGTGTAAATGAAGAAAGTATGTGTTTTGTTACTCCAGGCTCTGTAGCTGCTGCCATGTGTTTAAATATTTTTCATGACTTCATCAGAATGGACCCTTTGCTTCATCATGCTGCACTATTCCTGTGGGTGTTGCTGCCCCAGCAGATTGCAGAATTGGTGCAGGCTGTGGTGGCCAGGATGATGTGACACTGACAGGTTTATTACAGATAACTGAACGTCAAAATCTCATTCATCTCTGCTGCCAGAATTCAGTGCTGTGCCTGATGGGGAAGATTAAGGGGGTAGTAATTTCTTACAAATCTTAGAAATGCAAGGACCTTTAGCCTAGACATAGTGTCTTGTTGGGTTTTTTCGGGGTGGATTTGCTCCAGTGGAAGGTTTTAGAGTGGGGTAGGAATGAATGAGTGGGTGTGGAGCTGCTGTTCTGGGGGCAGTGCAGCCTTACTCTAGTTATGCAAGTGACTATAGCCATCTAAAAGCAGATAAGGGGTATAGCCTAGAAGCAAACATCTTTTTGAGATGTTTTCTTGTTTCATGTTGAGGCTCCACACTGAGGAGCTCTCATTCTCAAGGAAAGTTTGACCTTTTCTTCCAGGTTCCTTTTTTTCTGTAAAATCAAAGCACACATTGAGGCAAGAACTTGCTTGAACATTGTTAGTGCTTTGATTTTTGGTCTTAGTCGTTGTTCACTAGTTTGTGGAAGCACGGGGCAAGTGGTGCATTTTCTGCAGTGCTGATTCAGGGTCCCGTGATGTCCCCTGTGTCTTTGCTGACTGCAGGTGCGGAGGTGAACAAAGCCATTTCATGAGTGTCATGCTTTGTGTCAGGGTAGTTTGAACTGGAAGTGTGAGGCAGCTCTGTGCTTTCAGGTCCTTTCACACAATGAAAATCTTGACTCTGTTTCATCTTCATCTGAGAATGAGTACTAGACTGAAATCAAATTTATTGGGGGGAAAAGCTCTGAAAACTTGAACATAAAGTTTTCACCTTCACGCTGATTTCTGAGACACAAGCTCCCTCCTGCTTTTTACACCTTTTCTCCTGTTCAGAGACAGCTCTTTTCAAGAGCTGCGCTGAGCACGCTGTGGTTTTCCCGGAGCCAGCATAAAGCCCCACTGCATAATGCAACCGGTTTGAGGTAGAAACACTCAGTAGAAGTTTTTTTTTCTCTCAGTAANACTGCAGGTGCGGAGGTGAACAAAACCATTTCATGAGTGTCATGAACAGTCAGTAGAAGTTTTTTTTTCTCTTAGTATCTGAATTTTGTCACAGTCACTGAGGTACTAATGAACCAACTTGTAATTAACATCAACGAAGGTCTGACTCAGTTGTTACTGAAATAGGGCAGTAATTCTGGTAGCAGCATGTGTAGGGTTTGGTACCATCCTGTGTTGAAGACAGATTGTGGAAAGTTAGAGATAAGAGAGTAAAAATCGTTTAGAGCTGACAGTTTAGGAAGCTGTGAAAAATATTTACAGTGTTTGTTGTAGTAATGAATGTTGTAAAGTTAAGGGATGCAGGAGACGAAAAAGTTCTTTGGGATGTTTGAACCTTTAATCACATCAGAGGTAAATGCAATGGATTTGTTCAGCTGAAGCTTCTAGTTATTAAGGAAACTGTGTGTTGGCCTGGAGTGGCTGTTGCGTGTGGAAAAGAATGAATCATAAAGTCATTTAGGTTGGAACAAACCTTTAAGATCATCAAGTCCGACCATGCACTGTGCTCTACTAAGTCCACTTGCAGACCCCCCCACTGAACCCTGTTCCCCAACACCACATCTCCACAGCTTTTGAACACCCCCAGGGATGGTGACTCAACCCACTTTCTGGGCAGCCTGTTCCAAGGCCTGACAGCCCTTTCAGTGAACAGATTGTTCCTAATGTCCAACCTAACCCTCCGCTGGTGCAGCTTGAGGCCCTTTCCTCTTGTTCTGTCAGCAGTCACTAGTGAGAAGAGAGCAGCTCCTGCCTCTCTACAGTGTCCTCTAAGGTAGTTCTTGTTTGCTTTTTGTTTTCGTGAAAAGTTTGCCAGAGTGAGATTTGCATAGGCAACTATTTCATTTATTTTATTTGTTTTTACTACTTTTTTCTCTTTATTATTCAGATGTAGGAAGTGCTTTCTGTCACCCTGAATTGCTGGTAAATGGCCTTGTGAGCAGGAATTTTAAATGCAGAAGAGATTTGCTGCAACAGAGCAGTAAAGAAATCACCCAATTGTCTCTGAAGCATCTGATAGACCTGATCTCCAGCTCCTTTCCATCCAGAGATGGAAATCTCTGGACCAGCTAGTTACTGCTCGAAAGATAAAATGTTGTTTCTGAAGCAACCAAATGTTTTTAGGTGCTCATTCTTCACCTTTCCTGCCTCTGTTCTTCCAGCACGGTTGCAGCGGCTGCTTTTATGGACCACCCTCCCCACCCCCCACCAGTTTCTCTTTTCCTTCTTCTCTACTTCCCCGTCTCCTCAATTTCCTGGGTATCATGGGGAAGAACCCAACATTCTTCCCTTGTCAAGGCTTTTCTTTTCAAATTTAAGCTTTTCAGGCACGATAACTCTTTAAGTACGTGTGATGCCATGCTTCTGTGGTTGGGGGGTTGAGTGGTTCTAAAAGTTAGCATTTTCTTGTTGTCTGGTGGTTCCGCTACTGAATGCAAGCAGCACAGAGTGCTGTTCGAAAGCACAGTCAAGCTCCACAGTCAGCAAGGGTGGAAAAAGAACTTGCACCACTAAATGAGCTCATGCAGTCTATGATGTTTAGTGGTGTAGGGTCTAGGTAGACAAACAGCTCAGGGTTTCAGAGTGAGGTTTGAACAAGGAAAGCTCCTGCTATCCCTTATTCACTGAGTTTGCAGTATGGGAAGCACAGATGTGTGGTTCTGTATGTTGTGGCCTTTCACAGTGCCCTACTCTGCAAGGCCATGAGAACACTAGTTGGGTTTTTCCAACTGAAGTGCTTTCTAGCAGCACTTTGACCTGCTTTGTACAGGCCCACTCTTTGTAGTGCCCTCCACAAGTTGGTCCTCTTTGTCTCTAGGGAATCCTTGCTGCGCTGTAAAGCTGGTTTGCTCTGGCATCTGATCTCCCTGACCTCCACACCAGTGTTGTTTTCATCTCTGTCGTATTTTGATAGCTTGCCTTTTAGAGAGCTACAAGTTAGTTCCTTTTGCTTGGCAGGTGAAGAGCCTGGATGCAGTTCACTGTCACCATAACCTAACTGTGGCTCCTCTGTGTCTTCTCTTTGCCTTCTTGCCTTGAGCATTGAAAGCTTAAAAAAATAACCTGTCCTCTTTTAGCTGTGCTCCAAGAATTAGCATCAATATGAGTGTGGATGGGTAGGCACTTGTTAAAGTGCAATATGTCATTTTTCTGTGGAGAAGAAATAGCTCACACGGGTCATGTACAGCACAAAGCTGGGAAATAAATTCAGGGGAATTAAAATTCAGGTGGAGTTATGCAGGTTGCCTTATTTGAATATTTAAATTTTCTGTAGCTTTTTGATGACTGCTTTATCGTTGTTTTCCATATATATGCTATGATGCTCATTTACTGCCTTCTCTAATCACTTACTTAGCAAATATCAGTGCTATAAATAAATTGGCATTTGCTGGAGACAGAGTTTTGTAAGTTAAATGAGAAAGAAATTCTCCCTTTGAAGAAGTGTTAGCTGTGTCGGGTGGTCAGGATTTTCTCTACAGGATTATTAAAAGGAGAGGATGAATTGTGCATTTTCCTCTCCTATTTTCTGATTGCAGAGTCCCAGAAAGTTAGGGATTGGAAGGGATCTTGAAAGATCACTCAGTCCAACCCCCTGCCAGAGCAGGATTCCCTAGAGCAGATCCCACAGGAATGTGTGCAGATGGGTTTTCAATGTCACCAGACTCCACAGCCTCCCTGGGCAGCCTGTTCCAATGCTCTGTCACCCTCACAGTGAAAAAGTTTTTCCTTATGTTACATGGAACTGCCTATGCTCCAGCTTGTACCCTCTGCCCCTTGTCCTATCACTGGACACCACTGAGCAGAGCCTGGCTCCTACCTCCTGAACAGCTGCCCTTTCCATATCGATCACCATTAATGAGGTCACCCCTCAGTGTTCTTTTTTCTCTTTTTGGAGACCCAGCTCCATCAGCCTTTCCTCATCAGGGAGATGCTCCACTCACTTCATCATCTTTGTGGCTCTGCACTGGACTCTCTCAAGCAGTTCTATGTCCTTCTGGAACTGAGGGATCCAGAACTGGACACACTATTCCAGATGCGGTCTCACCAGGGCAGAGTAGAGAGGAAGGAGAACCCCACGATCTCCTAAACACTCCCATTCTGATCCACCCCAGGATGGCATTGGCCTTCTTGGCCACAAGAGCACATTGCTAGCTCATAGTCATCCTGCTGTCCAACCAAGACCCCTGATCATACAGACCACGCTTCCTCAGTTCAGCTGCGAGGATGCTGTGGGAGATAATGTTGAAGGCTTTACTGAAATCAAGGTAAACCACATGCACTGCCCTGCCATCATCTGTCCACTTGGTTATGTCCTCGTAAAAGGCTGTGAGATTGGTTAAACATGACTTTGCCTTAGTAAAGCCATGCTGACTACCCCTAATGACCCTCTTGTCCTTGATCTGCCCAGACAGCACCTAGGACAAGTTGTTCTATCACCTTTGTAGGGATAGTGGTGAGGCTGACCAGTCTATAGTTACCAGGGTCTTCCTTCTTGCCCCTTTTGAAGACTGGAGTGACATTTGCCTTCCTTCAGTCCTCAAGCACCTCTCCTGTTCACCATGACTTAACAAAAATGATGGAGAATGGCCTAGTGATGACTTTTGCCAGCTCCCTCAGCACCCATGGGAGCATCATATCAGGGCCCATGGATTTGTGGGTGTCTAGATTGCTGATACTGGCTAAAAGAGTACTTTGCTCTTCTGCCTAGTGTTTGATGTATTGCCTTAAAGAAAAAGAGATCTCTGGGTATTGTCTCATGATGCAGCTCTGTCAGTGTAGAGGTAGGCTCTTGAAAAGCAGCAGTGCTGCTTGTCACCATCTGTGACCATACAGTTGTGCTCTCATTCTCTGCCGTGGGTCATGTCTTAATCCTACAGTCAGCTGTTTCTTCTCCTCAACAGGAAACTAAAAGTTGACTTTTTTTTTCCTTATTCCTTCCTGGTCAGATCATACCTTGGCTTGTTTGGTGCTTCTGTGCTGTCTGCTAAATAATTCAGATGTTTCTGTCTAGTACTCGCTATCACTGGCTTTGCGGTTAGTGTCTGAGTAGACTTGTGTTTGTCACCATTGGGGAAAACACAATTATTCTTGCTGTTCTGCTCTGAAGCCCCAGTACTACTTAACAGATAGCAGCGCTTGAGCAGCTTGTGTAGGCACCCATCAGGCTGCTGAGTGGCTTCTCATCCAGTTCCACCTTGGGCTTTCCTGCTCTTGCAGGAAAATGGCAGAACTCTGCCTGCAGATTGACCATTTCCCATCTGGGAGGGATAGATTCTGCACTGGACTGGTGAGTCTGGTTGAGTCCATTTTAAGGTCACTTAGATGAGTTTAATTGGAGGTGATGATACTCAAGATTTCCTACTTCTGCGAGGACGTGACATTTCATTAGCAACACTGTCTTTGGAAGACATCGAGCAGCTCAGCTCTAAGCACATCTGCAGGTAACAGCACTGCAGTTGTTGGACAGTGCACAGGAAACGGGTTGGAGATTAAAGTGAAGACCTGACTGCCAAACTCAAACTGCACAAGGTGTTTTTGGAACAGTTGCTAGAAGTCAGGACATAGGATAACCTGACCTCAGCACCCTTTTTTGTTAGGAGATCTTTAAATGTGCACTATAGGAACTGGAGTTTTGTCTCATTTAGGATGTCTGACTCAAGGTAGCAGTTTGTACCAAAAGTTTGGACAGAAAGCAAGTATATTTAAGAAAAGTGGAATTGGAAATGCTTAAATTCCTATTTGGAGACCTGAGCAAAAGAATGGTGTAGTGTAGCATACTTCAAACTGGTGCCTAAGCTGGGCTACTGGGGGAAGAAAAGAGACTTAGGTCCGTAAGGGAGACATGAAACCTGCTACTGTTCAGGCACGGATGCTGCTGATGTTTCTGTACTGTGCTAGCAGTGGACTTGGTGAAGTAGGCCAGTCACAGGTCACAGGAGCGGTGTAGAGGAGGAGGAGGAAGGTGGGTGGGTGTCCTCACTGTTTCTCATTCCCAAGCTGGCTTAAAGCAGGGGCACTGAGAGCTCTCCCTGCAGTGAACTGATACCTGGACAAGCTGACATTTTCATCTTGAACTGCTACAGACATCTACTCCATCCTGAGATGTTTGATTAATCCTCTTCCCAAGAGTGCTTTACTGGGCCCCAGGGAGAAGGGGTGGACACACAGACCCTGCGCAGAGTACATCACAAGGACTCTGTGCCTGTTGCTGGCTCTGAGGAGACAGTGGGGAGAGGGGAGAGTGGAGTAGGGTTCCTGTTGATGCTATGATAGGATGCTGTGATAGTGCTGGCACCTGCCCCATCTGCAGTGCTATTTGGTAGAGTTCCAGGACTTCTGTGATAATGAGGTGTTGCTTCTCACAGTAATGAAGCAGTAAGATTAAGCTATGGAAATAAAAACCTGAGGCATAGAAGTTCTGAAGCGATGGTGTGCTTTGAAACATAACCTGGAGAAGAAAACAACACAACAGGCCTGGAGTCCTGATTCTAGAAAGTTTATAGTCTCATTTACTCTCCAGAGTGAGAGATTTTTTCATCTGAAATGAAAAACTGCCCGTTTAGCAAGGCCTGAGTGTGATGGGTGCTCTTGATGAGTGTCTCGGTTTTGGAAGACAGGTATCAGTTAAGGAAAGCTGGAGTCTCCCTTGGAATGGAGACTGTCAACCCCCTCCCTCCAGAATATTATAATTTTGCTATTTAAGGGCTTTCAGGCAAAAAGATTTGGGAAAAAAGAATAACAGTTCTTTACTAAGAATATTAAAAATACCAATAGTATACACAAGCAAACAAACAAAAGAAGGTCCTAGGGACCCTGACAGAGTCAACCTGACACCCTGTTAGTCAGGGTGGTGGCTGCAGTCCTCCTGGAGCGATGGATGTGGCTCNAATGGTCAGCTCCCCCCACTGGGTGAAGCGTCTCACAATGGGATGATATGAGCCTTAATGGTCCATCAGCAGAAGATAGATAAGAAACATTGCCCCACCTGGTTTTAACAGTTGGGCCAGTAAAAGGCATTCACTCCCCCATCCCCCTGGAGTTACAAGAGACAAAACTACATAGCTTCTCAACTGCTTTCAACAGATGAAAATAGAATACAATGTTTTAATTTTTTTTTTTAATTCCATAACCCAAGACAATGTGGCAGCTCTGTAGCGAGTGTTAAATGATAGTTGGGCATCATCATCACTTTAAAAAAAATCCTCCCTCCACTCCCAGTATATTAGCTCCAGCAGTTGAATTCACTAGTCAGGCGAAGGTTTTAATAGTAAGCAGCAGAGCTGAGCCTTGCTAGGGCTGGTGATACTTGACTTCACTTGCCAAAGGCAACTTCTACAGCCACAGGCTTTTCCTGCATTATTTCTCTGTTCTGTAGCCTGTGCTGACTACACAGGAGTGAGTTACTTTCCTTTTAAGACAGTGGAGGAGTTGTGCATGTGTTTTGGTCCAGCTAGGTGTGATGCAATGAGTGCTGTTGGTAAAGCTGCCTCATCTGCTTCTGCAGGTGGATTTGCTTGCATGAGCGTTTCTTTTAGTGCCGCTGCTTGTAAAAATAGGTTTTCTGTCGTGGGACAGCAGTTTGATTTGTGGCTGCATATGTCTGTATAGACTGTCATTATCACGCATAGAAACAAACACAGTTTCCTCATTAAGGTTTGTTTTTCAGTGCAGTTATTTAAATTGAAATGATGTTGGACCAAAGCTATGGTCTCTGAAAGCAGGTATTTGCCAGCTTCGTTTTTGCTGTAGCCTGCTGTTGGCAATTGGACCAACAAGGGTGAGTTGCTTGCTAAGGGAAGAAAGACTAACTCTCCTAGTCTGTAAAGAAGTGTTAACGAGAGGCTGCTTCTTTTGCCCTGCAATATCAGTGCCAATATTTTCAAAATAGGAACCTCGGGTTAGACCAGCGAGTCTGTTTTAAAGGCAGATCCGAGCAGTGGCTGTAATTTGACGAGTGGCATGTGCCAAAGAGCACCAGATGAATTGGAGATGCATTGGAGTACCTGCAGGGGGGGGAAAATGGGATCATTAACTGGATGCCAGTGTGTTGAACTGTAAACTCCTGTATTGGTAGGATGTAGAGTAACCATGTTAGGAATAAATGGCCTTGATGTGAAGCTTGTTGGTACTTACAGTAGACCTCCAATGCCTGGAGGGTGTGTAGGCCCTCACTGTCTGCTCAGGGCTGGGTTTCTTCTGTGGTTGTGTTGGGATTCAAGGGAGAGTTGCTCTTTCTGTGTGTAGCTTGTGGTTTAGAAGCTCTTCTGAGTGAACTATCTTAACTTCCTCTGTGTTGTATACTATTTTGGTGACACGACAAAGGAAACAAGTAGGAGTATGATTTTGTAGGTTAAAGTCAGATTTCATATAATTTACAGTCTTTAAAAGATTACATTTATAAAGTACCTTCCTTCCCCCTCTGTATCTTCTTCAGTTGTTGTATTGTCTGCACTGGTGACATCCACTGGTGGTTCTCTACGATAGGAGCTCAAACAGGATTTGGAAGATCGCACAGGCTGTTTTCCCTTGTCATGCTCAGATTTTATTCAGACTTTCTTAGAATGTGTGCATGGAATAGCTGTCGCCAGAGAGGACTTCTTTGAATAAGCAGAGCCTCAATGCAGCGTTATGGAGCTATTTATTGTACCTTTGCTAGGACTGCATTGACCGTCATAATTCACACGCAAGACTGACATCCTTTGTGAGTGGAAACTGTTTTCCAAATCTGGTGTTCTAACAGCTGAGGTTTTGTAGGTTTCTCTAGTAATTTTCAATTTTCAGGAACTGACAGCTGGATTTGTTAATTTACTAAAACTCTGTGTGCAGTGAGTGTACTACTAGGTTTAAACCACTCTCTTCTCACACAGTGGAGAGCTGAGTGCTGTATCCTTATTTACATTCAGCCATCAGTAGTTTGTTTTCTATCACTTGGCACTGGAAATGTTCTTCCTTTTGGAGCTAATACTTCCTCGATGCTCATGTAGTTGGCTTTGCCACCTGTAGCTTCCCACAGGTTGCCCCCTCTGGCTCTGCACTGGAGATCTCAAATCTTTGCTCTGGCTCAGGGTTGCTTCTTGGACAGCACCCAAGTGAATTCTGTGCATTTTTATTTCAAGACCAGTGGTAACTCTGTTGACAGAAAGTTATTTCCCTTAAGTGTATGCCAGGATACAGTTTATGTCATGCAGTTACTCTGGGGAAGCTGAGTACTGCTGGTTATGGTGGTGTACGTGTTACTTAAGGACTGCTCAAATTAAGTTGAAAAGGTTCCTTAGCCTGCCCCATACACTTCAGTTGGCAGTTTGTCTCTTGTGTATCACTATCTGTGGGGTAGCCCTTGGTATCACGTCATTATGCCCTCAGGGACAAGATACTTAAATGCACTTGAGATTCAGAAGTAGAGATAGGAGTAATTTTCTGTCTATTTGAGCACTGTAATTTATTTCACCATTAATTATACTGCCTGTTACTGGCAGAGTATGTACATTCATGATGCTCCAGCAGTGGGGGTTGGACTTAGATGATCTTTCGAGGTCCCTTCCAACACGTACCATTCTGCGATGTCTTATTCATACGGAGGATAAAAAGTTGCCAAGCTGTTGTCTGGAACTTGGGAGCAGAAGGAACTTGACATCCTTCCTTGTCTCTTTATTCAGCTTGTTACTTTAGGCTATGAAGAGCTACAGAGGGGCTTTTTACAAGGGCAGGGGCTAAGAGGACAAGGAGTAATGTTTTTAAGCCGCAAGATGAGATTTGGAGGACAGAGATTAGGAAGAAGTTGTGTAGTGTGAGGGTAGCAAGACTCTGGAACAGGTTACCTGGAGAAGTTGTGGAAGCTCCAAGGCGAGGTTAGATGGGGCTCTGAGCAACCTGATCTAGTAGGGGGTGTCCTTCCCCATGCAAGGCTGGAATTCTTTGATCTTTGAGGTCCCTTCCAACTCCAACTTTTCTGTGATTCTATGAAAACAGAGCTGTATTTTCTGTCTGATGTCTTTATTCTCCGCTATTCTTGTAGCCTGTATGCAGTAGAAAGTAGATGGAGGAAGCACACTAATGCTGGGGATTCTGCATTTAAAAGACAAACCAAATCATCAATTACTTGGGAAAAAACCCTACTATCTTAAATGTTAAAGAATCAAACTATGCAATTCTTAATAGGTTGCATTTGCAACCAGTAATAAATACGAAGGACCTTTTTGGGACACACTGTTGTGTGGTGTTCCCCTGTAGAAATGAATGTGCCAGCTTTCCAGGGGTGCCTGAATTAGCTGGGAACAGAGCTGGGACTTTCACATTCTCACCTGGATTTCCTGTGTAGTCCCTTGGAAACTGCGTTTCCAGCTGGGTAGCTTAGCGCAGGTTGTAAAGACTGATGTTGTAATTTGTTGAGCTGGACCTGAGATTCATCATTTATTAACCAAGCTTTCCAGTGTTAGGTGTGTTGCGTGTAGCCAGGCATATCCAGGAGGTAGGTAAAATCCTCGAAGCAACTGGACTTCAGACAGGGATTGGATTTGGAAAACTCACATAAATGGCCTTAACCTAAATGAAGGGAACACTGTATTGTGTTTTTGGGGTCTCCACAGCAGATCCTTTATCTCTAGTGTATTTTCTGATCATGTCTTTAGCACTGTTGTGAACGTAAGGCGTGTTCTTCAATGTGGTTCTCTTGAGGAGTCTCAGGGCTGCTGTTGCAGTGGGAAGGATGAACAGCTTGGAGTTCTCTTCTGCTGGAATAGTTTTAAGGAAAGTAGTTGGGAAATGCAAAGATGGAACTGTTAGGAGTTCTGGTCTGTGAGCGACGAGTGAGGGGCAGGTGTGGTACAGAAACAGAGTCAGTTGTAATAATTAATCAAACTCTGTTGATAGTGGTTCTATTTGCATTTTTTGTGCATAAATAATCTTTATGTTCAGTGGGTTTTGTTCTCAGAGACCATACAGGAGCTGTTCAGATAAGAACACTTGAGCATTTTCTTGACAGGAAAAAAGAGGAAAGGGATTGCAGGAATCCTGTTCCGTTCCTCCAGGAAAGCTTTCTGTGCACAGAGCACAGAAGTGTTAAGACCAACACAATTTTGTCTTTGCAAGGACAAAACCCAAGTAAGATCTCCAGGTCCCTTCCACTTTGTGTCTTGTTTGTTTTCCCAAGAAAACAGTGTGGATATCTTGTCTGACAGGAGGCTGAGAGGAGACCTCATCACTGCAGCTAGCTGAAGGGAAATTGTAAGAGAGGTGGGTTCTGGTCTCCTCTCATGGGTCATCAGTGACAGAACAAGAAGGAAGGGCCTCTAGCTGCATCAGGGGAGGGTTAGGCTGGACATCAGGAAACATTCTTTCACATAAAGACACTGGAACAGGCTGCCTGGGAGGGGTTTGAGTCACCATCCCTGGAGGTGTTTAAAGGCCATTTAGATGTGGTGTTAGGGGATGTGGTTTAGGGGTGAACTTGATAGAGTTATTGGTGGCATTTCATGACCTCAGGGGTCTTTTCCAACCTGAATGATTTGATGCTTGTGGTGCTATGGGTACACAATTACTACTAATGGGATCTCGTAGATGCATCGGAATAGTTCAATCTCAGAACATGAGAAGTCAGAATCTTGCTTTGTGTGGCAGGTTAGAGGCTGGTTCTGTGCCATCCCTGCTCTTGCATGGTGAGTGGAGAGCAGTGTTGTGGGCTTGGATGGTTCCACAGCAGCATGGCTTTGTGGGGCTTGGCAAGCTGCTTATCTGAGTGCAGCACAAGTAATGATGGAGATGTTTGCTGACCTGTGAACGTGTAACAGTTCCTTACCATCGCCAACATGACAGATTTCTTACTCTGGATGCTGCTCTGCATGTTTATTTGCTCTTGGCCCTCTCAGTACTGATTTTAGGGGTGGGATTTTTTAAAAAGGAGGCAAATATCTGCTGTTGCACCCTGATGGAGACCGTTGCTGATTCACCGTGACAGGTAATCAGCTCTATTCTTCCACTGGGTTGGCAGCAGTGTTTAGCCAGAGTCTCTGACACTTCCCCTCAAAAGGATATGGCTGTTTTAAGGGGTCTTACTTGCCCTAATATGAGGGCTTTGAGTATCTTAGTACTGAAAGAGCTTTGTGCTGAATAGCTTGAATGTTAATTTTTCTCCAGCACTGGTGACTCTGGTTCTGAATGAGGAACTGTCTTACAAGCTTTCTTCCATTTCAGTGCTGAAAATACCACGGATATTCCAAACTGGTGCAAAACTCTCCAGGTCACCTGTAATGGAATTGATGAATATGATGATGAACACACTTTGTATGCAGACCTAAACATTGGTTCTACTACAGGCTTGCGTTTTATTTTTAAAAAATAGTAAATTCTATTGCAGTTTGAAAACGTTTCATCCTAGATGTTCCTTTCAATTTTTTTACTGTCTATCAGTGAGAAAAGATCTTATCAGAGATCTAGTCAGTCCCCATGTCCTTGAAGAGGGTGCAAATGTGTTTTCCATAGGCTTGATATTCTCCACCTGTATTATCTCCAAGGGTAAAGAACCCCTCACAACAGCGTTTACCTTTTGGTGGTGTGTGGTCTGCCAGTAGCACACAAGTCTTTATTTGTAAGTGCTGCTCTTCTTCCCTAAAGCCACTGCCTCATTTTGTTGTGGCAGAAGGGGCTGCTGATGCCTGTATTGATGATTGACTGTAGCAGTGTTATATTATGAAATGGTTGAAGTTGCCTTTTTCAGGCTGTGGAAGTGGCTTAATAATAATAATTAAATAATAAAAAGAGTAATAATAAAAAGAGAGGGCAAGTGAGCATCTGAAACTGGCCACAGATAACTGGGATTGTGTGCAGCAGCATCAGGACTCAGAGTCTGTGGCCCTGCATTTCAGAGCTCTGTCTAGCACAGCATCAGGATTTCATAGAATCATCATGGATGAAAAGGACTTTCAGGATTGTCAGATCCAGCCCTCCTCCCATAATCTTCCTAACCCCTAGACCATGGCCTCAAGCGCTCTAGCTACTCGCCTTTTAAACACCTCCTGGGATGGGGACTCCACCACCTCCCTGGGCAGCCTGTTCCAGTGTCCAACTGTTCTCTCAGGAAAGAACTTCTTTCTAATGTCCAAGCTAAACATTCCATAACACATCTTGAGGCCATTTCCCCTCATCCTACCATTAGTAATTTGGGAGAAGAGACCAGAGTGAGCCTCACTACATTCTCCTTTTAGGTAGTTGTAGACAGCAGTAAGGTCCCCTCTCAGCCTTCTCTTCTCTAGACTAAACAATCCCACTTGCCTCAGCAGGGCCTGTTCTCCAGACCTCTCCCCAGCCTCGTTTCCCTTCTCTGGAGCCACTGGATACAGGTATCCTTTTCTTGAAGGAATTAGTGAAAACCTAGTCTTTTCTGTAGCTTCTTCCTCAGTCTGTAGAGGTGTCTCCTGTCCCCGTTGTCTCATGCACCTTTGTTTTACAATAATGTTAATCAGCTGGTGTCTCAGGCTTTTCTTTAATTCAACATCCAACTTATGTTTGATTTCTTTTCATTTTCAAGTGAGCCATCTGGCTTTAATGAACTGGAACTGTTTTTAATGCTGCATCCAGTCACTAACATCTGAATATTTCATGTGCTGAAAAGAGATTTGAAATGCAGAAGTGAGAGTGAAGAGCCCTGAGTATTTCCACATCATCCCTGCTCCATCAGCATTTGTGCACCCCTCCCTTGGAGATTTTTCACAAGACAATCTCTGGTTTTCCAGACCCTGCACATCAGCCACGGCAAGTGGTCATTCCAGCTGCACTCCGTTCTGTGTGTGTAGAACAGCAGAGATGCTCAGGAAACCCTCAGTAATTACCCAACTTGACTTGGGCAGAATCTCCCTCGGCTTCAACAGGAGCTGCCAGCATTTGGCATCTTTGAAATGAGCAGCCTCTTTGGTGTTTGGCTTAGGGTTGGTTTTTGTTTGGGGTCTGTTTGGGGTGGGGGTACCTTAAGTATTTTCATGTTACACAAAGGTGTTTGGTTTTGTGTTTTTCATTTCAGTTAATTGATAGATGGATCCCATCACCTGAAAATACCTGAATTGCACTTACATTCTGAGGGTACGGTACCAGGGCTACACTACTAGAAAGCAGTAGGCTACATGCTTTGCTTGGCATTTGTCACAGCAATGCTTGGGGTTTGGCTCAGCAGTGCGACAGCTGAGAGACTCACGATAGGCCATTACCCAGAAATATTTTGATAAATGATGAAAAAGTGTTTTGTCGGTTAGCTCTTCGCTGTGTGCCAAGCATTGTGCAGCTTGGCAGGGACATTGGCTTCTAGCATTACTTTGTGAAGGGTAAACAGAAGCTTGGGCTGTCAGTCTGTCTACTGGAGGACAGCCCTCAGAAAGGGCAGCCTGGGAATGTGTGTTTGTGTTGTCTTACCCTACACTGCTTTTTCTGGAGAGTCTGGAAAGGTGTATGTAAGGAACCCACAGAAACTCAAAGAAGTTGGTAACTCTTAGTTTCTCAGAGCTGAACTGGGAGTTAACTCGAGACCTTATAGGTATGTGCTGAACACGGTCATTTTAAACTGGAGAGGAGTAGATTAAGCAGCAGTATGGCAGAAACTGGCAGCTGAGTTCCCTCCCTAACACATTCCTAAGTTGTAATGAGTGAAATCGTATTAATATCTTCTGCACAGTAGAATTTTGTGGCATTAAGCTGGGATGGAGCGCTTAACAATACCTCTTGCTGCTCTTAAAAAAATGCCGATTCTCTCATATCATGAAAAGTTTTGAAGTTGGCCGTGGGTCTGGTTGCACTGGAGAACTTCCTACACCACTGAGCGCCACTGGTGGCTGCTTCCATAGTCCTATTCAGTCTACAGTCCAATTTCCCTGTATTAAACCTACTTCTTCAAAATGCTGTAATTTTTAGCAAACAATATTTTCAAGGGAAGGAACATCACAGGTCACTTAGTTGAATGACAGTGCAACTGCAAAAGCTGCTTGAGATCTGTTTGCAGTTGGGATGGAATGAAAGATACTCTGTCAGAGAGAGAAGGGATGGACAGTAGCTTC
Organism: Upupa epops; assembly: GCA_013397515.1. Taxonomy (NCBI): domain Eukaryota; kingdom Metazoa; phylum Chordata; class Aves; order Bucerotiformes; family Upupidae; genus Upupa; species Upupa epops. The sequence continues at coordinate 51,281 of VZRI01014154.1, read as the reverse complement.
GTCATCTGTGGCTATTGTGTACCCAGTGCTGTTAGACCTTCAAAAGAGAAATCACACTTGACCCCTCAGGAGCAGTGTTGTGTTGGAAAAGCTCTCATTTATGATACTCATTTTGAAGGAAGATTATTTGAGCTTCCCTCTGCAAGGCAGCTTGCATCTCCGATAGGTTTGTCCACACTCTGGTAGAAAAAGCCATTTAAAAAATCAGTTGGCTTACTGAACCTTAAAAAAAATAAGGACGCTCTCACAACACCTTTAAGGGTTGTCAGGAAGTCTTTATAGGCATAGAAAACTCAACAAAATACAAGGCTTTTCCAGTCTGTAGGGCTTCCTTGTTTTAAAAAATAACTATTTGAGGGATTCAGCCATCTGCTTTGCATAGACCTCACCTGGAGTCCTGTGTCCAGCTCTGGAGCTCTCAGTACTGGAGGGACAGGGAGCTGATGGAGCGGGTCCAGAGGAGTCCCTGAAAATGATCAGGGGGCTGGAGCCCCTTTGCTACAAGGACAGACTGAGGGAGATGGGGTTGTTTCAGCCTGGAGAAGGCTCTGGGGAGACCCTATAGGAGTCTTCAAGTACCTGAAGGGGGGGGCTACAAGAAGGCTGCAGAGGGACTGTTTAAATAGGCCTGGAGTGATAGGGCAAGGGGCAGCAGCTTCATGTTAGAGAAGGGGAAATTTAAACTGGATGTTAGGAAAAAGTTCTTTAGCAGGTAGGGGGGTTTGAACACTAGAACAGGTTGCCCAGGGAGGGAGTTGAGGTCCCACCCCTGGAGATCTTCATGGGGAGGTTGGACAGGGCTCTGGGTAACCTGATCTAGTTGAGGATGCCCCTGCTTCTTGCACGGGGGTTTGAACTGGATGACCTTTGGAGGTTACTTCCAACCAGGGCCAGTCTGTGATTCTATGACTGTGTGCTTAGGTGAGAAGTGCAGCCTGTGATTTTAATGTTGTTCCTCTACATTATTTCAGGTATCTTGCTTAAAAAGGAAATAAACTATTTTGTATGTCTTGAACATTTTGAAGAATGCGGAGGGTATGTGATGATAATCTTACTTTGGTATAAGAATTTTTAAGCCAAGAATCTTGGTTTTGGGGCCCTTTTCCATGCCCCATCTCATTGATTATGTAGAAGTTGTCCATCAAAGTGTAATGTTAATTAAAAAGATGTAAGCATGGCTTTAATTTCTGTGCAACATGGCTCTAGTGGAGGATTTTGTCACAGAAAAACACTTGCCGTGTGTTGCCAGTGCAATGAACCAGTGGACTTGCTTTGGATCCCTCTTTAATTGGCTTCTACAATTAATGATGAAATAATGATTTAATTGCCCACAGGAATAGGTTTGAAAGGTACAGTTCCTCAGTGCAAAATATTTAGGAATGTATTTCTGCTATTTTTATTTTTTTTAATCTACTAGGATTGGGGTTGTTTGTTAACTTTAGAGGTTAAAAAATTAGCTCCATTCCCCTGATCCACACGAGTGCAGGGCTACCTTCAGCTTGCATGACTATGAAACACTGTGTGTGCATAGGGGTGTGGAGCAGAAGAAGGTGTGAAAAGCACTGAGATTCAGGTTTGTTGCTGTTTGGGGTTATTTTTAACATCTGCCACTCTTGGTTGTCCTGCAGGGCAGTAGATTCTGGTTTCAGATAACAGTTCAGCCATCTACATTGGGATTGCCTTTGTATGCCTAGGGTGCACTTGCTAGAACAGACTGTAATGTTTTCTTATCCCATCGCCCAAACCATTTGGGACTTTAGTTGGCAGAGATGAGTATTAAAGACTAGAGAGGAGTTGAGGGCCTTGGCAATGGAGGTGGTACCCAAGGAATGTGATGAGTGGAAGGACTGTGTTAGTGAAGGCTGCAGTTGTATTATGTGCTTATTTTTTCTCACACCATACCATCATAACTGCAGTGTAATGTTGTCAGGAGAAGTCCTCTGCTCACATACAGGCAGGACTGCTTCACCTTGAAAAACCATTGGCATGGGTGAAGGCAGGACAGGCATCTCCTAAGTATACAGTGCCAGATGATGGCACCAGTACTGAATATCTTAAAATAGGCTCCAACAGCTGATACACACTGAAATGAACTACCATAAACCCCATAATCTACAGAAAGTTACCTCGATGGTGTCTTGGCATACAGACTATTAATTGGGTTTTTCTGTTTATATGAGACAACGTTTTGATACCAGTGAGTCACTGTGTCATAGGAGAACAGTTCACTGGTGTCTTTGTATCCTAATAAAGTGGTCACAGAATGAGTGAGGCTGGCAAAGCCCTCTGAGCTCATCCAGCCCAGCCCATGACCCAGCATCACCACAGCAGCCAGACCAGGGCACTAAGGGCTTCAGCCAGTCTGTCCTTCAACACCTTCAGGCATGGGGACTCCACCACTGCCCTGGACACTCCATTCCAGGGTCTGATCACCCTTTCCATGAGGAAGGGCTTCCTAACATCCAACCTAACCCCTCCCTTGGCAGCTTCAGGCCCCGCCTTCTCATCCCTTTGCCTGGGAGAAAGTTCTCCTTGGATTAACTGTTAAAAAAGTAGTAAATGTCAGATGTCTACAGATATTTAAACTTGTCTTATAGCGGTCTGAAACCAGAGCCACAAATTGCCCGAAGGAATGTGGAAAGCAAATGGGTTAGTTACTGGAAATCCATAGCCTGTGCAGATGTTTTGTGGGTCTTATTGTGCTCTTTCTTTGCCAGAATCAATTTGGCTTTCTTGACTTTGGGTTGGCTCAGGATAGAAGAGCTTGATTCTTGCTCTGTTCTTGAGCTACAACTTACTTAGTGTCACAGAATTACTGAGGCTGCGAAAGGCCTCTTGAGATCATCCAGCCCAGGACCTACCATCACCACATCAGCTAGACCAAGGCACTAAGCGTCATGTCCAGTCTTTCCTTAAACATCTCCAGGGGTGGGCAGTCCAGCACCTCTGTTTCAGTGTCTGATGACACTTACCATGAAGACATGCTTCCTTTTTCCTGCTGCTTTAGCACTGTGAAGGGTTGATGAGCTCTTTGGGGGGAAATGCTTGTTGGGGGGCTGAACACATGTGAGAGCATTATATTGGACTGATTTAGGAAGTGTGGTCTGTGCATGAGCACTGTGGAATTGCTAAACAAGCATAAACGCAGTGAGATGGCCTTGTTTGCTTTAAGGTTTTGCTTATTGCTCAAGTCATGGGTTTTATGCATTTTAAATGCAGTGCAATTTCAATCAAGATCTTCTTATCAGTTGTTCTTTTCAGGTTTCTTTTTCAGGATCCCTTATTGAATGTCCTGGCTGCCAGTAGAATTGAAGGTGGGAGGGAACTTATGACCACCAAATCGTGACATCTTTGGATTCCCCTGCTTCTGGCTGCTCAAAATAACCACTGGCTCCTGTGGAGATGAATGGAGAACAGCAGTATGATGCAGGTAATAGTCCAGTTAAGCTCCCTGGTTAGTGATTCTCAGAAAACTTGGCAAGCAAGGGAGAACGGAGATGAGCACAGTGAGTGCTTCCTGGTGCCTGGGCCTGATGCTGTGTGCTGTACGCTGGTGAAACTCAGATTTCAATTAATGTGATTCTGGTTACAGGGCTTGTGTTTGTCACTGCTCTTTTCTAAAGCAGGGTGTGTCGCTGGTTTCAATGAGCACAAAATCTGAACCACCTTACTAATTGTGTTCTTAAGAAGCGCTATCTTTCTTCTCCTCTTTGTGCCGCTGTGGTACCTGTAGTGTTCTTTTCAGGTGGGCTTATGGAAACAGGGAAAGCTCGGTAGCTTCAGCACTACTGTTTGAAGGTATTTGTCTGCCAGAGTGGGTAATAAATCTTGTTCTGTCCTTGTCTTCTTATTTTGACAAGGTTGTGCTGCCGGTTTGAAAAGTCAGATAACTGAAGATGTTTGTAATCTGTCCTGGTTTTCTGAGGTACCGTGGTGTGTCTGCTTTGATAGGCTTGAGATGCCGTTTGTCCAACTCCTGGCCTGCTGCTGGGTGGTATACTGTGGTAAATTAGCTCTGGTTTTGGTTCCTTGAAGCATCAGACTGGGGATAGTGTTGGTCTTGAATGGCTGTGAGTAACATCAGCTTTCTGAGACTGCACATTCTGACAGAGTTTGGGACCATCCATCTTCCTGGTACCAGGTACCTTCCTGGTACCTGGAACAAAGCCTGCCATGCTTTGTTCCTTTTCCTTGAGGAGGTCCCTGCCTATATTTAGTAGTATAGCTAATATAAATTAATTCTAATTTGGAGTCGCAGTGTAAACAATGATATTAGGAATTTAGGCAGTTGTTCCTTCCTTTTGGTTCTTGCCCAACAAGCAGCTTTTCTCTGTTCACTATCAACAGGTTTTGTACCTTTACTGGATGGGAATGGATTGCTGTCAGTGCTACCAAAGGGAAGTTAAACGCTATTTAATTTGCAGTGCTTTTAGCAGAATGCCGTCATCTGCTTTAGGAGGCTGAAATAGCCTTTTTGATTATTAATCGCGGCCCACCAGTCAAGCTGTTGTCAGCTTTGTATCTTCAGATAAGCCAATAAAAATAGCCAGCATGCTGAGTGCTTCCAGGCACTTGTGAGCACTGTTTCCTCTGCTGCTGGAGACTGCTAACTTCTGTCGAGTATAGTGAGAAGGGACTTTGAGCAGCTGAAAACAGGAAGGAGATATATTCATGGCCAGCAAAGGCTGACAGTGTGTCCCTCGGTACCAAATCCTTTATTGGCATTTTTCCATCCATCTTCTTCAAAAAGTATCAGAGACCACACAGCACTCTCCCTGTGCATTTGGAATAGCTAGGAATGGTCTGATCGTGGGTTTAATAGTGTTCACAGGCAGTTTCCATCCTGTTTGAACGTAAGCACAGTGGGTTTGTTGTGCTCTGTAATGTTTTTTCTTCAAGTGCTCTGCATGAGCCACTACCAGAGCATTCCCTGCATGGTCTTTGACTGGTACCGTGCTTTCCACTTGATGATTTTTAGCATACTTTGGAGATTCCCTCTTGTCTTGTGGTTTTTGCAGACAGCCTCTCTTCCTGCAAGAATCAGGACACTGATCGAGGTTGTTGGTTGTGATGCTCTCTCACGCTACAGAGGGAAAAGACAATTTTCATTCTTCTCAGTCTTTCTCAGCTGCTGAAATTCCAAACTGTCTTTATTTCTTCCTGCACTTGCAGCTGGTATGGATGATAAAAATTAACTGTAAATAAAATCAGATTGATATTTGGATCAGAAGTTACAGCGTGAGAAACCCTTAGATTGGCCTTCATTGAAAGTTTGGCAGGTTTCAGTGAGATGGACTTCAATGTCCTGCCTTCAGCTCAATCGCATTCAAGATACTTGAACATTATTTGTGGTGAGAATTTAACTCAAATCCAAGGATCAAAACAGTCTGGTGTGGATTTTTCCCACTGGTGCTGTTTTAAGGCGCTTAATATTTTTGTCCTTAATAATATTAATGTCCTTAATATTTCACTACATGCTTGTGTATGATTCCTGTATGTGTCAGAGAGGAACGGGGCATTGTTCGTGGCAAATATCAGAAAGTAATCACAGTAGTTGGAGAAGTTGGGATTATCGGGCAGTGACATCCCCAGCAGACTGTGCTGCTATGCAGCGAGACCTGTACAGGCTAATGGGCTGGGCAGAGAGAAACTTAATAAGGTACAACAAGGGTCAGTGTAGAGTCTGGCATCTGAGCAAGAACAGCCCCAGGGACCAGGAGAGGTTGGGGACTGACTTGGTGGACAGCAGTGTAGGAGAAAGGGACCTGGGGGTCCTAGTGGCCAGCAGGATGACTATGAGCCAGCACTGTGCCAAGTGTGCACAGTGTGCAAGTGTCCACAAGTGTGCCACTTGTGGCCAAGAGGGCCAACAGCATCCTGGGGGAGATCAGAAGAGGGATGGTTAGCAGGTCGAGAGAGGTTCTTCTCCCCCTCTACTCTGCACTAGTGAGGCCACATCTGGAGTACTGTATCCAGTTCTGGGCTCCTCAGTTCCAGAAGGACACAGAGCTGCTGGAGGGTGGAGTAGATGATGGAGTAGATCCCTGATGAGGAAAGGCTGAGGGAGCTGGGTCTCTTGATCTTGGAGGAGAGGAGGCTGAGGGGTGACCTCATTCATGTCTATAACTGTATGAGGGGTGGGTGTTAAAAGGGTGCAGCCAGGCTCTTTCATGGTCATCTGGTGATAGGACAAGGGGCAATGGATGCCAGCTGGAACAGAGCAGGTTCCATATCAATATCAGAAGGAACTTCTTCCCAGTGAGGGTACCGGAGCATTGGAACAGGCTACCCAGGGGTGTTGTGGAGTCTCCTTCTCTGGATACGTTCCAGACCCGCCTGGATGTGTTCCTGTGTGACTCAGTCTAGGTGATCCTGCTCTGGTGGGGAGGTTGGAGTAGATGATCTCTAAGGTCCCTTCCAATCCCTTATGATTCTATGGTATCCCTACCCCAGGAACTCCTAATCACAAAAGCATAGAATGGCTTGGGGTGGAAAGGACCTTAGAGATCATCTACCCCAACCTCCCTGCCATGGGCAGTGACACCTCTCAACTAGACTTGTTTGCTTAAGGCCTCATCCAAGCTGCCCTTGAACACCTCCAGGGAGGGGGCAGCCCCTGCCTCTGCAGGCAATCAGTTTCATTCTCTTCAATGTCACACTGAAGTACTTCTTCCTAATATCTAGGCTAAATCTACATTCCTTCAGTTTCAGACCATTTCTCCTTATCCTATCACAAGATCCCCTTAAGAAAAGTCCCTCTCTACCCTTCCTGTAGGTTTCCTTCAGGTGCTGGAAGGCAGTCCTAAGGTCCCCATGAAGTCTTCTCTTCCCTAGGTTGAACAAGCCTAGCCTCCTCAGCCTGTCCTTGTAGCAAAGTTGCTCCAGCCCTTGGATTATTTTTGTGGCCTCATGTGGACTAACTCTAGCAGTTCTGTATCTTCCTTATGTTGGGGACTCCAGAACTGGATGCAGTATTTGAGGTGGGGTCTCAAAAGAGCAGAGTAAAGGGAGAGAATCACTTCTCTTGCTTTGCTGGCCGCTCTTCTCTTGATGCATCCTAGGATGTGATTTGTCCTTTGGACTGTATCAGACACTGCTGGCATCAGTCAGACCCCCCAAGTCTTTCTCTTCAGGGCTTCTCTCAACCCACTCTGCACCCAGCTTATAATGGTGCCTAGCATTGGTCCAAAACAGATGCAGAACCCTACGCTTGAACTTGCTGAGTGTCGTGCAAATTACACTGGCCCAGTTCTCAAGCTTATCCAGGTTCCTCTGAATGGTCTTCCCGCCCTCAAGCCTGTTGATCACCCCACACAGCTTGGTGTCATCAGTAAACTTGCTGAGAGCGTCCTCACTGCCGCTGTCCTTGTCACTGACAAAGATGTTAAACAGCATCAGCCTCCTGAGGAACAGCCCTTGTCACCAATATTCTTGTTCAACACTTGTTCTGATGTTCTTGCAGACAACTTTCTCACGTCCAGGGTAGATAGACCTTGTTCACAGAACCTCAATAGGACACATCTCAGATTGTGCTTGACTTGAAAGCTTTATTGGCAAAAAAACGTATAGTGAGGCCACAGAGGTGAGACTTCCATCTGTTTTCTTTCCTCCCCTTTGCCAAAGCTGTGCTGTGCCACTGTGAGCTCCGTCAGCTGGCCTAACATACAGAAGTATGCGGCCACACAGTAGAAGACTGAATTCATTTAGGAGCTGTAGCAACTAAGGGTAGGGTGAGTGCATGGCAGTAGATTAATTAAGTGTCCTTTAGGATTGAACTAAATAAATGGAGCTTTGCTTGTCTCATCTCATATTCACCAGTTTTCTCACAGTAGGGATCATTTCTGATGGAAATGTTTAAGGAGTTAGGAGCAGTTTGAACTCGCACTAATCAGGACATTTAATACAGACAAATGGCCCCTCAGGAATGCAGCTGCATTAAACTGGTCCTCTGGTAGCCTGGGATCCACTAACCTCCTGTGCAGTAGTGTCCTGCAAAAATTGACAGGCTGGATCAGAGGTTCAGTTGAACCAGTGCCTGCTCTTTATGCCCATCCTGCCGGTAAAATTGAGAAAGCAACTGGATTCTGACTCGAGGATCTCAGCTCGGGTGAGCCTTACTGGAGGGATGGCCCTTTGGTTTCTGGGGTGTTTCATGGTTTGTGCAGTCCTACAACAGGACACAATTAAGGAGCTGATTTGCTGCTCTCCCAATGAACTCTGGACCAGTTAGTTTTCTTAGAGCTCCGTTCAATGAGCTTTTCATGTCCTGCATTGATTCAGTAAGCGCTGCACTGAATAACCTGTAAGGCTGTGAGTGAGAAGCGGTAAACAAAGCTGATAAATCTGGTAGCTGCACCAGCCTCCCAGAGGAAGGAAAGCAGCTAAGCTGCCCAGCTCAGAGCTGGAAGTGAGGGCCTGATGGCCCAGTTTCATTTAGTGGTAAAACCTTGGTAAACACAAGCTGAGCTGAGCTCTTACGAATGACCAGAACAGCACAAGGTTCATGTGCTCTTCTAAACAGGTTTTAAAAAAACGTTCCTCTGACTACATGCCATTCCCAAAAAGAAAGGAGCAGGAAGAATATTAAATTTGCAATGAGTGTCGGACAAGATTTTGTGGTTTATTCATGATTTTCAGCACAATCTGGAAGGAAACAGCTTGCTCTTGTGTGTGAAAACAAGCAGACATAGGTGAGAGAGTGACAGAGAGCTGTGGTTACTCAGATCCATTTGAGAAGCGCTTTTCACTGCAGTTACAGGGAGAAGAGTAGCTGGAGCAGCATGTGGACTGGCCTCCTCTGGAGCTCCTTGTAGCAATTAAGTGCCAGCATAAGTTACTAATTGATCCTTTCAGTGTGTTAAGTGACCTGTGCCTCATTTAAGGAGCTTAACTGCCCCTCAGACAGTTATCTGATGATAACACATTATTGAAGACCCTGGACTTGAAGAAACAGCTTGGTGCAAAGATGGCTGGAAAGCCTCAAGGTCAGAGGAGTATTCTCAGGTCAAGCTACTTGGCTTTCAGGCTTGTTAAAAAGCAGCAGAGCAGTCATGTTGCTCTGTCTTCTTCTTGGAATAGAAGTGCCTTAGACACGGCAAGCCATGCTTTTTACATATAAAGTGCTTTCTGTAGGTGGATCCAGTGAGGTTGTTGCTGCTGTTGAGCACCTGAGTGCTTTTTAGTTGGGAAAGGATGCTCTGCCTTCCTTTGCCTTGGAAAAAAAGATGGTTTCCTCTTGGTTTTGACTGACTATAGGTGAAGTGCTCACTTCTTCCCACTTTGGTTCTACAGCTGTGGACTTAAGTGTTTGTATGGTTATGTTAAACAGAAATGCTGATTTTATTTCAATAAAATTACTTCCTTCTGTCCTTTTCCAGGTTATTTCCTCGGTAAGTTAAAAATTATCCCCTAAAAGTGATGATGATGTCCAACCTCTGAATTTCTTGAGCTCTGAGCCTTTTGAAAGGCCAGTGTGACCAACTGTGGTTGGTCAAAGAGAGCTAAATGAACCTGGGTTTAGGAGAGAGACAAGCTGCCTTTCGAAGAGACACTCTCACCATCAAACAAAAGCTACTGCAATACCCACAGCTACATTGGAGGAAACTGTCATTCATGAAATTGCAGTGCAGAGGTGAAGATGAGCTCCACAGTCTGTTCAGTGACAAAATGAACCTACCTTACATTGAACATTTGTAGGTTTATTAGATAGTTTAACATAGCTCAGACTTCTGGGCAAATGTTTGCCCCTTTTTGGGGTTAGAGAGCTGCCATGGAGCATACACAGCAGGCTGCTAGCGTGCTCTGGGGTCTAAGGGCACGCAGTTTCATTCCTGTTGGATTGTGGGCATACACTGGTGTCTGTTTAGGCTGCCACTTCTTGAAAGAGAGCAGTAACCACCTGTCCTACGAAACGCTGAGTGTATAGAAAATGCCAGTGTCCTGTGACTTCTGCTGAGGGTTCCCCATGCTGTCTTGCAGAGAGATCTCTCTGTTTCAAATATAAACAAGGTGTTTGGTTTCCTGCTGCTGATGGAAATATCTCACATTCATTCATAAAGACAGCTAATGGTAGAGCTGGTCTCAATGCAGAAAGCTCCATGATGTCATGTAACTGCTGTCTCTCTTGCTACGGAACCTGAAGCTGTAGTTTGTGTGCTGCTGATGAAAATGCCGCTTACACGAGGTGAGAACTCTGCTCATCCCAGCTGTGCCTGCAGGAGAATACCTGGGGCTGTGTGCTGAGCTGAGCAGGGACTCTGAAATCCAACCTGTGTGGTTGTGGTGTCTTTTCAGCAGTTTTTTGCATGGTGGAGCAAATGGGAATAGGAGGGGAGTGGGGAAGTGAGATGGGAACTGAAGGGGAGCCCAGGGCTGGGGGCAGTCTCGATAGTAGTAGTAGAAAATCTGTCTGCTTCATAGTGTGGCTTACTGCAGTCCATCGCTTCCCTGATAGCCTGAAACTATGAACTGTGGCTTGAGTAGTTTTAACGCTCTTCTACAGTAAGTGCACCCAGAAATAGTATTTTCTTTGTCTGAAGAAGCTTTTACACCTTAATGAGCTGGGCTTTGTAAGTAACTCATGTGAATGGTTTTCATTTCAGTCGTGTCTCAAGCTGTTTTCTTTAAACTACCCAGAATTTTCCTCTGTGCTTTTGGTGTTTTATAACCTCTAAATAAATAATAATCTTAAAAGTAAGAAGGGTCTTCTTTAGCCTTTCTTGTCAAAGCTCATACTATTAGTATTGCTGTTTTCTAGATGTTTTTTTAATTTTAAACTCAGTCTGGTGTGCGCAGAGTTTTGAGTCTCATAGATGGGTTGATACCAGTGCGCATCTCTTCTGTCTGTGTTCTTCTCTTACAAACTGGAAATAATTTGTTCTTAACCAAGACCCTCAGGATCGCGCCCTTTTTCATGCCCCATTCATTTTTAAGTGCCCTTTAAATGCGTATAAAGGATAAATAGTGTTGTCTCGGTGCTTGAAATGTGTAGCTGAAGTTCACTGCATGCTTGTGCACTCAGTCATCTGGAATTGAAGGTGTTTTTGCTGTATTTTGTAGTAGCTAAACGGGTTGCTAAACAAGAGGTGTTTGGCTTCCCTTCCAGATGCTGGTTCCAGCTTGGAAGAAATGGAATTCAGCTGGGATGAATATCTAGAAGACACAGGAGCAACTGCAGTCCCCCATGGATCTTTCAAACATGTGAGTAAAGGAGCGTGTGTTTACTTACCATCTCAAAAACAGTTGGGTTTTATGCACTGAGCGTTTAGGGTTTATTTGAATGAGTTCCTTAAAGAGGGTTGAACCTTTTGATTGTTTCTAATCATCTCTTTCTCATAGTCACAGTAATGATGAGGCTGGAAAAGACCTTAAAGATCATCCAGTCCAACCTAAAACCAACCAAGTAACCCTAACATCTGACATCTAGCTCATGCCACTCAGCACTTCATCCAGCCTAACCCTGAACACCTCCAGAGATGGTGACCCAACCACCTCCATGGGCAGCCCGTTCCAAAACCGGATCACTCTGTCAGTGAAAAACCCTTTCCTAATGTCAAGTCTTTCAGTATGAAGCATGGAGCAATCCCACCCAAAAATGCTGGAAGTTAGGGCTTTCTGCACCAGAAAGTGAACCTGATGTTTTTCTCATAAAGCCCTAACTGGCCAGTGCCTTGGTACTTTTTGTGATTCCTACTGTACAATCACTGAGGAAGAGAGAACCTGAGAAACTTGCTGGCATAATTCTTGAGCAGCCGAATTCACCTCACAGAAGGTGGTAATGGTGGCTCTCAAGAAGGCCAAGGAGAAAGAAGTAGCTCTGCCAAACACATGACTGTATTAGTTAGACGATTGATGAGGGTAATTGCTCATAGTAGGTGTAATACGTAGCATGATGTCTTGATAAGCCCTAGTCTTTCTGCTTCAGCGTCTTTCATCAAATGTTTGTTGGTTCGTGGTGTGCACTGTCCTGTTGTCTGAGATCTGAATGTCAGTTCTGCTGGCTTTTAGAGTCACTAGTGACAGTGAGCAGTATAGAGCTAGTTTCCAGACCTTCAGGATCTACTGAAATACAGCACTTAGGTTAGTAGTGAGGATGCACAGTAAGTTCTGGACTTCACAGAGGCTCTTTGCTGCATGAGCGTGTAATGGTGAGTTTTTTGTTGAAAAATAAACATTCATGCATTTAATTTCTGAGGGCAGAAGCTTACGCTTGCTTTGATCGTCCTTTGTGCGCGAAGGCTGTGGCCAGAGCCAGCTGCTTCAGCAGTGGTGACCATCCAGCCCACACTGAAGGAGCAGCGTGTAACTGATGTGGCAGTGTTTTGCAGCCTGCCTGCACCGCTGGTGTATTATACCTTACACACTCTCTGCAGTCATAGCTCCAACATGATGCTAACTCATTGTAATTCCAGCTTTAGAGTGGTGTCCAGCTGAGTTATCACTGCAGCTGTATTTGTTTAATTGTCAGGAGACATGGTGTGAATTACTGCGTTACTCCTGCGCAGCACTCTGCCTACTCTACTGTGAGACAAGAGCTCTGGTTGTGGTGGCCGTGGTCAGTAAAAGTACTGCTAGGTTTAAAAAATAAATCCACTTTGTTAATTGCTGTTGTAATTACCTTTCTGTGTAGAGTACAGTGCAGTTTTGCTGGTGCAAATAAAGTTGTAAAGAGTGCTTCAGTGAGCAGGTCTGGGCAAAGCCCAGCCGTGTCACCCAGTCCTTTTCAGCTACATTGGGTTTCCTTGTGTGGGCAGCATGATGGAGCTGGACATGCTCTACGCTCAGGCATGGGGAGCTGTCCTGGGGCTTGCAGTGCAGGAGTATGGCACAGGGGTTCGGAATGTGCATGGTAATAGGTACCTGTGTGTTAGAAAGGGTGGCTGCCAGGTGTGTCGTGGCAGAGGTCCTTTAGAATTTGTCCAGAGGCCATTTTTCATGTTCTCTGTCATAAAGGCAGGATAAAGTTTTCGAAAGTTAATGCTGACACAGTATGAACAAGCAGAGAGAAGCAGATTTGCAGCAGCATCACGTTCCCTAGGTATTGCTACTAACAGAAATTCAATGCTGTAAGGTCACAGTTCAGGATTTCGCCTCTCGCTTAGAAGGCAGTGGTTTGGAAAAGGTGGAGAGGAGAACATCAGTGCCTCCCAGTGGGCAGGGACAGCCTGAGAGCTGACAGTGAGAGCACTTGAGGTGAAAGATTGTCAGTAGAGAGCATGCAGGCACTGATGTCTCTGCAATAGAGACTAGTATCCCTCTGGCTGGAATCTGTACAGTGCCAGTCACTTGACTTGAGGAATGACACTTTTTTATAGTCTACCATCAGGAGAACAAAGAGGGAACTACTTCTATACTCTGATGAGTGGAGAAAACTAAGCTGAGTAATGATATTGACACAAGATCAGATGAAATAAATTAATAAAATCTCTGTGGAAACTGAAGGGGTTTGGTTGGTTCGTTAGATATAGATTATATCTATGCACATAGCTCTCTCTCAATATACAGATCCATATAGATAGCTAGATAAAGATATATATGTATCTATAAAGAGAGAGATGGAGCTAGATATATAGACATGTTTGAGTAGTGAGACTGTGACCAGCCTCCCATTTTGAATGGTGTTTGAGAAATATAATCACAGGGCAGGGTATTATCAGGTTAAGAAAACTTAATCCATGGTTACACAGCCTGTGTAGGGCTTTGTTATATTTGAATGTGTATATGCATTCTGAAGGTTTCTCTCTTACTGTAGGCAGTGTGGGTTGGAAAATGAAAGCTGCTTGCTCAAATGAAGCATCTTCTAATGTTCCGTTTATTAGTGTTTTGAAAATTAAACAGCCTTGAGATCAGAGCGACGGCTTTTCCTATGATCTAGCACAGAAAAAGAGCTCTCCAAGAAGCTGGAGCTGCGTGGGGTGCCAGTGCTGTCGTTCATTCCCATGTCTAAAGACGCTCTCTAGAACTGTTGAGGGATGAATTTTTTTAAATTTATTTCTGCAACTTCTATGTGTGTGTAAGCATGTATCCATAGCTATTCTGTGTGTTAATTTAAAATAGTGTTCAGCATCAGCCAAACAGCTGTGGTTGCTCTGTGTTCTTGTTTTTTTTTGTCTGTTTACCTCATTCCGAGCTGACTCGATCCCCAGCCTGACCTGGATGCGCACAAAGTGAGACAGTTGTGCTCTGCAGGATGGAGGGGCTGGGGATCGAAGCTGCCTATACAGGGCTGTGGCTGACTACTCCATGTCATCTCAGCTCACCGTGCGTGCAGCAGGAGGCTGCTGTTCTCAGAATCACTGCTCTAAAGAAAGTACTAGTGAGGTTTTGCAGCATCTCCCATCTCTCCACTCTGCTCACCTAGCCAGTTTAAAAAACAGTATTTGTGCTTTCAGCAGTCTAGTGTCATCTTGCCCAGCTACCAGGAGAGGGTGCTGCCTTCTTTGTCTCTGCTGTACCCATGGGGAACAGCAGTGACAGTGTTGGAAGAATGGACCTGACTTGAGGGAAAACTCCCTCAGCAGCCGTTGGGTATGAGTGCAGCTCTCTTTACTGTGGGGCTTTGCTGAACATTTAGGTATAGAGAGCTGTACAGATTTTCCAGCTCCTCAGGCTGTGTCAAGCTTGTGGCTTTTCTCTGAGACATCAGAATATGAAGACATCGGTGATACCTATTCAGCAAGATAACTGTGTTGTTGCAGAAGTGACCCCTGTAATACCACCACACAATGCCTGCAGGTATTGGTTGTTTCAGCTGATTTTGGTGTTTGTTTTCTCGAAGACTATTAGTCTGAAGGGTGTGAACAGTTAACAGAGGCATATACTTTTCTTCCTGATGTGGTTCTGGTTTTATTTTTAGCAAACCAGTGTGTGCTGGCTGGTGAGACTGTAATAGCTGTGGCAGTTACTGAGCCGACAGAGCAGAACTGCTAATAAATAACCCAGGAAGTGCCTACTGCATCTGCAGCCTTTCAAAGAGGAAATGGGACTTGTGGCCATTTAAGAAAGCAAGCATCCGTTATGTTCAGCTGAGAACAGGCTATCAACCAGTTAGATTTTTAAGAGGACATGGAGTTAAACATAGAGCCCTTCTGCACTTTCAGGAGTATTTAAGCTAGGAAAAGGTCTCTTATTAAGTTCAAATTTCACTGTCTGGGTACTGTACAGCGGGGTTCCTTGTCTGCACACAACACACACACAAATACAGAATCATGGAATATTTCAGGTTGGAAGAGACCCTTGAGGTCATCAAGTCCAAGCAGATACATACATGGAGCACACAGAGGATTTGGTGTTTTATTGTCAAAACATGAATTCACTGAAAAACGTGGTGTTCCACGCAGTTTGTGTATGGTGCTACAGAAAGAATTGTTTGGACTCTTGGGTATTTGGGATCCTTCTGCTGTTTGTGCAGATTCATAGCTTTAGTGACCAGGGTGGAAGGGTCGGTGGTATCCTTATCTAGAACGTGGGTACGTACTTTAAACAGGATGTTTGTCCAAAGAGGTTGAAAGACATACTTCAACATGACATCCAAACTATGTTGCTAAGTCTGTCCTTTGGTTTTGCCTGGCTGTGAGTTGCAAAGCCTTTTCAGTGATGGATGAAGTGTTTCCCAGGGCAGGAGGGTGAATTGATTTAATGCTGAAAAGATATTCTGAAATCCAGAAGAGATGTTGTTAGTGGTGATTCTGTGTGCGTGCTCTGATATGTGTCACGTTATGTGATCAAGTTGCTTATCTGAAGAGACTGGGTGGTTGAGGCTGTTGCGTTAACAATCATATCTAAATTACTCTTGTTGTTGTGCCATGAAGTTGCTGGGAGGTACTCAGATGTGATGATCTTCCTTTTCAGGTGGACACAAGTTTGCAGAATGGTTTTGCCCCTGGTATGAAGCTAGAAGTTGCTGTCAAGTCTGACCAAAACACCTACTGGGTAGCCACCATCATTACTACGTGTGGGCAGCTCCTCCTCTTGCGCTATGATGGCTATGGGGAAGACCGAAAGGCTGACTTCTGGTGTGATATCATGACAGCTGACTTGCACCCTATTGGCTGGTGTGAGCAGAACAAGAAGATTCTCAGAGTGCCTGAAGGTATTTGGTCTGTGTGCAGGAGTGGGGAGTACGTACAAAAGTCCTGGCAGGTAGTCCTTAAAATTGCTGTTTTGCACGGGTGATGTGGCTGTGATGACAAGTCAAAGATGTCTGCCCAGTTTTTCTGGAAACACATGACTTAACGAGGGACTTAGGTGAATTTCAGAACTGGACTCACATTTACAGAGGGTTGTGGTTGTGTTAATCACAATCCACCAAATGCTGTTGCTTTGTCATTCCCATTGAAGAAGGAAGTGTTGGGTTTTATTCGTCATTTGCTGATGAGTGTGTGGCAGGTTCCTGTGAATCAGGCAGCACAAGAGCACGGTATGGTCTTGTCTTATCTGAATAGTCTTTACCATGCAGGAAGAATCACAGTTGTTCTTGCCTTACTTTTCACTTAGGTATCAAGGACAAGATACCTGACCAGGAGGAATTCCTACAGCGGGTGCTGAAAGGAGCATGCAGTGCTCCTGCTAACCTGCTGGAAGGGGTGAGTGCTGCAGTGTGCTGTTGCTTGGGTTTTTGACAACCCTTTCTGTTAAGGATTTTTTTCCTAATAGTTAGCCTGACCATCTCTTGCTGCAACTTGAAGCTGTTTCTTTTTGTCCTATTGCTTGTCATTTGGGAGAAAAAGATCAAGCATGTTTCCTTCAAACCTTGACGATGTAAAGCATGATGCTTCTGAAAGTGCTGAGGAGGCCTTACATGAACAGTGGGACTGTATCTACAGGCAGCGCGGAAGCACTCGTGCAGTACCAGCAATCCTAACCATGGCTGTCATTTCTGTTGTGTGGTGTCAGGAGGGCACTGTGTTTCTTACTCATGCTTTATTTACGCAGGGAAAATGTGTATAACGTAGTGGAAATACGGAATGGTACGTGTTCTGTTGCACAGAATAATCTGTGGGGTTTGTTGTAGCTTCACAGAGGGAAAAATCCATTGGATCTCATTGCACCGGGCTCCCGACTAGAACTGCAGAACATCCAGGATTCTCTGGAAGCCTGGATAGTCAACGTGGTAGAAAATGTCGGTGGGAGACTTAAATTACGATATGAAGGCCTGGAGGACTTGGACAAGTTTGACCAGTGGCTGTTCTACTTAGACCCCTTCCTTCATCAGGTGGGGTGGGCAGCTCAACATGGATACAGCCTCCAACCACCTTTAGGTATACTTCAGAATCTTTCTCTTTTATGTGGCAAAGAGAACTGCTGCTATTTTAGGACTCTAAATCTGCCTCCTGGGTCCATATGGTTTCATGTAATCAGTGTGTGATTTAACAAATGTGCAATTAATGAAATATAAGTGAAAACACCAGTAACTAATAGTCCTGGGTTACTTTGCCCCCACCCATTCAAAAGTTGTTAAATGCCTTTGCCTTTAAAAACTCTCCATCTGTTTGTGGAAAAGGAGGATCCGGGGTTCCTCAGAATTGCCTTCAGTTATTTTTGGTAGATTTGTGTTCCTGGGGAGGGGAAAATGGTTTGATTTTGAGGCTCCCGCTCAACAGGAGCTTTTGCAGCTAAGTGTAAAATTACCCCATTGGGCTGATTACTGTCCAAAAGGCCTTATCCATTCCTTGGAAGTGAAACATCCTTAAAAGTGGGTGCCCTCACAGGAAGCAAGTGCATGGAAGCAGAAGTAGAGAACAGGTGACCATGTTTTGCAAGCTTGTGCATGTCAGGGTGAGTCATCAGAGGAGCAGAGTGTAAAATAGCTGATGCACACAAGCACAAGTGCGTTGCATGTGAGCTGAGCAGTGATGGATGGTGTTTCCTGATAAGGGAAAATCTTGAGCGTTTATACTAAATCCTCTCCACAAAGGCAGGTGCACATCTGTCTGGTACATTCTGTGCTATTCGTTGGGGAAGGTCAGGTTGTTTGAAACAGTTTAGGTTGTTTTAGTGTTTTTTTTAATGCTTTCTCCTTGTGGCAAGAAGACATCATGCTGAGGAAACCAAGCCAGTGACAGCATCGTGTCTTTTCTAGTGCTTGACTAATCTGCTGAAATCAGGATTATGAAGAGAGACCCCATGTTGCTGACAGAAATTAGAAGAGTGGAGTTCACAGCACTGTTTAATTGAATAATGTCTTTTACAGAAAGTAGCTGGCAGCTGGATTTGTTTGCTTTTTACACCTGAGAGCTTTGATATACTCAGAGGGACCTATGTGTGATGGCATTGGTGCTGGTAGTAGTTCTTCTGTAAGGTCTGCAGTTACAGATGCTGAAGTACTGACCCACACAACTGGCTCAGACTTGTGGCATGCTTCTTGAATGTTCCATTTGCTTAGGCATAAAACAGGTTAGCCTTATCCAGCTGGGAAACTGTTTGCTAGTCATGCATTTCTCCAGAATATTCCTTGGTATTGATGTGATCTCTTTTTCTCAGAAAAACTAGACTGGGCAGCAAATGGCAAAGGAATCCAGGTTTTCTAAGAAGAAAGATACTTGCACAGGTTGTGAACAGTGAGAAGTTAGGAGGTAGTGGAGGACAAATCAACTTTTTACTGCATTGTTTTGTGTTCTGAGGGAAAAGAAGAAGGAAAATGACTTCACCATTTTCCTTTCTTTTTTGCTCAAGCCATTAGGTCCTTGAAGAGTGAAGCAGATTGGCAGGAGATCCTGAATAAGGTGAAAGAGGAGGAAGAGGAGTCATCAGTTCCTACAGATATCTTTAAGGTAAAAGATGCGATACGTGCAGATTAATACATAATGATACCATGAAGATTGTCTACTCCTAAGAAATTACTCAGCCAGACCAGTCACTGTACTCAAAATACTTCTGTGGTTTGGTTGTTTTTCAATTACTTTTTAAACTTGAGTGAGAAAGGAAAATAGTATAAATAATTTTAAAATATTCAATTCTTGTTAAATCAGACTACACATTCATTGCAAATGCACTATCTGTTAGTTTCATGCTGGGAAAAATCCCTGGCTCTAACCCTTTATAGAGGCACCTTCAGTTGTTCACCAACTGGACTTGCAGAGTACTGTCCTTAGGGGAGTGCAAGGTCACTCCAGTCTCTAATTGTGTGAGTACATTGAGAAGTTTAACTGTTACATCTGGTCAGTAACCTGATACAGTCACACGTGGGCTCTAAGGTGTCTTGTTATACTCTGAGTGTTAGCAAACATTACTATGAATCTGAATCGAAGTATCTATCATTTGAAAATAAATACTAAGAAGTCTTGACAAGTTTTAAGCAGTAAATTTAGTCCTTAAAGTTCTTTGCTCATTCTTCTCAGCTTTATTAGGACAGGAGATGCAGTTGTTCTTGGCTGCATTGGATCATGTACAGAGCAGGATGCGTATAGTTTTGGGGCAAAAGCTGTTTTGCAGGAGTTTGTTAGGCAGAGGACTTTTCTAGATCTCTTCTAGTGGAGTTTGTGTAGTGCTGAAGCTTAGGGGAAGAATTTCTGTTGATTTAGTGGACCTACCCTGCCTTGTAAAATCATACTTCTGTGTGGAGCTTGTCAGAGGAAGTAATCCTGGGGACTCTGCTTCCTACAACTCAGAAAACGGTCTCACAGGACAGAGTTGGCCTTTTTTTTTAATTACAGAGAGGTTGCTGGTACTCTGACATTGTGTTTTCTCAGCATGAGCTAATGAAAACTCAGCTGAATTATATAAGGTGTGTCGTCTTTTTGATGAGGAAAGGCATGTAGTCACACTGATGCATCATTTTCCAGGACAAGCCTGTGATTGGAGTGCATTCATTCTCTGAAGGCATGAAGTTAGAAGCTGTGGACCCAATGGCTCCTTTTGTAATCTCCCCTGCCACCGTTACCAAGGTATCAGGTTCTTTAACTTGTCCTGCTGAAATCCAGTTTTCTTGCTGCTTCTGCCCTCAAATGCTCATTATATGAAAATCTTGGATTTGGTTTCCCATTAACACTTTCTCATGGCAATGTGTATTATAATCTTAACTGTTTGGTTTTGCCTGGTTAGATTTGAATGGAAAGTGAAAGATCAGAATCACAAAATGATTGAGGCTGGAAAAGCCCTCTGAGCTCATCCAGGCCATGACCCAGCATCACCACATCGGCCAGACTAGGGTGTCCTTGAGCACCTCCACACATGGGGACTCCACCACTGCCCTGGGCAGTCCATTCCAGACTCTGATCACCCTCTCACAGTAGGAAGGGCTTCCTAACATGCAACCCTACCCTCCCCTTTAAACAGCTACTGCCATCGGAGGGTACAGTTACAAGCATAAAGATACAAACTAGGGAGATCCATATAGCTAAAATAAGCTTCCTATCCAACTGACAGTAGGTTTGGGGGTGGGGGGGAGGGCTCAAAGTTGAAATGAGAATGCCCCAGCATAATCAGGGTTTGAGCAACTTCTATCTTACTGTGTTGTAAGCAAGTGAAAAGTTGTAATGCAGGCCTCTTTACAGTAGTTAGTCACCATCCTGCTGTACGACTTATTTTGAAGGGGCTCATGCATTACCTTTTCTTATTTATTTAAGTTTCCAGGTAATGCAGAGGAATGGGATGGTTTGTGAATCTCATAGATTCTTTGATTGTTTTGGTTTTTTAGCTCCCAGAGTATTTCAAGGTAAAGGTTTCCATTGTGCAGTGTTGCTGTTTATTAAAGTTACAGAGATGAAGGAGAGGGAGTAGAGGATCTGAATTGGCTACTTACAAGAATGCATGGTTCTTTTAACTGCAGGTATACAATGAAAAGTATTTCATGATAGAAATCGATGACTTGAGACCAGACCGTGCAACCAGCAAGTCCTATATCTGTCATGTCAACAGTGCTGGCATTTTCCCTGTGCAGTGGAGTCTAAAGAATGGCTTGCATCTCAGCCCCCCACCAGGTATGCTTGGGCAGGCTCATCACGCGCTCTCCTCTTGGAGGGAAGTAGACTGCCATTCCCCACAGCGCTTTGGGGCAACAATTGTCCCAAAGAGTGAAACGTAGTACCAAGTGAAGAGTAAGATCAAATTCAGAGAAAGAGCTTTGAGTTTCAAGTTTCCTAGGTGTGTCTTTGGATTTGATATGGCAGTGGCTGGAGATGCTGGTCTTGCGTATAACCCAAAATGCTTGAACAAGTGGAGCATGTGTTCCAGGGCTGAAAACAGTGTTCTTTCAGCATTAATTAACGAGGTATCAGAAGCCTGTTGGTTCTGCCTGTTGGATTTTTGCCTCTGGTCAGAATGGAAGTAATATTTTCAGAGTACCTTACCCCTTCCAGGTTAAGGAATTACTTGGTTTTTCATCAAAGACCTACCAGCCCAAGTGGCAGATGGCTGAAATGTTGCTTCGGCACATAAGGCAGTGGAGGAGTAGTGACCCTCAGCTATTGAAATAGCGGCTTGTTTGATCAAACTGGAAACGTCAATGTGTTGTGAGAGCAGGAGTTTGGTGCCTTACTTACTCATAACCACAGAATTTGGAATGTTTTGTGTTAGCTGCTTGTGCTATCAGAGGAGCAGAGACAGTAGGATGTTTATCTGTTGCCTTTGCTTGGATAAGGTACAAAAAGTCGCTTTGCTTGACCCAGCATTACCTAGAGTTTTGTATGTGAAGGAGGGACTCTGGCTTGTCAGCATACCACTGGAGCTGACAAGGATTTTAGAGTTCTCTCGTGGCTCCCCTGGAAATGGTGGGCATCCTGAGAGGCATTAAGACCTGAGAAAAGTAAGTAGGTCCTTCTGGGTTAAGCCCTCTCCAAAGGGTAATTGCACTTCCTATTTTTAGGTAGTCAAGTTAATACTGTATTCTTAGCCTAGGTTTAACATTTTGTTTGATTTCTTAAACCTTGTCACAGGTGTCCCTTGTAGCAGGGTTCTTCCAGGGTACTGCAGAATCACTGCTCTGCTTATTTCCATGCTCCAAATGTCATGGCAACACACTAATGCACGCAGTTCCCTCCAGTCACTTGTGTTTTGTAAGATCACAGGGCGGAAAACCTGTTTCCTCCAAAAGGAGTTTAAATTGTCTTTTTCTTGGAAAGATGCTTTGTATCCTGGTGGATTTTGTGTGAAGACTCCTCCCTTCATACGGGTGCAGATTCACAACTGTGGGTAAACTTGATGAGCCCCTTAGAACATTTAACTGTTGTCTTTAATGATTTATTACTCTATAAACCCCATGCTAAATACTCTATTATTATTCTGCACATTGGGAGCGCTGATGATAAAGTTTCCGAGCTGACACGGCATCGGTGAAGTAACCTTGCAAAACTTTTCCCAGATTTTGTGTGTACCCTGTGAAAAGGTTGCAAATGCTTCCTTGTGCGTCGATAACTGCCCTTGTCTGCTTAGTAGATGTACTTCATTCACATTTCAGGTTGCTCTCCGCTTGTTCATTTTTAGTTTGACTCCCTTTGAAGTCGAGAATGAGAAATAAAGTGGGGCGGTACCCGGGACCTCCACGAGACAAATCTCAAAGATCTTAAGAGCCTTGCTGTGGACCGAACTCAGTTGGCTCAGCCAACTGACAAACCTAAGCAGGTGTCAGTGATCTGTTCTTCATGTCAGTTTGAAATCAATCTCATACTGTAAAACTAAACTTTGCTTTTTTTTTCACCTAGGTTATCCTGGGCAGGACTTCGATTGGGCAGACTACCTCAAACAGTGTGGTGCTGAGGCAGCTCCCCAAACCTGCTTCCCTTTGGTAAGGGAAGCACTATTGTGCTTTCACTTATGTAATTAGTGCTCTTGATTCCAGGGAGGAGAACCTTTTGCATTTATTCTTTTTACTTAAGTTACTTTTCCAAGTAGACTAGAATAGACTACTTCAGTTGGAAGGGACCTACAGCAATCACCTAGTCCAACTGCCTAACCTTTTTGGGGCTGACCAAGTGTGTTATATGCATTGTCCAAATGCCTCTTAAACACTGAGGGATGGGGCATTGGACACCTCTCCATAAATCCTGTCCAGTGTTTGACCATCGTGTTAGTAAACAGATGGGTCCTAATGTTCAGTCTGAACCTCCCCTGGTGCAGCTTTGAACCATTCCCACACCTCCTGTTGCTGGGTTCCAGGGAGTACAACTCTTTCTACTTCCCTACCTTAGGAAGCTGTAGAGAGCAATTAGGGTCTCCTAAGCCTCCTTTTCTACAAATTGTACTACCCCAGAGTCTTTACCTGCTCCTTAGAGCACATTCCTTCCAGCCCTTTCACTAGCTTTGTTGCCCTTCTCTGGATGCGTTTGGGTACCTTAACACGTGGGTAACGTTAACTCACCTGTGGTAACTGAGGAAACAGAAGAGAGTACAAGTGTATGTGAACTGAGGTAGGTACCTGTGTCCTAGTGTGCTAGATAAGGAAGTAGTGGGAACTAAGGCAGGTACCTGCTAGTGTCCTAGATAAGGAAGTAGTGGACTGAGTCTTCGGTGGTGATAAAGCAGTTTGAGTATGAATGATGGTTTCTGAAACTGAAATGTGGAAGAGCCTGTGGAGTAATCATAACCAGCATCAGTCCTTGTCACCCTGGTAATTGTAGAAATGGAGCCTCTTGATGGACGTGATGTTTATTTACTTAGTGTACTCTTTCAGTCTTCCTGCCTTTCTGCTTGAAAAGTCCATTCCATTGCGTTAATCAGTACAACGTTAATCAGTAAAACTACTACCAGCTAATCGTTTTACATCAGTCAGTGCCTGAAGTACTTGTTAGATTTTGCACTTTTGTTGGTTCAGAGGCAGTATTGGTGTCTCCCAAAGCACAAAACCTTGTCAAGCAGAAAAAGGTGCCATTATCATAGAATCATAGCATGGCTGAGGTTAGAAAGAACCTCAGATACCATCCAATTCCAGCCCTTCTTACTAGACCAGATTACATAGGGCTCTGTCCAACCTAGCCTAGAACTCTTACAGAGTATCCTCAGCTTCTCTTGGCAACCTCTTCCAGTGCCTCACCACCCCCATAGTGAGGAATTCTTTCCTCAGATCCAATCTAAATCTCCCCTCTTCTAGCTTCAAACCATCCTCCTTGTCCCATCACTAGAGTGTCTCTTAAGAAGTATCTCTCTAGCTTTCCTGTAGCCCCTTTCAGGTACTGGAAGGCTGCTGTAATGTCCCCACCAGAGCCTTCTCTTCTCCAGGCTGAACAACCCCAATTCCCTCAATTGATTGTCCTAGTAGCAGTGCTCCAGTCCTCTGATCATCCTTGTAGCCTCCTCTGAACTCGCTGTAATAGTTCTGTGTCCTCCTTGTATTGGGAGCTCCAGAACTGGATGCAGTAGTCTAGGTGAGGTCTCACAAGAGCCTTCCATTTCCATTCACAACACTTGAGGTATTGCAGTGCTTAAGGGAGGAAATGTGGTCACCTTTTTTTGAAGGGAGTACTGTTGCTGGCTGTGAATTCTTGTTGCCCTTGTTCTGCCTTGTAAGCTGTGACATCTTGGAACATGTCACTGAATTTATTATCCCTTTTCTGAGACGCCTTGATTACTGTGGTTGCAGGGTAGTTGCAGAATTGGTAATGTATTCATCCTGTAATTATGTTGCTGCGAGGCTCTGGGAGGAAGAATCTGCTGGCTGGCTGCCTGTCACTTCTAATTTTTAATGCAGGAGCTTCAGAGCTGTATAAATATCTGTTCTTACATTTAAAATATAATATTGCTGAATTAAAAAAGTGAAATTAACAAAAAGCTCTGTTTGCTGTCTGTCGGAAATAATTCAGATGAGACAGGGCTGTCATTTGCATACATACAGTGGATTTTCAAACTAACGCAGTAGGATGGAGAGCCTGGTGTGACTGTCTGTCAGACTTTGGCAACAAGTAGATAATTCCCCATTGCTCAGAATGCTCTCAGTCCTCTCTGTGACTCTCAGCATCCTTTGCTTTATTTTCTTTGGGTACAAACGTGCTTTCTAGGTCCTTCTGTAAAGCCTTCTCTAACTGAAATTCTTCGTGTCACATAATGTACCTTGCTTGTATTCAGTGTCCTAATGATCTGAAACCTCTGATCGTGTGAGTGTCTTTGTGTTATTCAAAATCTGAGACTGTTTTGTGTTGCTGTTCGTGGCTGTTTGTAGCATACATGGGAGATACAGGTGGTGCTTGACTGACCTTGTATGTCTTTTTCCTAGTTAACTTCTGACCATGGATTTAAGGAGAATATGAAACTTGAGGCTGTGAACCCAGTTGATCCTGAAGAAGTTTGCATTGCTACAGTCACCAAGTTGAAAGATTCCTACCTCTGGCTCCAGCTGGAAGGTAAGCCCAGAGGGGGAGCAGAGGGTAGTGCTTGCATTGAATCTTCTGTAGAGCTGTTGCCAAACCTGAAGAGTATCTGGAGTAAGCTCTCTGTACTGTTTCCTCAATGAGAACACAACCAAACCCCATTTGCACGGTTTGTTGTCCGGTTACCTTTGAGTGGCAGCGCTTCTTTAAGCCAAGCTGAAATGGCACTTGTGCACTGCAGTGTCAGAGCTAGACTGCTGCATTGGCTGATCAGTGTCCTTTAGAACCTAAGGGCCTTGTCACGTTTTTTGCACATGATTGACTGGCTTTCTGAGCAAGCTGTGAGCAGACCTAGAAAGAAAACTCTTAGAAAGATTCTCATGTAAGATAGAATGGGGCTGTGTTTATCATTCTCCATTGTAATCCTGTTTCTTGATTGGAAGCACATCAGCATGCACTTGCTATGCACTCTGCATCTCTGCTAAATTCTGCGTGGCAAATGCCCTTTTCCAGGCTTTAGGAGGAAGCAAATGAAGCCTCAAAAGAATTATGGTCAGTAAAAGGGGATGAATAAACAGTTGACAGCTGTATTTCAGATACACTATAAGTATGGATGATCTTTAAGGTCTTTTCCAGCCTCATCATTGCTGTAATTACTGTAAAGCAGCTTCACTGGCCAACATATAGCAAGCATCAACCAAATGAGGGCTTTGATTAGTAGTTTCAGTGTTTGTATCTCTAAACCAACAGGCTCCAAGAAGCCCATCCCTGACTGCATAGTGAGTGTGGAATCAATGAACATATTTCCAGTGGGTTGGTGTGAGACAAATGGATATCAGCTGAGACCTCCTCGCAAAGCAATAGGTACTGGTTCTGTTCTATTTGCAGTGGTTCACTGGGTTGATAAAGATGGGAAGGGCTTCAAGAATACGCTGCTGTAGAATTATTGCTGGCATCACTGAATTTGGAGACAGTTGTACTGCACAGAGAACCTATACCTTGCTCACCTATAAGGTTCGATTAGATTCCATACAACTCCAAAATGGGCAGTGTTGGCTCAAGGCCATTACATGAAAGCAATGTGTTAGTTATGACCAAGAAATCCTATCTGTGTGCATGCACAGATTGCCCTACGGCTGACACTAACATGATTTTACACTAGCACTTGTGCAAGTAAAATCGGTGCTGTAACAAAAGGGTATTGAGCCTGTGTGTGTTTTGGAGTTGAAATAAAGGCGTCTGGTGATGGGCCAGGTGATCCCCTGTGACATCCCTGAATGACAAAATGTTGAAAAGTAAATCCTGCCTGCTCTAACTACTAGTAAATAGTACAGAACAGTGTCACCTCTCAACTGGCTAATGAGCTCTGTTTATTACAGTTCAATGGAAGTTGAAAAAACTGAAGAACTTCTGAATCTTTGCTAAGTAAGATAATAAAACTGTAGGGTTGAAATAAGCTGTCCTTTACAGTAAGAGTAACTTACCTGAGCTGTGTCTGCATTGCCAAGGACAGAGGAGAAATCAAACAGAACCTAATTAGAGGAAAGGTGCCCTTAATAAAATCCAGAAGTTTGCTGGGGACAAAGCCTGAAAACAATGTCAAGGCATATGTCCATTACCTCAATAGCATTACAAATTAGCAAGTAGATCCCCGTCACCTAGTTGACTTTCATAGCTGCAACAGGTTTTCCTCCATAGCAATTGGCTTAAGTTTCTAACCAGCTGATTTAACTCCATGTCGGAGTTTAACGGTATTGAGGTTACTGTGCCAGTGCAGTGACCCTAACCTCGAGTTAGCTTTTGGCACCTTTGTGTGCTGAAGAGGAAAGAATGCCATTCCTTTCTGGCTGGCAGTACGGGTGGTTTAGCAGCTATGGAGACACAAGTACACCAAAGGTAAGATGTCCTGGAAGACTGGGGATGAGTGTTCCTGATGGAATGAATTCTTAGTGAAAGTTGAGGTAGACCTTTTGGGTTACTTCAGACAACACGAGGCAGCGTGCCTCTAGCACAGATGGGTCAGCTGCCTAACGTTGCAGTGCCTTCACAGGTTCTCCTTGGTGTGTAACTTTGAGGACGTGAGTCTGCTGTGCACGTTGCACTAGGTGTTTCATTTGTTTGCCTCCTGTATCTTATGTTTTCTTTTTTCTCCTTTCAGTAAACAAGCAGAAAAAGATTGCAGTAGTGCAGCCAGAGAAACAGTGAGTAACAGGCATT
The DNA here is from genome assembly GCA_013397515.1 of Upupa epops. Taxonomy (NCBI): domain Eukaryota; kingdom Metazoa; phylum Chordata; class Aves; order Bucerotiformes; family Upupidae; genus Upupa; species Upupa epops. The sequence continues at coordinate 23,829 of VZRI01014154.1, read as the reverse complement.
CTCCTTCTCTTGCTGATTGTTTTTTTCTTGTTTTATTCTTTCTTGTTGATAAATCATGTTGCCTTAGGGGAGACTGAGCTTTACAGAGGCGCTGTTCTGCAGGTTGAGAGGTTCCACAATCCATTTATCTTAATGCTAGTCGTTCTTGTCGATGTTGAGAAAGGCCTCTTGCTGTCCTGGGAGATCAAACACATGAGATTTGTTTTTTAACAATGCTAGTGAAACTTGGCTAAATTATTGAATAGGTCAAGTCATTGAAGTTCTCAGGCTGAGGTTGTTGATCTTTCATTTTTAAAGGATTGCATTAGCTGTGAGCACTGGAGTACATTTATAGAAAAAATGGCCCGCACTTAAGACTGTGTGAGGCTTGAGCCTGTTTTCACGGTGATTAATGTGGAAAAGAACTGGATTCCCTTTCAGTTCTATTTCCTTCTCATATAATAGTTTCTGCCCTATGTGAGACTCTGATTTTGAACAACTAGTAAGAGTGTTTGGCTTTAGTGTAAATGCTGTCATCCAGTAGTGAACTTGTGCTGGTTCCTTTCCAGATAAAATTAGGCCCAGGCTAGCCAAAAAGGAGAGTGTTGTGGTAAAAACTGTGTCCTGCATATGAAACACTCCTGTTCGAGGATGCTCAGTAAAGTGTCTGGCAGTTGGTTTTGTTGACTCTTTACAAACAGCGGATCTGTCAGTAGTCCCACCAATGTTTTCATTGCTCCTACAGTACTGAGCACACTGTTTGTCTGTGTTTTGTACCCAAGGCTCTCACCAGAGTCATTGAAAGTTCTTTATATTTTTCCCCCAGTGCAGTAACAGCTTTGTGACTTGAAATGTGAAACAGTTAAATGGAGACAGAAAACAGGAGCTGTTGTCCTCAGCTGTGGGTGTTTATCAGTGTGGGAGCTGTACTGCTAGCTTAGCAATACAGTAGTCCTTTCCAAAATGAATGTGATAGTCCTTGTAGGGAAGGTATAAAAAGCAGAGAAGTAAGGCTGGATGTGGAGAGCAAAGAAGTAATGGTGCTTTGTAGTAGCTGAGAAGTGTCTTTCCCAACCTTCTGTCCCTTTTCCCAACCTCCTTCTCATTTCAGAGTTTTGTCTTCAAGAACGGTTCATGATGGACTGAAGAACCAGGAACTGAACTCGTCTGATTCAGGTATTGATCAAGGAGGGCAGGCTAACAAAGGCAATCCTGTAGCAGTTGAGCTCCTCAACACACGTCTGTTGGGAGAGGGAAGAGGAGGAAAGGTGTTGAAAATTTTCATCCCTTGGTGTTTTGTCCAACTTTCCAAAAAGTAAGGAAACTAAAGCTCACGATTACTTACGTCGTGTGATGGATGTGAGTGTGAAACCTGGAAACTCATTTCTTACACCAGAAAATCGGAAAAGCAGAGGAAACTTGGAGCCAAATGTGTGCTGTGACCAATGCAGCTGATTTGTTTTAGTCTCACCTGCTGGGTTCTGTAATGTTGGGAGTAGTATAACAAGTCAGCTGCATCTGTGCTCGAGTAGTTAGATCCTAGCTTGAGAAGGCAGGTTAAACAAAAGCAATTCCAACAGTAAACTGTCGTGTGTGCCAGATGGCAGAAGCTAATAATTTTCTAAACTGTTGCAAGCATGGATGTGATGAATAAGAACATCAGCTGGTGAAACGGACATACAGATCTGTCTGTTTGGCAGCCGAATGGAGCTGATGCTGTTTTCTGTGCAGTGAAATGCACATCTGCACTTCTGAGTGAGCTTTATCCAAATAGTTGGCACTTGTGTAGCATTTTAAGTTAGGCTGCATTTATTTACCTGCCAGTAATAAGTAATAGTGTTGGTCATACAAGAAAAAATACAGCACTGCTAGGATAAAGCAAGTTTGTATGTATACTGAAATATCTGGCAGTGCTAATCGTAGACGGTTTTAGCTGGAAGAGACCTTTAAGATCATCAAGTCCAACCTTTTCCTAGCCCTATCAACATCACTAAGCCCTGCCTCCCAACACAACATCTACCCTTCTAAGCACCTCCAGGGATGGTGACTCAGCCCCCTCCCTGGGCAGGCTGTTCCAGTGCCTGACAACCCTTTCAGCAAAGAAATTCCTCCTGACATCCAGCCTGAGCCTCCCCTGGAGCAGCTTAAGGCCATTGCCTCTTCCAGTATCACAGTGGTAATGAGGCTGGAAAAGACCTTGAAGATCATCCAGTCCAACCTAAAACCAATCAAGTAAACCTACCATCTGACATCTAGCTCATGCCACTCAGCACTTCATCCAGCCTAACCCTGAACACCTCCAGAGACGGTGACCCGACCACCTTTGTGGGCAGCCCGTTCCAAAACTGGATCTCTCTGTCAGGGAAAAACCTTCTCCTAATGTCAAGTCTAAACCTCCAGAGGGAGCTTAAGACTGTGACCCCTTGTCCTGTCTCCAGTGTCCAGAGAGAAAAGACCAACCCCCACCTGACTCCAACCCCCTTTTAGGTAGTTATAGACAGCAATAAGGTCACCCCTGAGCCTCCTCTTCTCCAGGCTAAACAGACCCAGCTCCATCAGCCTCTCCTCGTAGGGCTGACCTTCCAGCCCCTTTGCCATTGTAGTTGCTCTTCTCTGGACTCGTTCAGCCCCTCAACATCCTTCCTAAACTGAGAGGCCCAGAACTGAACACAATACTCCAGTGCCCAGCCACTCTCTCAGGAAAGAACTTCTTTCTAAGATCAATCTGAACTTCCCTTGACACATCTTAATACTTTTAGAAAACTTGGTATTCCTCCATCAACGATGGTTTTATCAGTTGCTGCATTTCTGATTGCTGATTGAGGCAAAAAAGTCTAAACACACAGAGCAGTTTTGCATTGCAGCTTAGAATCAACAACAGAGAACAATTTTACCAGCTTCTGTGGAAAAGATTTTCCTTGACTGGAAAAACATCTCCATTTATGGTAGGAAAGTGCTTCTGCTTTCAGAAAGTTGGGCTTGTCAGGTTTTTCAACTCTTCTCACTGGTGTCATGCCACAAAGCATCAGACTGACCAGGGACAAGTCCTCTTTTTTCTGGTAGATGACTAGCTGTGTGGCCTGCAGTGTAGTGATTGTAAGGCTGCCTGTGAAGTACCACGAGTATTTTGACAGCATCGTGCTGTCATTTATAATGTGTGTGATTTAAATCTTTGCTTTCTCCTTTCTCAGTGGTAATAAATGGAAAGTACTGCTGCCCAAAGATCTACTTCAACCACCGGTGCTTCTCAGGGCCTTACCTTAACAAAGGGAGGATTGCAGAGCTTCCTCAGTCTGTGGGACCCGGCAACTGTGTTCTTGTTCTAAAAGAGGTGAGGTGGTTGTGTATAGTAGAGCTGCATGTAGCAGTGTGTTATAAACACCAATGTCTCTCTCATTATAGATGGACAATGAATAAATTTAAGCTGATCATGAGTAAAGAGGGGTTTTGGCGTAAAATCAAGTATAAATCACTGCCTGTTTTACAAATAGCTGAGGAGTTTAAAAAGGCTCGTGTTGATCTGATCACAGTCAGCCTTCGACTGCTAAACTTTGAGTTAAAGCTGAGTAACCTGTAATCGCCACAATCAGAGTAGTTAGTATCTTTTTATAGCTGTAGTAAACATTTTCATTAACAGGGTTTATCTTCGAGAATTCCTAAAGTTTTTTACAGTTTACACTGCTGATGTTAAAACAGGGGAAATATAGACTGACTTTTTTAACAGAAATAGCAAACTATTTTTGGTAATTGGAAAATTAAAACTGGCTGTGATTTGCAAGGATCGTGAAATTTGGGTTGGTTTTCTAACGTCACGCAGGGGAAGGGAAGGGGGAGGAAAAGGAAATTCTTGAATTCTTTAAACCTCTTCTTCAGAACATGTTTCACAGCAAACTTAGAGATTTTTTTAAGGCAGTAAGGAATTTTCTTGACTCTCTAGATAAGTCATGGGATGATTGTTACCTGACCTCAGGGGCTCACAGTTCCCCGAAGGAAAACTATATCACAATTATTAAGGCTGGAAGAGACCTCCAAGCTCATCCAGCCCAGCCCATGACTTAACATCATCATATCAGCCAGACCAGAGCACTGAGGGCTGCAGCCAGTCTATCCTTAAACACCTTCAGGGATGGGAACTGCCCTGGGCAGTCCATTCCAGGCTGTGATCACATTTAGGAAGGGCTTCGTGATCTCCAACCTAAATCTCCCCTGGCAGCTTCAGGCTCTCTCCTCTTGTTCTAGCACTAGTTGCCTAGGAGAAGAGGTCCACCCTCACTTGTCTACAACACTGCCTCAGGGAGAGGGAGAAGGTCCCCCCTACTCTCATCTTCTCCAGGATAGGCACCCTCAGCTCCATCAGCCTTTCCCTCCAGTCCGTTCTCCAGCTTTGTGACTCCTGGATCCATTCCAGCACCTCAGTCTCTTTCTTGAAGTGAGGGACCCGGGATTGTATGCTTGAGCTCTCATGAAATGATCATGTTAAATGCAGGAATTGGTTCAACAGCTCTAGGATTTTTCACTTCCCTGCTGCATATTTTCACCTTTCTCTCCATTGTGGGAGACCTTAAGAACCCCTTTCTAGCAGACATGCTGTGAAATAAGAGTCCAGTGCACAAGAGTTAGACCATTACTGAAAAAGTTCTATTTCTTCACACTCGTGACTCTGCAGTTTAGTTCTGAAGGTTTGGCAGGGCCCAGAATGTCCACTGCTCTGTTTTCATCTCGGCAGTTTTGGGGGGGTGTGGGTAACCGTGCCGAGAACGAGTGTGTTGATGCTACTGGGTGTGGATTAATAGAAGCAATTTCCTATTGTACCTTGACAGTTCAGAACACATTATTGTACAAGTAACTTAAACAATGTTCTTCCTCTTCCCTCTCTCACCGCAGGTTCTCACTTTATTGATCAATGCAGCTTACAAACCCAGCCGTGTCCTGCGAGAACTGCAGTTGGATGAAGAGGCTGCATGGCACGGGCATGGAGAGACCCTAAAAGCCAAGTAAATTCTTCTCCTATTCTCTGATTGTAGTGACAGTCTTCTCTGCAGTCTGTGCTTTAACTGCTCACATTTGTAGAAGGAAAAGTGGCCTGGAGCATCTCAAGATGCTGACAGCCATTAAACTTCCAGATCTTTAGGAATTTCTTTATGAATGGTTTGTGAATTGCTCCTTAACCTGCTGGATGTGCTCCACTCCTGACAAGTAAACAGCTCGTGGTCAGGGAAGAATGATGTAGTACTGGTACCACATAGTGTATATACTGGCTGAACTACAGGTGGGCTTTACTGTAATTTGATTCACTGGAAAAAAATTGTCAGTATTTTAAAGCAGAAGCACATGCTGCTTCTTCACAAGGTTCTTGGACTTGTGTAGCATTTCTGCACAAATCTCTCAGTGGAAGAGTTCTCAGAAATTAGATTCTATTAACTGCTCACAACAGCCAGTCTGCAAGACAGCCACAGCAAGACTGTGTACAGCACCCTACCCTAAAGCACTCTCTAGTTCTCCTGCTGAGACTGGTGTAGCTTCTGTGAAAGATCACAATGTGACTATAAGAAAAAGCAGTTGTTATTTTCGTATATTGGATAAATACAGATATTACTCTGTACTGCAGTGTTGGTCTTGTAGTGAGGACCCTGGGATTGCATGCTGGAGATGGGGACTTCCCTGTGTGCCACAGCACACTGTCCTGCTGAGCTTTGAACATGCCAGGAGTGGATCAGCTCCTTGTGCTGAAGGGTTGCTCTGGACTTGGACAATAAGTTAATGGAAAGGTTAATGTAAATAAAGCTTGTAGCTGAAGAATAGAGCAGAGAATTTGGGGTGGTTTCTGTCATGTCACTGAAGTTGCTCTTTGCTTACTTGTGTAAGTGTGGTGACACTGAGGATGTCTGGGCTTTGATGGCATTCCTCTTTCAGTGCATTGACCAAGTACTTGCAGGCCTAAGACATCCCTGATAGTTACCAGCACACACTGGGAGAACAAAGCAGAGGTGATGAATGACTCTGGCAGTGTTTCAGAGAGCAGCCCTGTCAGCGTCATGGCAAGGCTGATGAACAAAAAGAGATCTTTTTCGTAATTTAAATCCAACAGGAGCAATGTGTGGAGTCGTGGTAGGTGGCTGTCCTGACGAGCTGTTCAGTGCTTAGATGAAAGCTGATGGGCAGTGTGACAGCAGCACATTCATTAGCCATAGCATGTGCTGTTTCCTCTATCAGATGAGTCGGTGCATTTGCACTCTGTCTTGGTTTTAGGATCCAGCTGTCCACATTACAGTGGATGCTTCTGCAGCATCACAAAAACAAAGAATTCATCACCTTTGAACAAAAGAAACAAAACCACTGCACTGCGGTAACCCCCTCAGATGGTATTTATAGTCACTGGCAGGGTTGCTGTGTTTGGTTCTGCAGGCGTTGCTCTGGTGCCAGCTGTTTTCTCTGCAGTTCTCTCCGTTTTAAGAGGCAAGGCTACCCACTTCCTGGACGTGGTCCATAAAGTTCCTCATTGCTCAGCCTTTCCATCAGTTTGCTCTCAAAGCAATAGTCTTTACACCTCTCCACAAAGTAATTTTGTCCTGTCAATTAGAGGATCCCTGAATGACGACCATATTTTAAACGTTAGGTACAAAGGGAAGAGCTACCGTGCAACTGTGGAAGTTGTGAGGACGGCAGATCGGGTGGCAGATTTCTGTAGAAAAACGTGCATCAAGTTGGAATGTTGTCCAAACCTCTTCGGCCCACAGATGGTGCTGGATAAGTGCTCAGAAAACTGCTCTGTCCTGACCAAGACTAAATACAGTGAGTAGGTCGCCAGTCTCAAACCAGAGTAGAGCTTGGATTGCTGTATTTTGCCTGCTTCTGGCTTTGGCTCCAGGAGAAACCAAAAGCCATTGCTTTTGTCAGTGGTAGAACCAAGACTGAACGTCTTGTGTGCTTGAGGCTTTCTCATCTTCAGACAGCTTTAGGGACAAGAATTGGCTCTAAGCGTGTAATGTAAGTGACACTGTAATTGCTTTTACTGATTTATTGTGGAACAAAAGAGGACACTCAAGCTTTTGTCTTAGCTTTTAGGGTTTTAGGGTAGGTTTGATTTGTTTTTATACTATCTGACACCAAGACCAAGCAGCAAGTTGAGGCTATGCTTTAAAATTCCAGACAATCAGAGAAGTCTGTGGCTGATGAGTTTTTGTATAAAGTCTGATGATTTGGGGCTTTTAAGAGGTACAGGAATAAATCTTTACAGAGCTAATAAAATTAGTAGCTCTTCATCCATAAACCAAATTGAAGAGGAAAAGGTAGGCAGTACTTGTTGTGAAGTTGGGCAGAATTTGAGATGTCTACTGGGAATTGTTGTTCTACTGATTCTTCCAGTGCCGCTGGTGGTCCAAGGGCAGTGGAAGGTGTGTTTCAACATGGTGTTACTTGCTTTTCTCCTGGTAGCACACTATTACGGGAAGCGGAAAAACAAGCGGATAGGTAGGCCTCCGGGTGGCCACAGTAACCTGGAAGTAGCCATAAAGAAACCAAATAAAAGACGGAAGAGACGAAAACATTTCTTTGTTCATAAGAAAAAACGTTCTTCTGCTTCAGTGGATAACAGCCCGGCGGGATCGCCCCAGGTATGAGACTGCCTACACAGTGTGTAGTGTGTGGTCTTTGACCGGCTTCGTTTGAAAACACAGACTGTTAGTTCTTTGTAACCCCGGGTAACAGCTGACAAACAAGTAGCAGTTGTCACTTCTGTCCTGAGCTGCTTGGGTTTTTTATTTCATAACTTTCTGGGGGGTTTTGTGCCTTTTCAGGGCAGTGGAGCAGAAGATGAGGATGACCAGGAAGAGGCGGATGAAGAATCTTTGACTGAGGATAGTACCTCAGAGCACCAAGATGAATTGCTTGAGGAATCGGAAGTATCAGAGAAGAAATCGCTGTCATCCTCTCCTACACAGAGTGAACTGTCTCATTCCCTGGCACAGGACCGAGACAAGCGGAAGAGGAAACTCAGGACCTTTTCCTTTTCCGATGATGAAAATAAACCTCCTTCGCCAAAGGTAACTTCAGATAGAGGTTTTGGTCCTAGCTTGCCTGCTCTTGGACAAGCACAGGTATCTGGGGAGTATTAAGCATTACACCTGTGTTCTCGTAGAGTTCTTTGTTACCTGCTAAAGGGCATTATGAAGACATTAGAGAATAATTAAACATCATTGGCTTTGGTAGTCGTATTATAGACCATCATAAGGACCAAAAAGAAAGTTGTAGAGAGGATGGTGAGCTCTCCGTACCCCAGCTGTTGGCATTCCTCTTGGTTCAACCAAATCCAGGTTTCAGATCCTTGCCAACTGGATCTAGTGTTGTCGGAGCCACTACCCTTGGCACAGTGCTGTTCTGCCAGCCTCTGACAACCATGAAACCTCTATGATCTGCATTGTCATTAGAGCTGTATTTGGCAGCTGAATATTTGAGTGGGGGCAAGTAGATGGGATTATTGGTCCCTTGCATTGGACTCAATGATCTTAGAATCTTTTCCGATCTGGGTGATTCTGTGATGTATAATATTTTTGGAATTCTTCTTGTGCTGAATGGCTTCTGTAGGCCATAAAGACAGAAGTTGCTGAAAAGCTGCAGTTGGACACTAACCCTCTGGATTGGAGCGTGGCTGATGTTGTACGATTCCTGAAATCCACTGACTGTGCACCACTGGCAAGAATTTTCCTTGATCAGGTATCATCTTGTGTCTGTTAAAGTGTTGAATCCATCACTTTGCTTCTTACAGTCTAATGAATCCCATAAAGAAACTAGTGTAAATGTTGTGATGTTATGTGGAAAAACAAATGCATGCACAGGTTTGGAGGAGAGGTAAGGGAATTACCATAATTTTTCAGATTTTCTAGTATTTGGTAGAGGGTATCTTGGTCTTCAGGCCATCTGAACCCCAAAACCATAGGTAATGCCTACAGTCATAAAGACAGGAGGTGGTTTTCTGGGAGGTAGAGTTTTGCCACTTGTGTTGACTTCTCAAACTATAAATCTTTGCTGTTTCGTAGACCAGCTCACTGCAGCTGTCACATAGTTGTTGACAGCTGGAGTGCAGAACATGAATGAGGTTAACACTGCACTTGCATAGTGGCTAAAATTTGCCATAAAACCCCATAAAAACATAATTATCAGAACTGTAGAACTACAAATAATAGTGAGTGTGGATTGCAGGAGGCATTCCAGAAGATGTGAAGGTGATGGAGCCCTGGCACAGGCAACCCAGAGAAGTTGTGGAATCTCCTTGACAGGAGATTTCAAAACCTGCCTGAATGCAGCCCTATGTCACCTAATGTAGGGGGATCCTGCTCTGGCAATGGGATTGGACTAGATGATCTTTTAAGGTCACTTCCAACCCACGACATTCTGTGTAGTTCCTTGGGGAACCTCAGGTTGTATAGAAGGATGCAGAGGTTAGATAAAATAACTTTTTACATGAGCTTCCCTTAATTTCTACACTTAGCTCGATTATTTTTTATTTTTTATAATAGCAACTCATGAGGTACTGTCCCTTAGCCAGTGAATTGGACCTGACCTTGTAATAAAGGAATTTATTTGTTGTCTGAGAGATTTTTAAGCAGCCTGGAGAAGCATGAAAGAAACTTCTAATTCACCAACTGTCGCGAATCTGAGATAACAGCAAGTCAGAGCTAAAGAAGCAGAGGAAATGAGAACACAGTCAATATGGAGTTTCTGTTTTCTGACAGGAGATTGATGGCCAGGCTCTGCTGCTGCTGACCCTGCCCACTGTTCAGGAGTGCATGGACTTGAAGCTTGGACCAGCTATTAAACTTTGCCATCACATTGAGAGGGTCAAACTTGCCTTTTACCAGCAGTTTGCTAACTGAGGAGCAGCCAAGCTGAAGTGTACCTTTGAAGCACAACTACAAAACCACGCTCCTTTTTCATGAGCAAGGAAAGCCAAATAAAGTTAAACTGAGGCCCCGGTGACGTAAGAGCATCTTTCAGCCTCTGTTTTTCACTTTGACAAGAAGAAGACAACACGTGGAGCAAAATGCCAATGCAAACACAGGGGCTACTCTGTCAGCTGCCAGCTTGGGAACACAAGAGTCTCTTGCTCTGTGGTTCCCTTTTTTTAATGTATTTTTTAATGGTTGCAGAAAAGTCTCCTCTGGTGGGAAATGACATTTCAATAGTTCTGTCGGCACGGAACTTTAAAAGGAGAAACAGGTCCTGTTTACGTTAGCGTGCAGGCTGCCATAAATAACCTTTGTCTGTCCTGATGATTCACAAAATGCCCTTCCCTCTCTGTGGACGAACACTTGCTTGACCGCAGCACTGGCTCTGGAATGTGCTGGTTTGCACATTCATTTGTTATGTTGTTTTTTAATGTATTTGTTCATTGTTGGGACAACAACGTAGCCACAGGGTTCTGAATGTACAGTATAGCGAGAGGGGTTTGGGTTGGTTTGTATTGCTTTGGGGGTTTTGTTGGTTTGGTTTGGTTTTTTGTTGTTGTTGGGCTTTTGATTTGTTTTGATTTTTACTACCTCTATAGCCTGAACAGTAGAAGCAATGAACTAAAAAAGGAGGGGACTACTTTTGGACAAGTCATCTGTTGCTGCACAGCAGTCTCTCTTCTGTAGGCACATCGGGAGGGCAAACCAGAGATTCTGTTGCAAAACTTTAGCTGAAACCTGCATTAGTCCTGACTTGGATGGCACCTTTTTCTCCGATGCCAGAAAATGGAATTGTTTTGCACTTGTTTTACAGATGGGCTGTAGGGGAAAAAACTAAGGGAAAAGAAAGTGCCTCTGCATTTTCTGTTTTGGGTGTCAGATAATTATGTCTTTTAATTGTTTTAGTTGTTTTCCTTATCTTAGAGCAAACAGTTTGGCCCAGTACACAGACCTTTGCTTTGCTACGTGAACACCTTTCTAGAGAATACTCTAAGGAAAGTGCAATCAGTAGAGGACTGCAATTCGGTTATGCTTTGGTTTGCAGAGTGGAAATGAGCATGACTTTGTATTTTTAACTATTTACAGCTGCTCAGGATGAGGCTTGACAGAAATGGGGAGGGTTAGGAAAGCATCTTTCTGCTTTTTTTAAAAGAAAAGGACCAGAGAGGCAGCTGATTCTGTGAGTAGACCTGCAGCAGGGTGAACTGCCAGCTCTAATTTTCAAAGGCAATAAAATCAGTCATGTCCTATAGACCTGTGCTTAGGCAGGGCTTACATGATGTTCCATCAAAGATGTGGGGAAACTTGCATTGAGATCAAGAGGTGAATCAAATAAGCATTGGGTTTCAGCTACATTCATTTCCTCTGCCTGTTCACAGAAGATTTCAAGAGGCACAGGTGGTGGAAGCATCATGTGCATAGCCGTGGTCCTTGATCTTCTGTAGGAACACATTTTTTCAGAAAGCCCCTGGCATACTAATGGTTTTGAGATAGAAAGATGCTCGCTGCAGGAATTCCATTAGGAAAAATGCCTTGGCTAGTTTCTGATAGACACTGGTCACTCTGGTCAAATGTGGTTCATTATTCTGATGTCGTGAGCTGGAGGATTCAGTGAGGAGGCAGTTCTGGGTCTGTATCTGCCACATGTGTGTTGAGAGAAGCTGCCTCCAATGAAAACCATTTAGAATGAGCAATGTTAGACAACTGGGGTTTGTTTATTTTGCCCCTCAGAATTATTGCCTGGTCAAGACAACTATTTACAGAAGTGCTAAAATCAGATATTTTGGATTGTTTTTTCAATTTCACAATCAAAATGTAGTTCTCAGACTGTTTACTCACTGAGTATTCTTGAGGGAGGGCACTGTACAGCTAAAACAACTTTTTTTCTCCGAAGTTGAAAGCAGAGTCTGAAAACATAATCCAATTGAAATCCAAGTGCCCCTATTTTTAACTTAACCAGAAAATAAATGGCTGGTTTGGCTCTTCATACTGTGCTTGGGGAATGCGCCTGTATTCCGGGCCAGGCTCTGGAATAATTCATTAGCTCTGAGTAGTTTTTTGAAAGAAATCCTGCTGCTTTGCTCTCACTGTCTGCTCTTGAGAGATTTGACCATGATAAGACTTCTTGGGTGGAAGATGATGCTTTTGGATCACGTTTGTTATTCTTCAGGGTTGCCAGAATTCTATTGCACTGTTGCCCAGCAGAATTGACCGGCCTGGCCAAGAGATGCTGCTTCCACCTTTCCCCACAGCCAGATAGATGTCTTTTTAAGTAGCTGTCAGGAGAGCATAAAGGGTAATATAAGGAACCTTGTTAACACGGTGCCTACAGTTTGAAATACAAATGTCACATCTTTTTCCTCACTAAATAAAGCAGTCAGCAGTTTCAGAGGTTAGTGGGATACTTGCTGGTCACCTTCGGCATGTTTCATAGGCTGGATTTTTCTGCCTTGTTTTGGGAGGCACTGACAGTCTGGTCCCAATGGGATCTATTTTTGTTGAGATTTTCAAAAGGGATGTTTTCATTATTTGTGAAATGTTTTTATGCTGCACACGGGTACTGTACACTCTGTTTCCTGGAAAAAAATGCACTCTGTTTTATTGCTGAATTTAAAAGGGATAATTGGGGCTTTGTCTTTATGGATAATGTTTCTACTTGACTCTGTTTCATGTTCCTCTGCACTTATATTTGTTCATCATATTCCAACGCAATTGGAAATCTGCTCTCGTGCTGTTTTAGTTGCTCTGTTTCTTCAAAGCTAGATTTGGGGTGGCTGAATCTCGGCTTTGGGTGATTGCAGTGTTTCATGAGCAGGAGCTGCTGGAACTGCAGTAACTTAGGCTTCAGGGTTCCGTGCTGTGTTCTACCACATCGTTCCCCATAAAATACACCAACAGTAGAATTGAGGAGAAAGGCACTTTTGTATTGCAGATGTCTGCAGCACAAGAAAATGAGTCCTCCATGGGGTCTCACGTACTTTTTATGTGTTACGGTAAAAGATTACCCTTGGTTGAGTAACTGAGGGTTTATATTCTTCCTTGTCTTACACGTGTTGTACAGGCTTGGTTTTGCACATCTTAGCTTTAGAAACGTGGTAGTGCCTCCACACAGCACTTGTCCTATGCTACACTTAGCCTTTCATTCAGATTCTGTTGAGATGCTGTAGCCTGCTTTCTGCACCAGCACAATAATCCCATAGTAGAGAATTACTTGACCTCCAAAACTATCATAAAAGGTTAAGGTGGTTAAATTATCCCCCAGAGCACAAACAGCTTGCAGTCTGTCTTAAACCATGTAATTTTGGGAGAGGTACAGCACCAGTCTTGGTGAATGAAGACTACTTCTTTCTAATGCTAAATGTTTATGAAAGTTGCTCTTTGAGGAATGAAGTGCAAGTAGTGTGTTGTCTAGAACTGCAGGAGCATGTGCAGTCTCTCCTTGGATTCACAGAAACAGAGCATACAGAGTTCAGGAGTGGTTGAGATTCCTTTCTCTTGTCACAGCTTTCAGCAGTATTTTATTGTTGTTTTAGGTTTTTGCTAGTGTTTGTCCTGGATTCTAATGATGCTTTAAAAGAGGGATGGAGTATTTAGCTGCTAGGTCCACAGAAGTGTAAATACATTTACAGTCGATTGAACTGAGCACTCCTTCTGTGTTGCGTGTGAAGTACCAGCCTTGGTACGTCGTTAGCAAAAGGCAAAGTGGCTTGTAAGATTTTTGAATGTAATGGAATAGGCTTCAAAACTATCATGCCCAAATTATGGACTGGATACCTTTTGGACCAAATCTCTTGTTAGATAGAGGAGAAATTACTAGATGAAGTAGCCTTACCAGAAAGCCAAAAATAATGATGTTTCTATACAAAGCTACTCCTTAACCGGTCCTGTCACATAGTGACAGGCTGGTTACTGCCTACTGTGAGCTCAAATTGCCTAAAAGTAATGAAGCACAAAGACACAGGCTCCATCAGGACACTTCAAGTGTGGGCTGCAGACTCTGCTTTAAAGGGATTCTGTGCTGAACCTTGTTTCAGAGCGCAGCTGCCCTTCCCCAAACACCTACGTAGCCTTGTTTACGAAGGTAGTGTTTTGGGGGAAGGATTAACATGGGACTTGGGAACACAAAAGATACAAAAAGCCTCTGTTATGTTTTTCTACAAAGAATAGTATTGATATGTATGAAAAAAAGTTAATGTTAGTGACACTTGGTCATTCCTGGCTTCCTCAGCATCGTGTCTGTTGTTCTGAGCTGCATCAGCCAATTCTCTCAGGACTCTGGGATGCATCTCATCAGGTCCCATGGACTTGTGTATGTTTAGGTTCCTCAGATGGTCGTGGACCTTGTCTTCACTTGCAGTGGGAGGAACTTTGTCTCCCCAGCCTCTGTCTTGTGAGCCACTGTCCATATAAATGGAGGTTTTGATGAGAAGACAAAGAAGTCAGAGTTATTTGCTTGGGTGCTAAGCAGCAGCGTCTGGCTCGATTCGAAGCCATGGAAGAGAGCAGGTCTTACGCTGATAAAATTTGGAGACAGTGGTCTGACTGACAGCCCAGCCATGGGCATGGAGCCTGTGGAAGTCCTCTAGCCTTGCACAGTTCAAGAAGAATGGGCCTTCTGCTTGAGACACGATGATGCCTCGCTCAAGTTGAGGTCTGGGTGCAAATAAACGAGCACCAATTTCCAAGAAACCTTGTGGAAAATAAAAAAACCTCTGGAGGTATTATGTTTCTCTTCTCTTTCATTACTTTCATATTTCTGTTTGAAATAAATTTTAAATACCATTTGTAGACAATCAGAGGTCTTCTAGGAGGCTGTACCCTAAAGGGTACCTGCTCTCCCTCCACCGGTGGGCCTCTTTCTTATACTAACTCTTTGGAACTGATGCACTTTTCCTGTATTTTGCCTTTTTTAATTAGCTGCTTGTTCTTAAAAAAAGATTTAAATGCATATCGTGTTGTGTCCCTTCTGCTTGTTGTTTTTATCTTTCTTTAGCTTTTAAATATATATATATATATGCAGTGAGACTGAAGTAATGCAAAGAAGAGAAAGATGCACAAGAAAATATGTCTGTGGAGTCCCACCATTCTTTGTGCAGGTGTAACCATTGAATCAGAGGATTTTTTAAAAAGTATTTTGGATGGATATTTTGCTTGGGTTTTGTCTGTAAATACTGTACATAACTTTGTGGTAAATGACCGGTTTAAGTGGTTGTAAGAAAATTAAAAAAAAACCAAACAAAACAAAAGATGCTTAACCTGTTGCTGGTGGCTTTGGTGTTACAGAATGACTGGTGCCGCTGCTTTACCACCAGTAGTTGTCCGTCTTACCACCAGTAGTTGTCCTTCTTACCACCAGTAGTTGTCCGTCTTACCAAAGTGTGGGGTAAAGCATGCACTGTGTTCCAGTGCTTGTGTGAAAGGCAAAGGCAGGCCTGTAATGTCATTTGCATAGGCTTTGTGTTAAGAGCTTCACTGGCTGGTGTATGGTTCTCTCCACCACAGGGTTCTGTTTTTCTAAGCTGCCCAGTGAAATAATTGGGTTTATTTCATGGGATGTTGAAGCTGATCTACAGGAGTAGAGGATGAAACCTATATATCAAGGTAACTTTCTTTTATTGCTTGCTTTGGGCATAAAGAGATGCTTAGTAGGAGCCAAAGCAAACCTGCGGATGCTGCAGCTCCTTCTGGATGGTTTTGTAAAGGCTTACGCTATCCCACTGAGTGAGAATTTTAAAGAGCTGAATAACACAGCTGAATTCAGAGCTTTCTCTGAGTAACGTGAGGATCCACAGGATGAGTCAGAAACAAGTTGGCCATTCCTGTTTACTTACTTGACATTCCAACAGATTGTGCTGGAGTGCGCCCTGGTACTTGTTCCTTTGCTGCACCTCAGTTGTGTTGAACTGAATTTATATTGGGTGCAGAAAATGAGCAAAAGTAGGATAAAGCTGATTTGCTTAGCACTGGCTTTAAACATCCTTAAATATATAGGATTTAAAGTGAAGCTTCTGCGTGCCTTCACAGAGCACTGTCTCCTTGGGAGAAACCTGAAGGCTGTGAACTGCACATATCAGCAGGCAGGCTCTGACTGTCTGTCACAGGCTTCAGAAGATCTTACAGGCGTGACAAAGAGCTGAAAACCTTTGAGGAAGATGTTCTGGGGAATGCTCTGCTTTAAAACATGGAATATGGAGTTACACAAGGAGGAGGTCCTTCGTTTTTCCAGGTTCATGGCTGAAACACAAAGTTTGTGTGTAAAATGCATTAGGTAAATTCTTAACCAGTACTAGTGCCCAGATCAGCTATGTATGTGGAACATCTAACACTCAGCAGCAGCTGTGGGAGCTTTATAAAAGTGCTTCTGGATCACAAATAGATAGGTCAGGTTCCAGTTTAAAGTGCAGTGCTTGGTGGCTGTAACTTCTGTGTGTGAGGGGGAGAACAAGCGACCTGCTTTGGTCACCACCCTTCACTTTAGACAACAGGAGAGGCTAATGGAGTGATGTTTAGCAGGGCCAAGTGCAGGATCACAATTACCCCCAGCAGAGCTACAGACTGGAGGATGAGTGGCTGGAGAGCAGCCCGGAAGAGGGATCTGAGAGTACTGGTCGACAACCAGCTGAATAAGAGCCAGCAGTGTGCTCAGGTGGCATGTAAGGCCAATGGCATCCTACCTTAAATCAGCACTAGCGTGGCCATCAGGACAAGGGAAGTAATTCCCCCAGTACGCAGCACTGGTGAGGCCTCCCATTGAATACCGTGTACAGTTCTAGGTCACTTGCTTCAAGAAGGAGATTGAGGGGCTGGAGTGGGTCCAGAGGAGCAACAAGGCTGTGGAAGGGACTGGAGGGAAAGGCTGACGAGGAGAGGCTGAGAGAGCTGGGGTTGTTTAGCCTGGAGAAGAGGAGACTGGGAGGACCTTATCACTCAGTAACTACCTGAAGGGAGGTTGTTAACAGGTGAGGGTCGGGTTTTTCCCCTAGGCAAATAGTGACAAGACAAAAGTTCAGGGCCTGAAGCTGCAGCAGGGGAGGTTTAGGTGGGATGTTAGGAAGAACTTCCTCATAGAAAGGGCAGTTAAAACATTGGAATGGACTGTCCCATCCCTGGAGGCGTTGAAGGACAGCCTGACTGTGGCCCTTGGTGCCCTGGTCTGGCTGCTGTGATGATGTTAGGTCACAGGCTAGGCTGGATGATTCAGAGGTCTTTTCCAGCCTCCATCATTCAATGATTCTTTGAACTTTTATTTCAGAGCGGAGGAGGGCTGATTTAGGGTGAAGAAACACCAGATGTTGCAGCTGTGTGCTCCCAAAGGCTGGATTTTAATTTCTTTCTCTAGCTGCAACTTCGAGCTGCTCACAGCACAGCCTAAACATCAGAGAAATCCATGCTGTGTGCAAGTACCGTTCCTGCCAGAAGGGACGGTTGTGTGGGTGGGTTTGTGAGATCAATACAACAACTGTCCTTTTTTGAGGAACTCCTGCTTCATTTTCCTGGCAGATAGTGAAAGTAATCAGGCCGGTTCCACAAATGAACTGAGCCTGGTGAAACGGGTAAATACGTGTTTCTGAAGGTAGGGTAAATATTTGTGAACACCTGAGGAAGGAGATGTGGGGCTTAGCAACACCCTTTAGTGGTGGCCTTTGTGGAATTAGGTTAATTGGACTCGGTATCTTGCTGAATGTATTTTCCAGCCTAAGTGATCGTATCATACTTTCACGTTCGTGATTTAAAGGAGGAGGAAAAAGCCTGCTGCGCAGTGTGACAGGGGCTGAGCTCCCACACCAGTGGCGGTGGAGCCGTGGTGTGATGGGGCCTTCGGACCCAACAGCTGCTCAACAGGCTGATGCTCTCAGCGAAGCGCTGTTGGGCTATATCCTTGCGCTGTCCGTGGCCCCGTTAAAGGACGTTGCTGGTGGTGGTGGTTGCGAATGGGTTAGCGACAGCACATGGTTCGTACCTTTCCTCCCCTGCTGTAGCCCCTTGATGGGAGGCGGTGTCGGACCGGCGGCTCCAGCCCTGCTGCCCCTCCGCCTTCGGCGGCAGCGCTGAGGAGGTGCGGCGCGGCAGCCCGCCCGCCGCGTACCTCGACCAATAGGATCACGGCGCGGGCGGTGACGCAAAGGCGGGGGCGCGGCCTCCCTCGCCGGTCGCGTCTCCGTCGCCTCCGAGCGGGCGCGGGTCGGGCCTGACGATGGGGGGGGCGCCGCCGCCCAACGGCAGTCTCGGCTTCACTCAGAGCCCTCCGCAGCCGGGAAGGGGGGCGGCGGCGG